>VZSC01003897.1:152968-164021 GCA_013398225.1 Steatornis caripensis
ACAGGCTGCCCAGGGAGGTTGTGGAGTCTCCTTCTCTGGAGATATTCAAAACCCGCCTGGATGCATTCCTGTGCAACCTGCTCTAGGCTAACCTGCTTTAGCAGGGGGGTTGGACTAGATGATCTCTAGAGGTCCCTTCCAACCCCTACCATTCTATGATTCTATGATTCTGTGATTCTATATCCTTGCCTGACAGATCTGGCCTGGTGACTTTTCGGCATAACCTCTCTCAGGCACCCTGACGGCTAGATCTTGACGTACCAGCTTAACTTCCCAGACAGGAAAACAAATAAGGGGAGAGGATTTGCAGAGCCACAGAAGTGTTGTATGCAAAGAAGCCCTATGGCCACATAGCGCAGCCTCCTGCTCAGAGCAGGAGTGCTGCCACTCCCAGATCATGTCTGTTCTGATTTTGTCCAGCTTAGTCCAGAAAGCCAGAGATATCACCACCTCTTTGGACGGCCCGACCTAGTACTGCACTATCTTTCTATTAAGTTGCTCCTAATGCCCAACTTGATTGTTCTGACCAGCAAGTTGTGCCTGTTGCCCTTGGTCATATTATCTCTCTCACAATACTAAGAGGGATTTGGTCATCATCTCTGTAACTGACCTCCAAGAAGGCTGTCATTACAGTGTCTCTTAGCCTTCTCTTTGCCAGCCTGAGTTGCTGCTCACAAGAAGGGAAGAACTGGTGGCAGGACTGGTCACCCAGGGCACCCCCCTCTGACGACCACGAGATGCTGGATGTTGGGGTCCAGAGGAAGGCTGGAAGGTGAGCAGCAGTTGGGACTTTCGGCTTTGAGGGAGAAAATAGGGGCTTATTAAGGGATCGCCTGGTGTGATTCCCTGGGGAGCTGCTGTGAAGGAGAAGAGTGCCCAGGAAAGCCATCTGGTTTCTAAGCGAAATAGCAAGAGATCCCACTTCAACATCCCAAGTGTTCCTTCCCTGTGCTTTCGCCCCTTTGTGCCATTGAGCTAGAGGATCACTTCCAGTTTCATAATGGAGATCTACACAGTGAAAGAGCCCCTTAGCACAGAGTGTGACTTCTCTTCTTCCCTGCCTGTCTTTCCTGATCAGCATGTGCTCATACAGAACCATGCTCCAGTTGTGGGCGCAGCATCCCACCATGTCAGCAGCATCCCACCGTGTCGCCACCATCCCAGTCCTGTTGAAGCCCTGCCACTGCACCTGCACTTGTGGGTCCTTCCGTTGTCCAGGATTTGCATATAAGCTCTGTACAAGCAGCAGAAGAAAGCTTCTGAATGAACTTCCCCTCTGAGCAGGATTGCAAAAATCCCTCTGGAGATCTTCTCACTTGCGTATCTCCTCTGTTTGCAGCTTCTCTTTCATTCTGGACTTCAACCCCTGTTCCCTGGTGAATCTAGTTTAAAGATCTCAGCAGTTCAACAAACATGGCTACAAAATTCTTCACTTTCTCTTGGTCCAATAGGTCCCCTCCCTTCTCAGCAGTCCTTGCTCATAGTCAGACAAGACAACATGGTGAAGGAAGCTGACTCCTTTCTAGTGATCCCAGCTGTGAAGTCAGACACTGGTCTACCAGTTGTGTCTGCTCCTTTCAGGGCCTCCCTCGTGACTGTAAGGATTAACAAAAGGACCACTTGGGTCCCCTCACCCCCCACCCTTCCTCCTGAGGCTTTATGGTCTCCTTTAATCTGCTCAGGGGTTTCTGTGGCTGTATCACTGGTACCCATGTTGATGAGCAGCAAGACGAGCACTTGGGCATGTGCCAGGGTTTGGCAATCTCTCTGCAGCATCATGGATCTGGGCTCCAGGCAAAGCTGCTCTAACACCAAATCTGCTGGGATGGTAGATCTGGCTGGCAAAGGGGTGCTTCTCCTTCCTATAGAAGGGATTCATTGGTCACTAAGCCTTGAAAAATTGTTCTGATAGTGTTGGTCCTAATCTGAACAGAGACATGTCCAGCCCTGAGTCTGCCCCCCAGCAAGACTTATTCCTCTTCTGTTGCAAGTGGATGTGGGAATGAAGCCTTCCTCCTGATGAACAAAGTAACGAGTTTCCAGCTTCCCCTGTCCTGAGAGTCTGTGTCCTTTCTTGCCTTGGTCATGACAACTTTTCTGTTATTTGTTTTCTAGGAAGTGGGAAGTTGGACGTGTGTTCAATCTGCCTGTCTGCAGGGTCCCTTGCTCATCACGGCATCACTTGTGCTACCTCTATCATCCTGGCATGGTTCACTTGTGAACATCACAATCACTTAATGCTGCTCCTCCCATGTTGTTTACTAGGAAAAAGAACTTGTCATTTTCTCCAACTCTCTGTGAAATATCCGCACGTTTACTTCTGTGCAGACTAAAGGAAAGAAACATATGTTCTGTGCTTTATCTGCTCCCTTCCTCCTGTGCAGGTAGGTTGCAAGAATTAGAGAAGGTGAAGACCAGAGAAATGCTCCTCTGGAATGGTGTCAGACACAGGCAGTCATGTAAGCACAATTCGGACTATGATAAGTCTGCTGAATGTGATCTGTAAAAATTGGTATCACTTCTTCTCCATAAGGTCTGAAGGCAAGTTAATTGCAAGGTTGAATTCCTTCTGAGATTGTTANTGGAATGGTATCAGACACAGGCAGTCATGTAAGCACAATTCGGACTATGATAAGTCTGCTGAATGTGATCTGTAAAAATTGGTATCACTTCTTCTCCATAAGGTCTGAAGGCAAGTTAATTGCGAGGTTGAATTCCTTCTGAGATTGTTAGATGTAGCCATTTGTCCACCATTTCCAGCAGGCAGGAGGAGCTACACTGGGACAGGTAGACAAAACCATGATCCAAAAGTGGAGAAGGGGATTTTCGTAGTAGTGTGAACGACTTCTAAAGAATGTGCTTTGTGAGAAATTTATTTTATTAAATGAAATTTGTTTCCAAATTATGAAAGCCATAAAAAGTTATTAGGAAATCCAAAGTTGTGTACAACAGCTTTAGAGGCGCTTTGGCTAATATATGTGTGTGTACGGGGAGAGGTGAAGTACATTTTGTCCTCGCGACCACTGTTTTTCAGATGGGCCAGACCTTTCTGCATAGCCTGTCTGAATGTTAATGCTTATGTTAATTTGGGCTAAATCTATCTGTTATGCTTTATTANACCATGATCCAAAAGTGGAGAAGGGGATTTTGGTAGTAGTGTGAACGACTTCTGAAGAATGTGCTTTGTGAGAAATTTATTTTATTAAATGAAATTTGTTTCCAAATTATAAAAGCCATAAAAAGTTATTAGGAAATCCAAAGTTGTGTACAACAGCTTTAGAGGCGCTTTGGCTAATATATGTGTGTGTACGGGGAGAGGTGAAGTACATTTTGTCCTCGCGACCNTGAAATTTGTTTCCAAATTATGAAAGCCATAAAAAGTTATTAGGAAATCCAAAGTTGTGTACAACAGCTTTAGAGGCGCTTTGGCTAATATATGTGTGTGTACGGGGAGAGGTGAAGTACATTTTGTCCTCGCGACCACTGTTTTTCAGATGGGCCAGACCTTTCTGCATAGCCTGTCTGAATGTTAATGCTTATGTTAATTTGGGCTAAATCTATCTGTTATGCTTTATTACATCATCGTCTAATTCTTCTAATCTTCTAATTGTAGGCATATCATCTAATTTTTTTTGTGTATGTATCTCTGATTGATAGCATTCATTAAAACCACCCATGCCAACCTCCTGGTGAATTTTAGCAGCTTCACATTCTAGCTGAAAGTCAGAATTCAGGACAAAAGGAAACTATAAATAGACAGGGTAGGAGTTTCTATTGAGCAGCCCATGCAGTCTTCTGCTATGGACTCTTTGCAGTTTTTCTGGGCGTATCTTTAGGTATTTAGTTGCTTGCTTCTCAAAATCCCTGCACTAAACTGAATCAGCCCACTGATGTTCCCATTTCTCAGTGTGTATCTGTGCTGACCACCTTTGCAGCTAGATCAAATGTTCGCCAAAATCTCCTCACCTGTTTACTGAAAAATATATCTGCTGAGAACTGTTCAAGACAGCTGAGTATACACTAAAAACCACATAATTAGTCCATCGCCCCAGCCCCTTTCTAAATTGGAGAGACGAGACAGAGAAAACAAGGTCATGGTCTTTTTACTAGTCTGTGCAGCCTCTTTAAAACATTGATTCTACATTTCTCTCAATGAACAATTAATAGCAATAGATTTCAGAAACATATTCTGCAGCAGTATAAACTAACATTTCAGCAGAAATGAAAAAGCAAAAGCTTTTTTTCTCAATGGAGAAATACTGTAAGAAATAGAATCCTGTCTCATTCTATAAAAAGAATTTCCCTACAAGGAAGGTCTCTGACATCTGATCATCTCAGATATTTGTATCAAACAACCCGTTTCAAATTTCTACCAGTGCTCTGCTTGAACTTGTTAAGCTTACCTGTTGATGGCTATGCTACAAGTGACTGCCACTGATCTGGCCAATGAAGCAGCCTAATTTTTGGACAAAGGGCTGTGTGGAGACCCTGAGTAAGGTAAGGAGATGACAGTCTGAATGAGATTCAAACATTAGATATCTGCAGTTCAGACCAGTACATCTTATGAAGGCCCTTTTGAAGCAACAGACACTCTGTGTGATTCACATTGCACAAGGTGAAAGAGATTATGCTCTAGAAGCACCCAGGGCTGTGCAGATACAGATATCTGCATTTGATGAGATGAGTACCAACCTTGACAACCATGGAAACCAAAGTCGTGGAAAGACTTTGTTTGGTCCCATTTTCGCTACTGACATGAAGTGGGAGGAGGGCCTATACAGGAGAAGGTACATCTGCTTGTCATAAGTGGTTAGATTGGTGCTGGAAATGTGTCAGATATCAATTAAGTACACAGATTACAAAAGAAAACAGTAAATGATGCTTGGTGCTCCCTGGGTCTGAATTTCAACAAAAGGTTGGGATGAGGGCTACAGATGCTGTGGGGTCTCTGCTACGCCCCAGGCCACCACCACAGCTTAGTAGTTGACAGGATTTGCAGAAGTACATAGGGGCTGGTGTGGCTGGTTAGTTTTTGTTTTCTGTTTCCTTTTTTTTTTTAGGACTGTGAAGTGTCAAATGTCTTTATCAGGCCTCTCACCCTTAGTACTGAGTCCAGTTAGTACCGAGCCAAGTCTGAGGAGAGGCTGCCCTTGCAAATGCATGGCTACAGGCAGGGCAGAGGGGAAGGGTGGCACATGCTGTTGTATCAGCTCTCCATTGTAGGTGTGGAAAGACTAGGGGAGCTGCCTTGGCACTCAGGGTACAATAGTGGTTGCCTGCTTGCCAGTGCATGCTCCTTCTTGCCCCAGGTAAAGATCCAGAGGATTCAGGTCATGGGCTGAGAAGACCAGCATTTGGATGAGGAATCCTTCTGTTGGTTACTGAGCCCCAAAACTCCTAGTGGTGTAAGTTTTTAAAAACCAAAGCTTTTCCCTATTTCTCAGAAAAACAGGAGATGATTTCATCTTATCATAATTGCTAAATTTATTTTTAAGATGGGAGAGTGTCAAAAGCTGTAATCTTGCACGCCTCCTTTAATACGTAACATCCTGAATATAGTGGCCCTGAAAAATCAGCAAGTATTCAAATAAACCCTAACTGAAAAAGATGTGAGACCGCCATTATCCAGCCCGCGTGACTCACTAAAGAGAAGGGCGAAGAGCACAACAGAATTGCATTAATCGCTTGGTTCTGCTACAGGAAGAAAAACATTTGTGTGATAATTTATTTACAACATACCATATGCAGCATTGGCTGATAGTCTCACAAAGACTCTAGGGATGCTGATGACAAAGGAGCATCCCACTTCTAAATAATTTTGGGAGGTTCTTTAGTTAAATTTAGGTTTAGACTTTGCATTTTTCTTGATAATAATGCACAAAAACTTCCAGATTTTTCCTTTATTGATGAAAAAGGAAAGCTTCATTTCCTGTTTAATGACTTGTCCTAGTTCTGCTGGGATAGAATCACAGAATCAATTTTCTATTCAGGAAAGCTGCATTTTTGAGAAGGCTGCAGCACTGGATTCAGTGGGAACACAGTTGATAAGACACTCTGTTTTAGTTCATGGCCGGCCATGGTATACGGGTTTCCACAGTGATCAAAGTCTCTAGCAAGTTCGAGTAAGCCAGCTGCTAAAGCTGAGAGGGGCGAAAGCCAGGGCAGCTGGCCCAGAGCAGTATTCCATACCATAAACGTCATGCTCACTGTAAATTGGAAAGTTTGCTGGGGACGGCCCTCTTTCCCTCCTCCCTCAATGGCCGCTGTCCCAAGGAGGGTCTCGCCCGTCCTTCTGCTCCCGAGGCCCACTCTCTCCTGTGCTGTGGGTGCCATGATTTCGCTGGAGCTGTGCTGCTCGCTGGGTTTGACACCCGGCATTTGCTGCTGGGAGCACAAAGCTCGTGGCCACTGCATGGGCTGAGTATATCTTTGTGTATTTTACATTAGTACTGGCATTGATATTAGTTTGATATTATTGTTTTATTAAATCTGTTTCCATTTCAACTCGCGGGTCTCCTTTCCTTTTCCCAGTTCCCTTCCCAGGTGGGGAGGGGTCATTGGGTGACATAACAGCTGACTAAACGAAGACATGGCTTCTTCCCTCCTGGAGTTTAGAATATCACAAAAACTCAAATAAGTTTGAAAAGATAATTTAATGACTAGATTTTGTAAGACCAAGAAGAGAAAAAAAAACTTATGAAGAGGTTGAAGACACTTTTTTTAGAGCAAGTTTTTGGATATGTAACCTTGAAGACGCTCTTAGAAAAGCCATATAGTATTAGCTTAGTTCTCATACTGCAGGTGGTTGTGCTATTAGAAGAAGAAGAACAAATAGGTGAAGTAAAACTCTGGTTGCTTAGACTCTCTGAAGAATACTTGGGATCAGAAAAAACAAAAGAAAAGGAAGCATTCTGAATGGAGAAACAGACCAGAAGGGGTGTCAGAAGATAAAAAAATAGCATTGTTTCTGATGATAGGTGGTCCCGGTGTATTTGGTGATTTTATTGATTCCAGGAATGACTGATTAGCAGCTGATAAGCCGATCTTGCACTTGGCTGGGGGCTCCTGATTGTGCTTACATCAGATGGTTAAAAAGTTCTCTAAAGGGAAATTTGGTCAGCATTGTGAGCAAAGCATGTGACAAGAAACTTCTGACAGGAAATTACTGTAATTTATAAATGTTACAATGTTATAAATGTTATAAATTACAGTTCAAAAGACTGCACGTAGTCCAGAGCAAGACTTACTAGTGACAGTCGTTGTACATTTAGAAGGATCTTACGGAAGATGGTTAAAGCCCTGGATTGTGTTGGGCAAAGGTTCACGTTGCACAGCACTGTTCAGGAGTGAGGCAGCAGACAGAGAAATTCTCAGATGTGGTTGATACTGCAAAATCCAAAACACAGAAGAAAAGAGACTTGGTGCAGGAAGAAGTGATGAATTCGAAGCTGATGTTACAAAAAACAACATATGGAGCTTCATATGCTATGGCAAACACCATAAATGGAGGCATCGGATGGCATTTGGAAAAGTTTTCATATAGTTTGATTATTGTTGTTGTTTTTGGCTGGGGAGTTGTTTGAGAGCCTCTTCCGGGAGCCAGCTATGACTGATTACTAAGTGGAGCAGTTTAGTAGTGCAGAGCAGCTAGACCTGAGTTTCTTGTGGAGCAGACCTCTGCCAGGCTCCCTGGCTTGGAGTGGCTGCCGGATTTCCTGTTGTAGAAATCACAGAAGGATTTCCAGTCTGAAATTGCTGTATCTTGACTGTAGAGTGTTTGTGTTTGTCCACATACCGCCATTCTCACCTTCAATAAATCAATAAAAGGAGTCATTTTAACATGAGACAATGACTTCTTGTCAATGAGGCCCGTGGCTTTTCTGTCGGTGTTGTCAACACGCTTTTGAATTAGCGTCAATTGGGGGAGAGGGGCTGTGATGCTGAAAGACAATTTTTGATTACAATTTTGATAACAATCACGGCCTTTTACCTTTTAAAGTGTTTTTATTTAAAATTAACTCTTAAACTTTCCTGAACTTGCTAAAATAAAAAGCGCTGTAGGTTTGTACAGAGCCATCAAAATTTACAGTACTGTAACACATGATAAACATCTCAGTGGGACTATTCTTATGCTTAGAGATATACATGTCTGCAAGGTCAAGACCTTATTTTGTATTGTTATAACTATGGAATAATGCATAAATGGGTGCTGAAACTGACTTCACTAGTCAGCTGAAAAATATATTCCTGAGGAGTGAGGTTCAAAAAGTAATAAAAAATTCAGTTAATCATCTTTCCTGGGTCAGCAAAACCTGGCTGAACCCAGGCTTTCTGTTCCAGATTGATGGCATTTTATTCTTTGTAATGATGGAAATATCAGAAGAAAGCCAATGCCTTCCATTGTAAAGTAGTAATAGCCATGATGAGCTAAACATGTTCATCAGATTATGATTACCTTTTTTACTTTCTGACCCACAGGAGATAATCACCACCTCTCTTCATGATCATGTCCTGCAATCGCTGCTTTGCTGCCTGCAACTTTTTCTCTCAGGTCTTACTAGTCTACCGTCGCGTTAAACTCAGAGTCTTGTTCTGTATTTGAGTTTAGCATTGCAAAATGCTTCTGCTGTTTCAGACCCGAACAAGTATTTCTGTGCCTGAAAGTTTGTTTGTTTTCTCAATGATGTAAATTGACCTAATAAAGAGATTGCCTATCTTTGCAAATTGTGTCTTTCCAGCAAGATAGCATGTTTAACCAATTCATCTGAACTGCTCTGAACTTTATAATGTATTCCAAACTTACATATATGTAACACAAAAAAATTTAGAGTTAATTTTACAGATTCATTATAGGGTGATTTTTCCTCCCATGCCGAGTTATTGAAGTTCAGAAGTGTGTGTGCACAATACATATCTGACTTTAAGACTTGTAAATTATTTTGGTTAGATTTCTGTTTCGAGATGTTAAGTTCATGTTGAGAAGCAACCTTCTTTGTTAAGAGAACTACAGAGCCAAACCCAAGACACTAAACAAAGTATGACTTGATAAAGCTGACATCTTTTTAACATTTCTCTGCCCCTTAACACAACCTTCAGTAAATCAGAGCTGCAGCACTAAAATACTCTGTATACTCTAGTTTCATGCTATCTGTGAATTAGCCAAACCAGGAAATTATTAACATCTTGTAAGGAAGCCTGATTTTCTTTGGTCCCCATTTTCCTACAGAAAGTTTCTCTGGCACATTTCCTCTGTTGCATTTACAACTGCAGTATTCTAGCTCTTTCAAGCTCTGTGAAATAAATCAGATATCAAGAAGTCAATTATCTATGTCTCCTTCATACACTTAGTCTGTGAGAGCACTCCTATTGGCTTCCTACATTGTCATGGGGAAGAATTTGTATTTTACCTTGTTTAGCCAAGGTTCAAACATGTCTTCAATAATGAACACAAGGGCAGAGGGAAATAATGTCAACAAAAGGTGTCCAAAAGATTCATATAAACTGTCATTTGAGCTTCTGTAACATGCAGATATAACTGCTACGGATAATAGAAATACTTGTCATTTTAGCTGTCAACACATTTTGGCAATTTTACCCAGTTGCCCTTCGGGTGCCACTTTTGCTTCATTTCTTCGACTGGTCTTGCCTTACTACTTCTCAAAGGCAAAGTTAGTGGCTGTGATCATTCCTTTCTACTCACTTCACATACTCATTATGACTCAACTTTTTTTCTGACTCACAATCTGTTTCTATTTCCAGAATCATGAGTGCATGTGAAACATCCTGGGCTAATGCGAAATGGCACAGACATTAAAATGTGTTATTCATACCTGTGTGAGTAATGCCCACTCATTCTTTGGCATATGTGTATTGACTTGATAGCACCTTCATTTCCTGCATCTTTCCAATGAAACCCCCTCAGCATACCAGGACCTCATCTTCAGCCAACATTAAAAAAATTACCTAGAAAAAGAGAAAAAAAAAGTTTGGGAGTTCTGATAAACAATCATCACAGGGAATGAAACAACTAATTCTTCATATAGTCTGCTGAAGGTGCATCAGTTCCCTATGAGTAAGAAATCAAGCAAAAAAGGCAGGAGACTGACATGCATGTGCAAAGGAGCTTCTAGAAAAACTCAAAAGGAAGAAGAAAGTTTACAGAATGTGGAAAATAGGGCTGGCCATTTGAGAGGAATATAGGAAAGCTGCAGAGCATGCAGGGATGCAACAAGGAAGGCTAAGGCCCACTTGGAATTAAATATAGCAAGGGATGTCAAGGACAAAAAGAAGGGCTGCTCTAAGTATATCAGTAGCAAAAGGAAGACTAGGGAAAATGCGGGCCCACTGCTGAGTGAGGTGGGTGTCCTGCTGACAGACGATACAGAGAAGGTGGGGTTACTGAATGCCTTCTTTGCTTCAGTGTTCACTGCTAAGGCCTGGCCTCAGGATTTGCAGACCCTGGAGGTAAGAGAAAGTCTGGAGAAAGGAAGACTTCCGCTTGGCCAAGGAGGATTGGGTTAGAGATCACTTAGGCAAACTGGACACCCACAAACCCATGGGCCCTGATGGGATGCACCCACCAGTGCTGAAGGAGCTGGCAGATGTTATTGCCAAAACACTCTCCATCATCTTTGAAAGGGCATGGAGGAGAGATGCCTAAGAGCTGGAGGAAAGACAATGTCACTCCAATCTTCAAAAAGGGCAAGTAGGATGACCCAGGAAACTACAGTCCTGTCAGCCTTACCTCCATCCCTGGAAAGATGATGGAACAGATCATTCTGGATGTCATCTCTAAGCATGTGAAGGAGAAGAAGGCTATCAGGGATAGTCAGCATGGTTTCACCAAGGGGAAATCCTGCTTGACCAATCTGATCGCCTTCTATGATGGCATGACTGGCTGGGTAGGTGAGGGGAGAGCAGTGGATGTTGTCTGCCTTGACTTCAGCAACGCTTTTGACACTGTCTCCCACAACATCCTCATAGGTAAGCTTAGGAAGTGTGGGTTAGATGAGTGGACAGTGAGGTGGGTCAAGAACTGGCTGAATGGCAGAGC
>VZSC01003897.1:164401-194452 GCA_013398225.1 Steatornis caripensis
GTTCAGCCTGGAGAAGAGAACACTGAGAGGGGATCTCATCAATGCTTATCAATATCTAAAGGGTGGGTGTCAAGAGGATGGGGCCAGGCTCTTTTCAGTGGTGCCCAGCGACAGGACAAGGGGCAATGGGCACAAACCGGAACACAGGCAGTTCCACCTGAACATGAGGAGGAACTTCTTTACTGTGAGGGTGACAGGGTACTGGCACAGGCTGCCCAGAGAGGCTGTGGAGTCTCCTTCTCTGGAGAGATTCCAAACCTGCCTGAACTAATTCCTGTGCAACCTGCTCTAGGCTAACCTGCTTTAGCAGCGAGATTGGACTAGATGATCTCTAGAGGTCCCTTCCAACCCCTACCATTCTGTGATTCTGTGATTTCCATTCTTCATGAACAAAAGCCCATCAAGGGATTCAGCATAATTTAGAAGTTAGAAGTCACATGTACATTTTTGGCTTTTGCTAAAATCTTTCTGTAAATCATGTGTGGAAGACGTCAGAACAAAAAATGTCATGTATGTCTGGAATGAATTGGTTTGCTTAGGCTGTACATCTGGTGCATCTTGAGGCAAGCATTTTAGTGATAATACATGCTACTGTTAAATTTAGGTCAGTGTCTGACCTGTAGGTGCTGCAACTACTTGAAATACTGGGGCTTTGTGGTGAAAAGTCTACCGTAGACGTGAAATTTACTGTGTAGATTCTCCTCATGGACCTATCATACTATGTAAGATATAAAATTGCACAGAAAACTTTTGAGTAAACTGTACAAAACTCCTGAGAGATCTCCAAACTCCACAAAATAAACAGAATGTGGAAGGAATATCCTTTTCTATGTTAACATCTGTGAGCAGAGGGGGCCAGGAAAGAGAAGAGAATTACAAAATATTCATGACATTATCTATTACTTTAAATAGGACATTAGGCTAACAAATTGGTATATTTGTTGGGTTTGGTGGTTTTTTTTTTACTGGAACATTATCACATATAAATATGAAAGACCTGGAGATTTCTACTTATAATAATACTCTACTAGTACTACTTTTATAGATACATATTAATTTTCAAGTCTCACCTTTTAGATACCTTCTAGGAAGTCATGTACTTAGTGATTATTGTGGAACTGCAGAGTTAACTCTTCCTGGTGCTTTTATTGGGTATCCAGAAATCTGGCAACAACTTTAATTCAATTGCTTGATGTTTAATGAAGAATATTGGTAAGATATGCTGTGTAATCAACAGTGTTGATACACACAAATTAACTTCATCACCTGCAGTAACTCAGGTTCTTACCACAGATGATACCCAGATGAGAACAAAGAAATCCTGACATGAATAAAAGATCTGATGTTCAGCCTGTCTTGAAAATGGCATAGTCTGCCTCTCCCAAACTTCTGATGGAGAGGGATGTAAATCTTAAAATATAATTTTATATACCCAGTTAGTCAGAATTAGAAGAAAATCTGAAGTTGGGTAGCATAATAAGTGCAGAGGTTTTATTATTTCAATCTTTTTGCTCTGTCTTATGTTGCCAGGGACAAATACGTCATATGTTCTAAAGAGGCTTCCCTGTAGTCATTGCAGCATCATACTGAGCACAGATTCCAGAAGCCTTGCTTGTAGGAGGGTTGAGTCCATTTGGACATGACACATCTGGTAAATGGGTGTGATGCTCTGGTTTTCCAGCTCCAAGTGGGCGGATCATAGGGTGTCACTCTTGGGTATAGTGGTGGAGGTTGGGGAAGCAAGCCCAAAAATAACTTGGTTGGACCGGGGTAAAAGCTCATTCCTTCACTGTAATGAGTGACATCGCAATGCAAATATTACAGCAAGATACTGCTTTTGCTTCGTTACTTCCATCCTCCCTTGTTCAATTGCAAAACATATATTTTCTGGGAGTTTCTGAGTTTTTCGGTAGGTTTTTTTTTGTTTGCATTTTTGTTGTTGTTTGTTTTTTAAACCACTGTTGTTATTAACAGTGATTGCTATCCACTGCAGTAGAGTATTTTGCCTCACTCAAAATGAGTACTAAGCAAGAAGAGAAAATCAGAGTTTTTCCCTCCCCATTTTTTCCTAGTGTCATGCCCCTCCCAATTTGCCATTTGCCAAACCTACTTTCTTTTACAACAGCTGCAGCATCTGTACAGACAGAAATTTTTGTTTCAAGACTGCTGTTCTTTAAGCTGGCCATGCGTTAGTACCTGATAGCAGCTTGCTTTTTCAGAAAATGCTTTAAATAACATGCAACAGTGAACACAGATGCAATTAGTACTTCCGTATAGTGGGCATTCTACCACACTTCCAAGTAATTTTCTGAATTATTTGAACAATCTGGAGATCAAAGTTTAAAACTTGCTAGTGTTTTATGCAGGATACTACATTTTGTAGAACAATGTGAAATACGAGATGCTTATGCTGGTAACTGAAGACATATGAAGCACTTGAATATTCCAGTTATCTTCTGATGCATTGAAACTTGTACACTCTCTGTGGACTTCCTAACCCATCCAGTAAAAAGAGTAGAGGTTATAGATATCTGGGTAATTAAACTGAACTCAAATACTTCATCTGGCTTCAGTAACATTTCTTGAATTTCTCACTCTGGAGTTTCAGTTGTCTTGTGAAATCATCTTGCTGGAAAAAAACCCCAAACCAACAACAACAACAAAAAGAACTGCAAGAGCTAGGGTAAAGAGATTCTCCTAATTGTGTTTTTTTGCTGTGTATTAAGGCTGATACTTGAGTGCACAGAGCAAAAAAAATTGGAGGGAGATGCAGTTGATGCCTGTGCATCCCCTCACGCCCTTTCCCTGGGAACCCTCCGGGGCCTCGAGCCCTGGCTTTCCCAGATGTCGGCGTCACTCCTCCACCCATGACCTCAGTGACGGTGGTCCTTGGCCACCCTCCATGGCGCTGGCCCACGGCCTCTCCCTGTGCTGCCCGGACCCTGTGCTCCCTCCTGCGGCCCCGAGACAGCTGCTGGGAGTTGTCGGTGCTCAGCCATCCCATGGGGTGCTTATGTCTCTGCTGCCCAGAGTGAAGCTTTCCATCCCACCGCGCGGCTGTTGACTTACACAGCTCTTTCAGGAGGCAGGTGCGGGGGGCTGACAGCTTTCCTGAGGGATCTTTTTATAACATTTAGTACAGGGTTTATACCACTGCAATCTTTTTTCAGACTCTGGGGTACAGGGAGCTTCATACAGTAAAGTGTAAACTAAAGCTCTGTGCCGCATGTGGAGTGAAACCTGTCTCCAGGCAGAAGTTCCGCTGAAGGAGGAAGTGGGCTGGCTCCTGACATTAACCAGGATATCGGTCATTTCTCCCTCTTTCAATATTTTCTTTAATGTTTGATAACATTAAGTAGAGTGTGGAAGACACTTAAGTGATGCCAGTGACTTTGCACAGGAGTCTGGTAGCCAGTTCCTGGAGGGACTTAAACACTGTCTTTTGCTCAGCGATGGTGACTGAATCTGAGTGACTGCATGGGCTGTAAATTTAAGCCCCAGTGTCTTCTTACTGCAGCTCCAATGTCTTTATTCTTTCTGACTTGAAGACAAACCTTCATATGGAGAAGGTCACTGACAAATACACTGCTTTAAAACAGCAGAAATAATGTTGTTTGCTATAAACCTGTGGTTAAACTATGACATCAGTATTCGGGAGGACGGTGATTATAGAAGGACTGTGTGAGAAATGTTCTCAGTCAATGGATAACAGCTCAGAAAATGACCAGAAAACTTCTGTCTTAAATTAAGACAAAACTTAAAACCATGTCAGTTTATAAAGATATAAAAAATCTGACACTGGAAGAAATTGTACATTGAAACAGAAAAAAATATTTCTGCTGAAATATACTTAAAAATGCTTGCTGTAGTACCCAAATTCCTTAGTAAGCTGAGGATTACTAGGAAAGATTCCTGGACATAGCTCAAGTCTTTGCAGATAGATGCTATCAGTCATTATAGAAAAACATAGCTGCTCTGACAGAGCAGCG
Organism: Steatornis caripensis; assembly: GCA_013398225.1. Taxonomy (NCBI): domain Eukaryota; kingdom Metazoa; phylum Chordata; class Aves; order Caprimulgiformes; family Steatornithidae; genus Steatornis; species Steatornis caripensis. The sequence continues at coordinate 168,391 of VZSC01003897.1, forward strand.
TGACATTTTGATTGAACATGCCATTATATTAGAAGCTCGTGTGGCTTCCAGCCCCCTTTGCTCAGTATTCACTGAAAGCATGCATTTAAATATGCATTGCTTTAGAAACTACTAACATTGCATAAGGCACATTACAGCTTTCTTGCCCAAATGAACCACTTGAAAAGTACGTTTCATCTTCTGGAAACAGTCATCTCACACTATCATTGCCTACATTTGGCAGTAGGTTTTGAAAGATGCTGTCTGACTATGTGGTTTGTGGGTTTCTCAAGCTCAGAACATGTTTGTCACTAGACATCTCTGTCTCAAAGACACAGTGGCTCGCTTCTCATAATTTTACTTTTTTTTTGTTCCATTCTTACCACTTCCAACAAAACTATTAATCAAATGAAGGGAGAGTTCATTAGTCTAGGAATTCATTTATGGGTAAGCATGCTCTTGTAATCTCTTAAATTGCTCAGGGTTGTAGACTGTTGGGATAATAATACACATGCAAGAAACCAGAGACCCGTCATAGTGCATCTCTGATTACAGGTATAATTTCTTCATTCCGGAGAACATGTGAGAGATGCATGTTTCACAAATTGTATGCTTATAAATCTTACCAGTCCTTTGGGCTATGGATTCTTTATTGTACAGCTTGTATATTCCAGCGAAGCATTTGTATTCCAGGTACACTTCTTCTGATGCCTTTTACATTCTTCTTCATCCTGTTTCACTTCACCTCTGCCCATCTCACCAAAGACAGCAGCCTTCACATCATATATGCATGTATTCTAGTACTGTTTCCTTTACTACACTTTGTCTTTCATGGCAGACATTCAGTCTAAGGAGGCTTGCTTTTGTTACATTCATATTTCAAAAGGCTTGAAAAGAGTGATGGCTGAAAGAAGAAGGGTCAACAAGCTAGATTCAAAACGATAAATAGACTGGTTGCTGGCATGCTGGAGCATCCAGCATTTTCTTTTTACATACTGTATATTTTTCTTCTCACTAGTGCTTCTTTATTTTAGACTGAAGCTTGCAAGGAGCTTTAGTATTAACGAAGATCAGATAATGAATCTATTTGGAAAAAAACACAGTGTGATTCTGCCGTATCTGTTATCCGAAGTGAAAACTGAAGTCAGAATTTTAATATGAATCTTTTTGAATCTACAGAATAACACTTCTTACTTTTCAGTACAACTCCTAACCTTGATGATGATGTAGGTTTGGTACAAAAATAATTGGCTTTGCGTATGCTGGAGTAAGAATAAAGAAGAAATCAATAGCGAGGAATATTGAATAGTTCGGCAGTAGGGTAATATTTGCCAACTAATATTTGCTGCCAAACACAGGAACTCGCATGGTAAAATGTGTATTTACAAAAGAGGAAAAGAAGTACTAACTAGATGGTCATAAGAAGGAAAACTATTGAACTGAAAAACAAAACAAGTTGGATTGAATGGATGTGAGTAGAGGTACACACCTTCCTCAAACTGTGCTCTACAACGTAGGTAGAAATCACATACTGATGGAAGACCCACTATCTAACTTAGCAAGCCCATATAAAAGTGAAGCAAAGCACTGTCACCTACTCTGGAAATGCGCTTTGTGAGCACTTATTTTCAGATAAGAACACCATTGCCCATACTCTGTTTACTCCCTGATTTTGGTATTTGAGTGTTGGAGAACTAGAGCTGGAAAGAAATTATCTCTGGTTCTGAAATGCCATTATCCTTGATAACACATTTGACAGTTTTACTTGAAAATTTTCCTCTGACCAACAGAGAAAAGCTATTGAGCAAAGTGGCTGACATAATGTATTAATATTTTCAAAGATCCTGTCTCAGCATTATCCACAGATCTCACACATGAGTGAACGTATAATATTGCACAGTTTTGTTCTCTAGTAAAGAAGCCCAAAAAAGATGTTCCTCCCAGAATACATTGGAGTTACTTTGTCCAGTTACACATTTTCTCAAACAGGCTTTTGAAAAACAGACAGAACGTGCATAAACTCTGAAAGGTCACCATGATTTGCCTTAGTTACACCCAACAGATAACTGTAGTCCTGAAGTGAGGAGAAGTCTCCAGGTGAATTGTCGTCTTGAAATCAACTGTCGGAGTCTTAAAGTTTAGGTTTTAGTAGCCTACCAATGCAACTAGAGAGAATTCTCAGCTACCCCAATCATCTGACCAGTTACTAGCAGAACACAGGATAAATTCAGCAGTCTTGATGTGACTTCCTTATACCAATGAATGACAAGTGTGAAAGAAGCATTCTGAATTCCAAATATTTTGATTTTTCTTTGAGTTGGTAAGTGATCCGTCAAAAACTATTTCTGCTATTCATTAATGCGTTGTTACCCAAATTGAACTTTCCTGTGAACGTTTGTTTGTATCTTATAATCTTGATGGTGTCTATGTCTTACTTTGACTACTATGTTGTGACCACAAAAGTGGTATACCAAGGAGACAGATCGATTTTTAATAGGAGTCAGCTTTTAAAACACACTAAAAATCCAGAAGGATGCCAGCTCAATCCTCAACTTGTTGGGATTTGAAATTACCCTGCGATTGTACCTTCTCACTGACTGGCATTTGCATTGTATAGCCATCATTTGGAAGTGTTTCTCCAAACTCTATGCCAAATATGAGACTGTGATTTAATTTCAAAGCCAGAAATGCCAATCTCAGCGTGTAGACATTCAGATCAAAGCAATGGCACAGCCGCTGGCAATTTGAGACACTAATGGTTTTAAAACAATGTATAAGATATAATCTGAGAAATTGAACCTGAAATTCTTGGATGAGGAACGTAGGTAACCTTTCTATGAGGTAGTGAGAATCAATTTGGTTCTCTTCCCGAGCACTGGCTTCTCTCTCCCTACCATCGCCTCTGCCTTTGCTTAGTAATTTTCCTTTGAGACTGTTGACTGCAGGAGGTGGGAAAGCATTAGCACTTTCTCCCAGAAGAAAATCTCCTTTGCAGCCACTGCAGACATCTTGTCTTCACTGAAGTGCTTTGTATATGAAATAAGCAGAATGGGTGACAACAAAAGTGATACTGTATTTGTTGGTGGGTAATTGCTTGCTTCCCTTAACAATCCCGGACTGAGAGTCACCTGGAGGGATAAACAGTTGTGTCCATGCAGGGCTTGGTTTAGGATGGAAGGAAAGCTGGGAAGGCAGAAGATAAAGGACTATGACCTAAAGAAATCGGTGTCCTGCTCATGACGGTTGTGAAAGAGGGCAGAATTTACCACATCTCTCACTTAAAGGAAATTATTCTGTAGCACCAAATTTGAGGGCCAGAAGAAACAAGCAGAAAAAACACAGTAAACAAAAGCAGAAAATGTGTTCTCAGCCATGTCTTACTTGTACTGATATGCATATAAATACAGTAAACATGTTGGTATGTATTGCAAATAGAACCTCATTACTGTGAAAGGAGACAGTAGGAAAAAATCAGTCAAAAAGATCAAATTCCATGAAAGACAGGGCTATAACCACTCCTACAGAATAACTGTAAAGGTGTAAGAGTAGAGAAGAGTACAAACATTCCGTAGCTTTTCAAGGAAATGGAGGGGGAAGCAAAAATAATCAAATCAGCCAATGTTTCACAGCCACAGTGTCTGAGTTGCTCTTTTTTCATGTGTATCTAAATTGCAAAGCACAATCATCTCTTCCTTGACTGCACAACAGGCTGCTTCCAGATGGGTGGCTTGTGTAATGCTGCATGAAACACCAAGTCGAGGATCTCAGACTTGCAGAGGAAATACAAGAATACACTGAGACCAAGAGGGGAGAGGAAACGTGAGGGTAGCCAAGAACATCCACCAAGAACATCCACTCTCTTGCTGTGATCCTCAGCCCCTCATTTCTTCCCAACCCTTATTAGAACTGACAGGGGCAGGAGTTCGGAAAATATGGTGGACTCCATCGAAGTCACACACTTTTAACTGCTTAAGCAAATTTTCTTTTCTTCCTGTGCTAATAACACTATAATAGTGCATCACCTGCAATATGAGGTATCCTTCCTGGTATGTTTTGGTTAAGCCTGCTGCTTCTAATTTTCTTTCCTCTTACTCCTGCCCTTTTGCATCCTTCATGATTTTGCATCCTTGTTCTTCCTCCCTCCTTCTCTCCCTAACACCTTTGTCCGTGGTGCAGGACTCCACAGTCTTCCCTCTGTCTCTATCTCCCACTCTTTCGTCTCTGTTGGAAGCTTTCCGATGCAGGGAGGGAAGGATGGAAGGATGCTCTTGTGAATGCACCTTCACGTCCTCCTTTTTCTCCACTGGGTGCAACAATGCTTTTACCTAGAACTGCCCAGCTGTGGTCGTTTTGACGCCTTCTCTTTCTTTCTTCAAGGAGGTGATAACTCACGTGCAATTCAGTGCCGGCATTGTGTTAGCTGACTAAAATACTGACTAAAAAAGTCATGCAGTCTGAAACCACTTCTGAAGAATCTGCCCTCTTGGCTATGCTCCCGCATCACTGTTTTCAACAGGAAGCACAGTAGTTAAAAGCCTGTGATGGGAAATCAGGGAATCCTATGGAGCGATGATTTCCTTCAGTCTCCAGTTTGTTGCTAACACTTCTTAATCCGTTCACAGCAAGTGAAAATGGAACATGTACTGGGAGAGACAAGAAAATACATTTTCTGCATCTTGAATCTTTTGTTTGAGCTCTATCTCATCTGTCAATGTCTCTTTGATGTGCAGATACAAGAGTGTGAAATGTCCTTGATCTTAAACAATGATTATATTCACTCTCTAAGCTATACTGATAGAAGTTCCTATTTGCTGATACAAGGAAACACATATTTAGCTGATTATATGTCTGGACCTCTGCGATATTTATAGTGTCCATGCTTTCCAAGATCTCATTCTCTAGCCTATGAGCATGTCTCAGATTCCACACTCAGTTTTTTTGACTGTTAAAACACATGCTTGTTCAAACAAGTATATCCTATCAGTCTGTTCAAGGTCTGCAGAGAGACATTAGTTTGTGTAACTGCTACATTGCAGCATTATTTACCACTATTTATATGGAAATACTCATATTGACAACACTGATTTTATGTAATTTTTCTAGGCCTGCAAGAAGATGAATCTTTGCATCCACTGAAATAATCTATTTATCTAATTTGTTTGCCCCCATCAATCTCATCATCAGCTTTTAATTCCCTTAATATGACACATTTTACTGGAATTCAAGTCACATGAAATGGAGTGTATATTCAGGTGTGAACTGCCAACAGTTTTTATAATCTACCACTCGATATAAATAACAGCCTTGTCTCCCGAAGCGATTAGTCATGTACCACCGGGCTTTGTCCTGTCGTCTGGCACCATCATAACTCCGTGCCTTTGACATGAAATAGTTTTGCATTTGTGAGTTCCTAAATAGGCAGGATGAAATCTCTGGCTCAAATCCCTGTATTTATTCTAGAGAAACTTGCTAGGGTGAGGACAAGCGTTCCTCACTCATGTAAGCAGTTTCTTTCAAATCAGTCTGATACCCAGGAAAACAGAAGCTTTCAGGAGCAGGCAATAGGCTGTGGTCAGCAGTAGTAGCAACTTGCTTATTTATAGTACTTTTCACCCAGAAGAACTCTGAGCACAAACATGAAGGCAAAAGTAAGAAAGTACAAAATTAGAGCAAATCTTTGACTAAGTAGTGAAGCAGAGGCCAGCCTGTGTCTAATGAATGAGAGGCAGTCCTAATTATAAATGTATTTGCTTTTATTGTCGTGTTTTAGAACTTTAATGGTCATCTAATGTATTTTTTATGGGATGAATACATTTCTTTTGAAACCTCAGGAAGATGTGCAGCTGCTTTTAATTTCAGTGGGAGTCGTAAAAGCTCATTACTCTCTAGATTTGTCCTTCAAATGTACTTAATTAAATACAGAAAGAAGATAACCAGAAAGCCTGAAGTAGCTGAGGCAGAGTTAGCACCAAACCATCCTTCCTTCTCTTTTTATCCCAGGAATAGTCATGAGTTGGGTCAATTATCACTTTGAATTAAACTAATTGCACAACTTCCTCGGTTTAAGTGGGCTGCAGTAGGCTCAGAGTATTACAGCATCGTGTATCCCACTTCTGTGTCTCCTGCAATGATCCTTTGCCTACACAGTGATGGGGTAGCAACGGCATTGCCACTACTATTTCAGCATTAGCTCATAACAGGCAAATGGTAAGAGAATGTTTGCGACAGCTTCACAATTTCTTTGAACTGCCTTTGTCCCAGTACATGAAATTAGCCCGAGTTTTCAGCTCACGGACAAAGCACTGACCCGTTCTGTGCCTCACATGTTAAAGACATTGCATAATTCTCTGGCATTCAGTTGCAGAAGCGCTCCTTTGAAGAAATGCTTTGTGGGATGACAACATTCAGAAGCAGGGCTTACAGGAGTTGAAGCGACTAGCCTCTCTGGAGTCCCCTAAAATTACCCCAACGATAAATCCTGGGATAATTATTATTTTATAGTCACGGAGAGCTTTGTAATCTTTCCGCAACAGAAATGAAAACACAGCATCCCTGCCCCAAATAACTCACTTCAGTTGCAATGCCCTGAAGGAGGATGGGTAACAACCAGAATAGAACAAGGAGATTATGGGAAGAAGCACACACTAATTTTGATGAAGTTACACGTGTACTGAGGAAGCATAAAGCCATCTTGAGAAGAACATCTACTTACTTAGCAAAGGCCTTGCACAGCAGGGGACAGAGAGAGGAGAAAGATTTTTAGGAAAACTGTAAAAGTGGGATTCTCTTTTTTTTTTTTTTGTGCTGACAATTTTCTTGAGGGCTTGAAAGAAAAGTAGATCAATGAGGAAAAACGTGACTGAGCAGAGCCACACATCATCTTGCACAGGATGTTCTGAGCATGGGGCAGAGCCTGGAAGAAATGGGCTGATGGGGGAGCTGCAGCTGCAGGTAAGTGTGTGGGTCTTGCTGGTGTGGCAGCAGACCTGCCTAGGGTGTGCATTTCTGGTTCCCAGGGTTTCCAGGGATATCAGGAATAGATGAAATGGTGCAGCAGGACAAAGAGGTCGTGAAGACCTACAATACTAGATTACTACAGTGAGAAGTTGGAGGAAGTCACGAGACACGAGGGGTGAAGGGTGCTGCAGAGGGGAGTGAAAATGAGGGTATCACAGTAGCATGTCACTGATAACGTGGTATCTTCCAGTCTGGTTGGGCATCTCGACCTAGCTGTCCAAACCCAACCCTGCTTTTCTTCATTTACTTTTTCTGTTCTCCTGAGATTTGCCTTCATTCTCTTCCTTCCCGTCGACTTTAAAGTACTGCTGCAAGAGCATTTTCCTTCTGCACATGCTGTAAGATAAAGAAGTCTTCCTGATTTTCCTTTTTCCTGCCTAATTTGCTGTCTGCAACCCTCATGCGAAAAATTCTGGCTCAGTTTTTTACCCCACCACTTAATTTTTCTTTCACCTGTTGTTAATTTTATCAATAATATTTTGCTGTCAAGCTCACTGAAAACCATTTTCAAGAGGCAATACAGAAAATGCAGCATTTTGTTTCACCTAGTATTTATTCAGTGGATTCTGATCTCTGTTTGCCAGGAAGTAGCTGTCTCAGAAGACTGCTGCTTAATACATAACAGTCAAGAGACGTAAAAATAAAATAAAAACATGTATTTGGAATAAGTCAACTAAAAATACTCATCATGCTCAGAATAAATAGAACTTCTCTTCAGAAAGCAATTTTAGCTGCTTTTTAAACTTTCTATTGGTCATCTCTCCCTGAAAGATTTTACTTTGTTACACGCACTCCGCTCCTGCTCCGTTTTCTGGGCTTGTGATCTTTGTTTGCTCTATTTGGGCTTTCGGTATGAATTCACTTCCAGGTAGAAAGTGTCCTACTTGTTTGTCCCATGCATAGGGGAAAAATACAAGAGTTATTTCCTGGGAGATCACAAATAGATGTGCAGGTAAGAAAGCTGGTTTGTGCATTGTAAGGTAACTTGAATATCCTTTTCGTGAGGAAGTGCCAGACAGAAATAATTGCCTGAGAGTGCTGTGGTTAATGGTGGATTAGTAAGAAGCACTCCGAGTTGAACTAGCAATGATCTCTTCTCTAGGATGGCAGACCTGGCAAGATGTCAAAGCCCATTATCCCCACTGGTAAACTAGAGGGAGATACCAAAGCAGACAGACGCTCCCTGTAATGCCTTGTCTAAGCTACGTTGTTGATCTCTGTCAAAATCCTCTCCCTTCCTCTATGTCTAGTCTGCGCGGGGTGAAGTGGCATCTAGCAATCCAAAGCACTCAAATTACAGGAAGAGCCATGTTGACAAAAAAGCCACTTTTGGCTTTTTATGCTAGCTATAGTTAAAGATCTCATGGGTTTAGGCTCTGTAGCCCAGTCGGTAGATCATGGACACAAACATTGAAAGGGATAAATCCCTGTACGGGCAGGCAAATTTTCCAAAGTGGAGTCTGAACCGAGATGCCTCTGCTTTTGCTCAACCTGAGCTTCCTTTATCTAGACCCAAATTTTCAGCTTTTCTGAGCACTTGAGGTTTCCATTGATCTCTGTTAGAGCTGGAAGCCAGCAGCAGTTCTGAAAACCTACCCTGTGGTGAAATTTTGGACCTCCTGTAGTTAAAGGGAACTTCTCCAACATTTCATCTAACGAAGCTAATTCTGAGCACTTAGGAATTAAGAGCTGAAAATGAGATGAATGCATTTCCTGGTGAGCAAAATGGAGAAAATGTTTTACAATCTACGAAGAGCAGCATCTGGGTGATTAGGAAAAAAAGATTTCCTTTTGCAGTATCAATGAAACACCCAAAAGCTCTGAATAAGGTTTCCTAAACTTTTTTTTACGTGACTTTACTTTCACTTACATTTCAGTTAGCTCCCTCGCAACAAAAAATTTAGAAGTTGTAAAATTAACTTTTTTTCTTTTTTTGGTATTTACACAAATGAAAGAGGATACTGAGCTAGGCACTAAGGGTAGATCTGTGAGGTCTGTGCTTGTGTCCTCTGTAAATACGCATTGGATTGGGTCATGTTTTGAAAAAATGTAGTATGATTTGAATTATGAAATTATGAATTCTGAATATGATTTTTGTCATGAATTTATGTGGATTAACTGTTACCTACTTCCCTTCTATATACTGCATCCATACAGAAGTGACCTTTTTCAAGAGGAATACTCATCACTCCGGGCAAGATATACAAGGTGGAGTTGGAAGGCAGAAACCTGCCTCTCACTCCGGTTAGCGTCTCTTGAGCTGAGTGTGATTCAGAGCACGTTCAGGATTGTGAGATGTATAGCAGCAGCAAAAGCAGGATGGCCACTCCGCAGAGACTGTAGCTGCACCCAGACCAGGGTTTCCCCGTGTCCCATTGCCACCTGCAATCTGATTGATGTCTCACACTTCTGTTTCTGAGCTCTGTATATGTGCTGACTGCTGGGAGAGGACAGCAACGCTGCAAGAGCAGCTTCCCTCATTCAGGGAGCTGTGCTGTGGCACTGTCTGGAAGCTGAGCATCGCCACCGATTGCCATGCCTTGCTGCTGGCACGAAGCTGTTCGTAACACACAGGCTGGCCCCCACGGCTTATGGCATGCACGATCTACCAAAAGGGCTAATCCCAACACTGTTGAAACTGCCATCTAACGAGAAAAATTATTTATCATATATATTACATACTATATATGATATATAAAACACACCCAGTGCCAAAATTCAAGTTTGTAACTACAAGCCAGTTAACTTCCTAAGATAAAAAATAATTATGGGGAAAGAAGAAGCCCTGTGAACAACTTCTTTACGTATCACACAGGAATCAATTTCAGACAAGCCCAAGACTAGTCCATTGACATTTGTGCAGGTCCAAAGCAGTTACGCAAGAATACAGCTCAATGAGATTTTCTGAATGAGTAGATAAATAATAGAGCTCTTGAGACACATCATTTGCATTCAATAATAACCAGAAAATTCCTTTGTAAAAATGGACAGTAGGAATCCAGGGATGGGAGCCTGCTCAGAAGATAGCATTCTGGAGGTGGGATTTCCACAGCGGTGTCCTAATTTAAGGGTCTAACTTAAGAAGAGATGAATTATTCTCCAGAAATCTCTGCTTTTTCTCCACTGACTGTAAAAGGGGCCAGAGGGGAGCACTCAGCTGGGGACATTCACATCGTACCACTGGGCACAGATGAATCTTACCTTCATACTGTAACAGTTTATTATTGCAATAACCTGATTTTTCTCTGTATGTCTCATTAAACTAGGTTAGCCTCCATCTCCCTGTCACAGTTTCTTATGGTTTTATTTATCAGGTATTTGGCAGGTTTTACATTGAACTCTAGCGCTTTATATCTCACAGCACTGATAGCTCCTGGCAGTGTATAAGGAACATGACTAAGACTCTCCCATTATTCAGGTGGGAAAACGCACCGGATGTTTGTGTTAAGTGCTAGATTAATAATTAGATTAATGATGTTCCATCCTTTTCATCACTGAATATTCTTTAAAATGTCTTTGATGTCTTCTCTCTTGTTCAAGCTTTATTTTGGGAGAAAAGCTGCACTCTTCCACCATTTCTGGGCTGGCATTACTCACCAGCCCCTGGCCAAGAGTTCCAAGCCAAACACCACGTCCAGGTGGTTTCTCTCTGGAGAGGTCATGAGTCTTCCAGGTGAAGCTGTAGTGGAGAGGGTAAGTCTGGACCTCAGAAGGGTCCGCAATAAATGCTTGTGTTACCTACCATCTCCAATATACTGTCATTTCTCCTAAGGTAAGCAGTGATGCTCTCTCTATACTATGTTTTATATATCTTATTACTTCATTACTCTAATCTCAAATGGTGTTTTATCCAATCTAGGGGCAGAAGATTGCTTTGAAGACTAATTGGGGACGAAGGAAATAATATCTTTTAAGAGACTTTTTATAGGCTCTGTTTTCTGAATATTTCTTGAGAGAGAAAAAAGTATATTTATAAGCTATGTTTTCAGAGTAGTTCAGTTGCTTAAGGGTACTAACAAGTGCACATTAATCTGCAGTAATGTTTTGAAGCTTTAGAACAAGCTGTTCCCCGGATATTTGTGCCCTGGTGAATATTGCATAAAGGAAGATGAATTAGGTTCTTTAGAAGACTTTTTGTATGTCCTGAGTGCAGCATGTTCCCTATATATTATTGGCTGTAAAACAGACCTCAGAGGTAACTTACTGCCAAGTGTGTCAAGATTATATTAGCTACCTCAGTGGACTGTTGTGAGAACATTGCTTTTTTAGAAATGTAGCTTTTAGCATTAACTTGTAGAGGGAACAGTCTAAAAGCTCTAAGTGAACGATCCCCTGGCAGGCATGACTCTTGATTGCTGTGAAGGGTGATTTGGGATGGAAAGGATGGTGAGTAAGACAGGAAAGAGAAGCTGAAGTACGTATATCCATTATAAGCTTGTTCTTTCTTTGGCAGACATGGTGCTATGGAAACGATGCAAGGAAATGGGAAGATACTGCAAGTGCAAATCAATCTCTCCAAGGGAAGACCATTCCTGTCAAAACTTTCTGATAGTAACTGTGGTGGCATGACAGTATTCTGGAGCTAGTCTAAAGCAGGAATGAGGGACAGGGCACGTGAAACATTGCCTGTGCACAGTCACGCTCACTCTGTTCTAGGAATCCTTCGCCCAGCCTGGCTACACTTGGGCCACTTGCCGTATAGCATAGAGCGCAAAGGAAGCTGCATTGTCCCTGTCTGGGAAATACCAAAGATGTTACCCCGTAGACTTCTGCTAAGCCCAGTCCTTCCCCACTCTAGGCTTGAGGTCTTTAAAGAATGTGGTTTTGGGATTTTTAGTTCACGAGGAAAATTACGTGGTTGCAGCCCAGTGAGATCTGCGGGGGAAAAGCAGGATTCCTATCACCTAATTTATGATGTCTCTGCCTCTGACGTAGGTAATCTGCATCTGCTCCACTCCCTTTGAGTCAATGGGGATGAATACACACTTCTATGACATGAATCATCTGATGCCTTTTAGACATTTACATTAGAGTTGGATCACTTCCACTGTGGCACTGCCTATTTCCTCTCTATTTGACTATAGCGGGAACTTGGCTCAGAAATAGATGTCACCATCTAAAGTTAGGTGAAACAAATCCCACACAGACAGCCTGTTGTAGAGATGCTAACTGAATGGGAGATTCAGGCGTATCTTTTTTTCATGGTGTTCTGAGGAGGAGGCCTAGAACAGGACTGGGAAGGGGGTGATGGCCATGTTCTAGAGAAATCTATGTGAGGGACAGAGATTGGAAAATATGAAGCTGGAAAGAACTGGAAAACGGGATAAACACCGCATTGAGATGATTATGTCTGATAACAAATTATTCAGAACAGTCTAATCTGAAGCTGACTGCAAAGAGCTGTAGCAGAATCTCATAATACCGAGTAACTGAATAATAAGATGACAAATGAAAATTAATGCTCATAAGTGCAAAGTAATGCAAATGGAATAAAAATAGCCCAAACTATTCATACATACTAACAGGCTCTAAATTAGCTATTACCATTCAGGAAACACATTTTGGAGTGACTGTGGATAGATTTCTGGAAACATCAGCTCAGTGCTCGGGGGAGGTCAGAAGAAGACATGAAACATTAGGAATTATGGAGAAAGGGATGGAGTACAGCCAGAAAACATCCTCATGTCACTGCATAAATTCACGGTGCTCCCACAGCTTGAATGAGTGTACAGTTCTTCCCTGTAGCTTCAAGGCAGGTATAAGAAAGCTAGAGCTGAGATAGAGAAAGGCTGCCTGGTGATCAAAGATATACAACAGCAAGACAGACTTCAGCTGTCCAGTCTGGAAAAAAGACAGATGAGAAGGTAATATGACAAAAGCCTGTAAAACTATAAATGGTTTAGAGAAGGTGAAATGATGACATGCAATTTTTTTTCTCGAGGTTGAGGGGACATCCAATGACGCATTAACAGTGGGTTAAAATCAAAACAAAAGGAAGCACTTTTTCACATTATTCAAAATTAAATCGTAGCACTCCTGACCAAAAAATTATAAACAGATTAAAAAAAAGATATTAATCAACCTTATCCAGTTATGTGTATTAAACATTATGGCCCAGGACAAATTCCTGAATAATCAGCTACTGAAAAGCTAACTGCTGGAAAATAGCATTTATTTTATCACTGCACAATTCTGTTATATCACGGTATACTTCTGTTTCTTAACATATTTTCCTGAAACACTGGCTAGTGAGTGCTGTTGAGTCCATGTTCTGGGTTAAGCTGGCATTTAACCTGATGCAGTGTGGCAGTTCGTGCATTCACAGGTGTGACAAGAGTCCAAGAAATAGCCAGAGAGAAACACCTCAGAGGAGGACCACACTATGGAAGAAGAAGTCTGAGCTGAATAGTGCACCATTGTTGACACCCTTGGGTAGAAGCCTGACATAATGGACGGCAGAGGTCTCCTCTGAGCGGCCACCAAGATATACTAATGTAAATTTATGTCCTGGGAAAACCTGTTAGATTTGAGGCAGCGGGTGTAATTTATTATTCTTTTTAGTTCAGCATTATTGTGAAAGAAGAGGTCTTTCATTTAGTTGAGGTATGTTCTGGGTAAGGTGGCCCTGCTTAAGTATCATACCAAAACCACTGGACTTGGTTGAAATGAGCTGTAGTTGGAGCACCAAGAGCTCTGAGCAACATCGATGGCTGGTGCCGTAATGCAAAGCAACCAGAGGATTCCTTCCCAAGAAGTTCAAGATGGACTTTCCTCTCTCTCCCCTCCTGCAATCACTATGTATAGCTCTGGACATTTAAAGGCTGAAGTAAATATAGCGGGTTCAAACTTACACCTTTCCTAGAGATTTGGTCTGTTAAAAACTAATGTAAGAAACACTAGAAGTTTGAGGACAGCAATGCTGTTTTTTCATAGGATATCAAGGCTGTGGATCCATGGTATCTTAAGGGGAGTTAAATTGTAACTAACTTTTCTCCCTAGTTGTGGAGGGAGACAGTGGAAAGGCAGCAGATCCCATTGTGTCCTGAGTTGCTTATTCCACACATTTTTTTTACATCTTAACGATATAATTAGGACAGTTTAATTATGTGATTAATTAAAACATTTTAATTCTTCTTTTGTTTACATTTTTGTCTACCCAGCCACGGATTTTTCTTTGAGTGGTATTAGCATGCAGAGTTGGAACTAAGCCTCAAAATCTTCTTACTGCATTCAGGAAATCAATTTGTTTTGCTAAAACAAAATGGACATATGGTTTCAGGCTGCTGCCTTCGAGTGTGACTAGTAATAGTCATGACAATACCAAGTTGTCAAAAAGTATTCTTACTGGCTGTGTTATTCTGAAGGGAATGAAATCATTTAAGAAGTGTCATACTGAGTCTACTGAATAGATGTCAGTCTTCAGCAGGGTTTGGGATTGGACCCAAAGGGTCATTCTATGTTGAAAAGCAAGATGAAAAAAATAAAGAGAAAAAAGTGTCCTGACACTTCATAAAAATACATTTATCTGTTCAGAATCACATTTGCAGTCTCCAGTGATTACCACCCTTCCACAACAAGTTGCTGTCCTTCCCACCCCTCCCTCGCTCCCTTCCCTGATGTTCGGCAGAGGAAGGCTCTGTGTCCTTCTGCATTACCTAGTGCCTATGGCCCTGTTCACTCAGTTCCTGTTGCTGATGATGCAGCCAGCCACCTGGTTTAGATTCCTGGTGAGGCTTTCAGGACTGCATTAAAACAATTTGAATTTATAATTTATTTCAAAGTAGGGCAGATTTGGCTTGGCAGTCTGTGGGATGTGATAAACATTGAATTCCAGCAGCAGTAAGTGTCATTTCAAGAAACAGACAAATATTTTAAAGTTACCCTTTTATTTCACATTTTCATTTTTGGTAGAATAATAGAGTTCTGCTCATCGTGAATGACAGTCAAGGCCATGTAACACGGTAGTTTTGTCTTGTTCAGTGGTAAAGTTACACCTTTTCTTTTGCAACCAACCCTAATCTAAGAAAAGTGACAGGTACTTATGGACTCTTACTTCTACACTGCAGCTACAGCCATCACACACATCAGCGGAGCGGGAACTGAGTCCCATCCATCATCTAGGCAGGACTGGTGGGATGAAGAACACGGAATATAAAGCGAATGGAAGTGACATACATCAACATTTTGGTGCAAAATCTTTGTGGGGATTAGCATGTTGTCAGTTCTTGCCTTTCAGTGTACCATAAGGAAATCTGTTATGCAACCATTTTATCAGTTTAGCCTTAGCACAGAGTACCCGTCAAGATGATGTTGAGAAAATAAGAACTTTTCCTTGGGGATACCAGAGAACTTTGTTAGAAGCAACATGAGTTTTACAGTTGCCCTGCCAGACTTGTTCTTGATAAAGTGATTTTCTGATGTCTCACGTGTGTTCTGACTTAAGCCCAAAACTCCAGAGAAAAGCTGCAATGCTTTGATGCCTGTCTTCTGTTCTTCATGATTCAACAACTTTTATATATAAAATCTCCTGCTGCTTTTAGGATTTTCTTCTTGTCATGGCTGGACTAACATTTCAGTAAGCTCAGAAACCCCCCACTGTATTCAGTGACACTGACACTGCAAGTGTGCTTCAGATAGATACTCAGGTTAATGCACCTAAAATCAGTTTCTGTATTTCTACAAAGTGCTATGTATAAGTATAATGTTACAAATGTCCGTAATTCAAAATTATTTTCACCTTTAAGGTTTTAACAGTATTGCTAATACAGATACTCTCTGTTAATATTGATTCCAAAAGAATATTTTCCATGATCTCTAGTTTGGTTTTAACGGAATGAAATTGCAATCTATGATCCTCCTCCATGTTTTCCAGTAGCATTACCATTCGAGAAGAGAATCATAAAATCATAGAATCATTTAGTTCGGAAAAGACCTTACAGTTCATTAAGTCCAACTGTTAACCTAGCACTGACATGTCCACCACTAAACCATGTCCCTGAGCACCACACCTACACATCTTTTAAATACCTCTAGGGATGGTGGCTCTACTACTTCCCCAGGCAGCCTGCCCCAATGCTTGACAACCCTTTCCGTGAAGAATTTTTTCTAATATCCAACCTAAACCTGCTCTGGCGCAACTTCAGGCCATTTCCTCTTGTTCTGTCACTTGTTACTTGGGGGAAGAGACCAACACCCACCTCACTACAGCCTTCTTGCAGGTAGCTGTAGAGAGCGATAAGGTCTCCCCTCAGCCTCCTTTTCTCCAGGCTAAACAACCTCAGTTCCCTCAGTCGCTCCTCATCAGACTTGTGCTCCAGACCCTTCACCAGCTTCGTTGCCCTTCTTTGGACACACTCCAGCACCTCAATGTCGTTCTTGTGAGGGGCCCAAAACTGAACACAGCATTCAAGCATTCAAGTTGCAGCCTCACCAGTGCCGAGTACAGGGGAACGATCACTTCCCCAGTCCTGCTGGTCACACGATTTCTGATACAAGTCAGGACACTTGGTTCTCTTGGCCACCTGGGCACACTGCTGGCTCATATTCAGCCGGCTGTCAACCACCACCTCCAGGTCCAGCTGCCTGTCCCCCTGGCAGTTTTGCAGCCACTTTTCCCCAAGCCTGTAGCGTTGCATGGGATTGTTGTGTCTCAAGTGCGGGACCCAGCACTGAGTCTTGTTGAACCTCATACAGTTGGTCTCGGCCCATCGATCCAGCCTGACCAGATCCCTCTGTAGAGCCTTACCACCCTCAAGCAGATCAACACTCCTGCCCAACTTGGTGTTGTCTGCAAACCTGCTGAGGGTATGCTTGGTCCCCTCATCCAGATCATCATTAAAGAGAACTGGCCCCAATACTGAGCCCTGGGGAACACCACTTGTGACCGGCTGCCAACTGTATTTAACTCCATTCACCACAACTCTTTGGGCCCAGCCATCCAGCCAGTTTTTTAACCAGAGAACAGTACATCCATTCAAGCCGTGAGAAGCTAGTTTCTCCAGGAGGATGCCAAGGGAAATGGTGTCAAAGGCTTTACTAAAGTCCAGGTAGACAACATCCACTGCCTTTCCCTCATCCACTAAGCAGGTCAACAATTTTGAATTCAGCCTCTTATACATTTAGGTGCTTTTTTGGCTATTTTCCTTACATATTTCATCCATGTTGTTCATGTGGTTTTCATGTTGTTCAGGTGTGATTTCAGTGTGGATAATTTTTTAGAGACGCTTTCAACACTGTCTTCTACAGAGCATACGTACAGCATTTTCCAGGGTGCTTAATGTCATATATGCATCAGAGAGGACTTAGTAATAACTTTGAAATCATTACTAAAACCCTCGTCCCCTTCCATTTGCCTCCCAAGAGGTAAAGCAATTTCATTGCATTCCATGACTGCCAGACACAAAGTAAATGGTTAATGCTTTTAAAATAGGAAACTTTTAAAGGAGGTTTTCTTTTCAGAATCAAATGCAAAATACGTTAAAAAGTAAAAATAAGTTTCTGTAAGAAAAAAAATCACTGAATTGCATTTCACTAAACATAAAAGAAAAAAGTAAGAATGACATCAGGGAGGCAATCAATATACAGGTTACAGTTCAGAGAAACTGCCTGCACACATTAAGGAGAAATAGTTTGATGGAATGGTACTAAGTCAGAGTGAAGTTTCAGAAAATTTCAGATAAACATCACCCACTGGTGATTGACCGCTCTCACATTTCTTAAATGGTCATGCTTACAAAAGACTAAAAAAGAGAAAAGTGCACTTACTTTATTCACGTTTTCAGCACAGTATAGGTAAAACAGCCACAAGATGGCAATACACCATGCTGTGAAAGAAAATTACTAAATTTTGTCTGATTTTAACCCCTCCATGCACGGCTGAAAAGCAGCACCTTTTTAGCTTTGGGAAATGTAGTAAGGAATAGACAGAAAGTAATAATTTTAAGAAAAAATAACTAATCTCACTGCTGCTACAAACATATTGTTTCTCATTTCTTCTCACTTTCCTGTGGTGTCTTTCCAGTTACTGCTGGTTGTTGTGTGCAGGGAGCTACTGGGTGAAATTATTAAGGGACACAATATCCATTAGCATCTCTGCAGTAAGGGACAGGCCTGTACTTGTGAATGTCACAGAGACTAAAGCTGATTGCTCTTGCCAGTCAAAGGTTGGCTCCATCAGTAGTGAGAAAGAAGCAGATGACCTCCTCCCCTGGAATAATAAAAACAGAGATAGCATAATGTTAGAGATAGAAATGGGATGACGCAATGTCAAAGCCACACTCTTAGGAAACTACAATGGGAACTTCTGCAGTAAACTAAAGCCTGTAATTGTGAGAGGTGGCAAAAAGACACCTGAGTGTCTTGCCTGAGCGTACGGTAGCACTGAGTCATCAGTATGAGGTAGCTGCAAAGAAGGCTACTGTAATTATAGGATGCGGCAGGTGAAGTTCATTTTTCAGACGTTCTGGAAGGACGCAGAGTTGCTATTTGTTTGCATTCCAATTGCACCACAGCGATCCGGTACGTCAGGGCACTGCTGACAGGGCATGGAGACATTTCCCCTCCTTTTCCCTGGAAACGTAACTCAGTTTTCTGATGTGGTTACAAGGCAGGATGCTGGGAAGCGTCTGAGTGATGTACCGCATTTACAGAGTCAGGATTAAATTAATCACTAGATCTGATGGCAGGAGGAAGTTTTCTTCAGGTCACAAGGTCAGGGATTTTTGGATATGGTTTATGTTTTCCTGGGTAACAGAAGGGTGTTACTTACAGCCTGAGGCAACCTGGGAATTTCATCTGAAAGTGCTTGCCTCTTTTCTTCTTGTGACGTGTTGCAGGTGACTTTTGATCTTCTGCTACCGCCTTCAGCTCGTGACATGTCGTGCAGAACAGGTAGATCTGTGGGCTGCCTTCAGCAGATGCATGTTACACCATGCACCACAACTGAAGGGCTCCGGGCTAAAACATCTAAATAGAGTTACTTTTTGCCATATGATCCTATAGATTCTTGGGTTAGAAATGCTAAGGAATTTACAAGTTAAATGAATCACCAGTTTAGCTTTAGACCATAAAAATGCAAGATATAGATGAGAAGTTTTATTCCGTTTCTGTCATCCTGAGTAATTTATTCCCTACCCAGCTGGCTTTGAATTACCATCTTGCTATCACATTCTCAGATTGCCTGCCGCTCGTAAGGATCAGAATAACCAATCTGTTAAATTGTTGACCATTTCTGATGATCCCAAGAAAGGTCACACTTCATGCTAGTCTATCCTCTGGATAAAATCAGGCAACGCAAATTGAAATCTTTTCTACCTCCTGTAGACAGCTGGGCTATAGATTATAACTGGAGTTCGAATTGCTAATACAATTTTTACTACAGTTCCCCTCCTTTGTTTTATGGCTTTAAAATTTAACGAGGAGTTATATCCATCAATCTACAAATTTGTTATTAGATTGCTATATATGTATTTTTATTAATTCTACTAAAGGGTTGATGTATACCCTGATTAACCACTTTGATTCTTTTATTGTAAATTGCATTTCAGCTACTTTCTGCTCCACACTGATGCACACTTTCAATGAAGACAAATACGTTTTTCTTGTAGGAATTGCATTATTACAGCATGAGATAGATTGAGAGATGTTTAATGAGTAGTCCAATGTTTTCTTATAAATACTATTTATTCTGGGTACACCAGAACAAAGACATCATGATGCTGATGGAACTGTTTTACAAGGAAGTTATCCACACATGGAATACATTCAAGCTTTAAGGTAATGCCAGGCATTCACAGTTCACATGTTGAAAATAGCAAGGATAGAGATAACTGGCAGTTAAAAGGTCTGCGTTTCTCAAGTCCTAGATGGTGCCAGTTGATCTTTTGACATTACGCGTTGGTTCCAGCTTTTCTTGTCACCATAATCACTAGTCTAGAGCAATCTGAGTTGCAGCTGTTATGGGAGTTACAATGGCTTTTTATTAGGCATTGTTTCATTGATGCCAGATTTGGAAGGAAAAGAAGAGTAAATTCCACCTCTTCTTTCCTCTCTTTCATGTGCGTGAACGTCTTCATGCACCTACTATACAACAAATGTGTTGTGGTTAAAACAGAACAGAGAGAACACTCATGCAAAAAAGATGCTTCTGCTGTTTCAGGACAGCTCCTTGCTATAGGGTCTGAGGTGTGGAAGAGGTTGTTAGATTACTATGGCTGCCGCAGAATATCCAGTGGCTGTTTTTCTTATTCAAAAACCTGTTTTTTTCAGAAGAAACTCGTTCATGGGAAAGGCTTAGTCTTATTTTTTAATATGAATTTTGACATCTTGCTTTAGCCTTCTCGAAAATAAAAAAATCCAGTTTCATTTTGGCAACTAATTTTTCCCTTAGAAAATGAAGTCACTTCTGAAAATACAATATTCAAAATGATTGAAACAGAAAAGATGCAGTGTGACCTCTCTGCCTTGTCATGGTTTTTTGCATGTGCTTCATTTGTGAATAGTTTTGAGATTTTGACTATTGTGATTGAGCAAGGGAAAATGCAAGGTCTTAGAAATTTTCACAGGAGGAGAACACTATTTTTCATGCAGCTTTACTGATTGTGTGTGTCTCCCAACCATTTTTTTGTGAGCACCAAAATCTATCTCCTATATGTGCAACAATACTTTCATTATATTCCTGTGCTCCTGTGTCATGAGCCCTATACCTTAATCATTTTACAAAAGGCTCCAAGAGGTATCAGTTTGTTTTCCTCCCTTCTCTTGGCCTCCTGGTTCACGCTTTCAATTTGTTTCTTGTTGAGTGCAGTTTATGTCACTACGACTTTCTATGGATCATTTCATTCTGTGTAAAATGATGGCTAGATATTGTTACCAGTACCTGCAGGTGGGGAATTCTGATCTGATTTTGCACACTTTATCTGAAGTGCGGCAAGAACGATATAAATAGAGGCCTTAGAGACATGTTACTGCTGCAGCACATGTAGAACTCCAAGGGTTAAAATCTGACGGCAGTTATAGCACGTTATGTCACATAGGAAGGTCTAGAAAAGACTGGAACAAAAATCAGGACCATTCTCAGTGAACTTAGCTCAGAACCACGTACAGCTGGTTTTGTAGCTGCTATGTTACACCGAGATACTTACATTCTGTGTGTTTTGGAGTTATTTTCCCTTCTCTTTGTTCCCTATATCCAAACAGAGTAATTTAGGAGTGACTCAAGGAAAATGGAATCAATGGTCTCTAGTCAGCTAAAAATGCAGGTACTAAACTTTTCAGTTCTAAGTGTGCCATTTCTGTGCATTTAAATGGGTAAGCACACATTAAGATCACTACAAGCCTTTCAGCCAAACTTTTCACAGCTCTTTGTTCTCTTTTCAGCCATATAGATTTTTCTGATATGCTTCCTTTCCTTTTCTTTACTCTTGATTCATGGATCACACATCACTAATGGGTTTTTCTGTGATTCAGTTTCTCCGTTTGTGAAATGAGGAACATCTACATTTGTTGTTGTGTCAAGGTAGGGGATGTACGAGAAATACCTCAGCTGGTGATTGCTATGTTCCCATTTGTAGGCAGCCCCTTGAATCAACCCCCTGAGACACTACTTCTCCATGGTCTAAGGCACTGTAATTTAGCATGTTCAAATACCACTGCTACTCTAGGCTATCTTGAAAGAAGGGGAAAATACCTCCCTATCTAACATTTAGAGGGGTAAATTGTTCCTGGGGACAGGGTGGCTGGCTTGTTTGTAAATGGGATAAAACATGCAAAATTCAGCACATCTTGGGCTACTGAATTACATCAGAAAGAGCAGATGTAAAATGTTACAATATTGGAACTTGGTGGTTGTGCACTTTCTTCGTGTGCGTGTTTGTGTGCGTGCATGTTATCGATACTGCTTTCAGTAACTTATTGGAATTATAAAGACAATGGAGAAACAGGCCTGGATTTGCTCATGAGGTAGAGGTTAGGACAGTCATTCACAGAATCACAGATGTGTTGAGGTCATCTGGTGCAACCCACCTGCTCAAGCGGGGCCACCTGCCTCTGTCCCAGGACTATGTCCCAGCAGCTTCTGAATATCTCCAAGGATAAAGACTCCACAACATCCCTGGGCAACCTGTGCCAGGGCTTGGTCACTGTCACGGTGACAAAGCGTTTCCTGGTGTTCAGAGGGAACCTCCCGTGTTTCGGTTTGTGCCCATTTCCTCTGGTGTCGTCACTGGGCACCACTGAAAAGAGCCTGGCTTTGTCTTCTTTGTACCCTCCCTTCAGGTATTTCTATACATTGATGAGATCCCCCGGAGCCTTCTCTTCTCCGGACTGAACAGTCCCAGCTCTCTCAACCTGTCCTCATAGGAAAGGATGTTCCGGTCTCTTAATCATCTCACTGATGCTTTGCTGGACTCTCTCCAGTATGTCCACGCTTCTTTTGTGCTGGCCAGCCCAGAGCCAGACCCAGCACTTCAGGTGTGACCTCACCAATTCTGAGTAGAGGGGAAGCATCACCTTCCTTGACCTGCTGGCAACACTCCTACTCATGCAGCCCACGATAGGATACCATTAGCCTTCAAAGACAGGAGCACCGTTATGGTTTCACACATTCCTGCCCTGCCAGGTAAACTCCCTGGACCATCTATTTGCCACATTAATTGTTGCAAGAAATTGGCGTTTGGAGAGGAAATCTCTTGGATATTCTATCCTTCAGGCTTAATAGATGTGGGCTATAGTCATATCCCAAAATAATAAAAATCATAGATGAATGAAGTGTGTCTCTTACGGCCACATCAATGTATAGGAAACTCCATTAACGAAAATTTAAAAGAGGTTGTAGCCTCTGATAATGAAAGAGAAATCTCTTGTATGGATTTAAAAATCTCATCCTCCTTTTTCCCAGTAAGCAATTCTCCCCCCAGCCAGACACACAGACTGAGAAACATACGGTTAAACTGAAACAGGTAGAAAAAAAAATCTCAACAGCCCCCAAGATCTTTTAATACTTGCTGTCAAAAATTGTAATTTAATTGGTTTTCTTGTTTACAAAGAACATTTTAGAACATGTTTAGGAGCTTGGGGCAGCCTCCACTCACAGCTTAGGTGGTGGTGGTGGTAAGACACGGGGTGGGAGGTGGCACAATCCCATCGGTGCATGGGTGCATTCCTCCTTATGGTAAAGTGTACCACACCGTCCTATCAAAGTATGGGCAGTACACAGGTGGCCTGCTCTTGGGTGCTTACTGCCAGTGTGGACTTTGAATTTGGTCTTCAGTGCAGCCTTGGCAAAGCCCAAAAAGTCAATGCTGTTCAGGATTATCCTTGAAAGCTGAGCAAACAAACTCAGAAGATATCCTATGAACTCAGTTTAGTCGCCTCAAGTATGTACGGGGAGCTGATCTGACACGGTTGTTCATCATGACTGTTCATGGTCTGTGGCTGTTATGTTGGACTCTTTCCTGTACATACAGAAACACAGAAAGTCTCAGTTAACCCCTGCTTCATGGGAGCCTTTGGACTTGCTCATTTGGCCAAAGTAACCAGAACCTCTCAAGGAGAGTGTTCCTCCTTTCCTGTTTCCCTCCTGCAACTATCTCGGTCTCTGAAGCACAGTGAGTCTGCACTCGTCTCCTTTGTTAACTGCTTTCATATTGCTCTTTAGACAGCACTATTTGCAGCTGAGTATGGCTGTTCAGCAGCAAGTGAATGTTGCCCAAATTTTGGTTCAAAATAGGATGAATTACAGGCATTTCAGTTTCAATTTCAGTCTCTGTTATTCTCCAAGCTGCATAATTGAGCTGCCATTTCTAAATTATTCTTCCCAGCTTCTTGTCACTTAACATCTCTAGCATTTCAAGCAGATTAATCGTGAATCCTTTATTGTGCAACTACATTTCAAATGGAAATAGCAGCAAATCCTAGACGTTCTGAATCTCATATTTGCACTGTATATAGCCAGTGTCATTAATGCAAGTAAAAACCAAGCAAGAATGAGTGTCTAGTGCTCACTTGCATTGAGTGGATGCAGATGGGTGGAATAGGGAAAGGCATCTCCTGTACATACTGCTGAGCGCATGTCTACCTAGCAGAGCAGTAAGACAGCATGCTGTTAACAATCTGCTGTGCATGGCAATTGCTGGATTTCCTTCTTGGAGACGAAGAGGACTTATACTTGACTTCTTCCAGATCCTCTGACTTTATCTATTCTGTTATTGAAATGAGCCTCATTTGCATGGGAGGCTATGGTTAGTGCATAAATAGAAGAAGTCGGATGAGTTATTGTAAAATTCAGGCTGGCTGTATGAAACGTGTGGCAAGGAGAAATGTAGGATAAACAGGTACTGAGATACACATAGCATCAACAGGCTGCTTGGAAATTTACTGACTCCATAGGTAACAAAACATGGTGTGACAGTACCAAATGGCGAACTTTATTTTCTTTTATAACTTCAGTTTCTTTTTTTTTTTTGTTATTCTTCCATTGTCTCCTGTCGCTGCAAATAGGGCTGCCAAAAAAACCCAGCAACCCGGCATGACATGGACAGGGCTAGCTCCATACTAGACCCGGTATTACTCAGGAACAATGTTGGAGTCGTAAAGAGAGCGAGCCTCAAGAGACCTAGAATTACCCCAGANGGCTGCCGAAAAAACCCAGCAACCCGGCATGACATGGACAGGGCTAGCTCCATACTAGACCCGGTATTACTCAGGAACAATGTTGGAGTCGTAAAGAGAGCGAGCCTCAAGAGACCTAGAATTACCCCAGAGGACCAGCCCATCTCATGTATGGCAAGCACATAGCAAAATGGGATCAATGGTTCTTTTGTGAAGTGACTGCTTTGAGTAGAAGATATCTGTAGATATGTTTTAAGAGGACACATATGAAATAAAAGGCAGGGAAGACACCACAACTTTGACTTGCAGAAATTGAGAGATGAGGCCAAAAGGTACATGAGCTCCTGCCTCAGAGCTATTAAACTGTGAATCCTTAAAGACAGCAGCAGAAAATGGAAAGTCACTTTGGTTTACAAAATACTTTGCCAAGACTGCGTTCCTAGCCTAGCAATGCTCCCTGTGAAGAAGTCAGTCAAGGAGTGAAAAGCTGCCCCAGGGAGGCTCGTCCCCGATGAAAAATATATGGGGGAACTGCGGGGGACTGAACTGAGGACCCAGAAGGTCAGTTCAGTGTTGTGGTGGAAGGACAACGACATCGAGGAGGAGTAGGATATTCTCTTTAAAATAACATTTGGAGGTTAGGATGGTAGAGATGAACTACGGGGGTTTAGAAGGGTTTCAGATTCAGGTTGATCGGACTTCAGCTATGGAGGGAAACGCCACAGAAGAGGACTGACTGTGGGTTTTCCCCTTCCCTGCCTTATTCCGCATGTATCACCTTACACGTATCTACCGACAGCTTCCCCTGCTCAGAGCAGCCGCTTCCCAAAAGCGCCGTTGATCCCATTTCGCGATGCGCTTGCCGTGCCCGAGATGGGCTGATCCTCCGGGGCAATTCCAAGTCTCTCTCCTGAGTCTTCAGTGCGGGGCCGGCGATCTCGGCCTCCCGCAGCCGCGCTCCCCGGGCACACACGGCCTCTCGCGCCCTCCCCACGCCAGCAGCCCACCTCTACCCCCACCACCTCTCCGCATCATTCCGCGCTCATCTTCCTGCACGTTCCGAGCACACACAGGGCAGGGGGAAAAAAGAAAGAAGAAAAACAGAGGACGGGAAGGTGCCGGGCAGCAACGGCGCCAGAAGCCCGCCCTGGAGATAAGCGCTGTGCCCTGCTGCGGCGGCCGAACCGCAGAGTTCCACCGCGCCGCTGCCCGCCGCTGCCGCAGAGCCGGCGCCTGCGCAGCGCCACCGAGCGCCGCACAGCGGGCACACCGCCACTGCCGCCGGCTGCCCGGGCCCGCTCTGGGCCTGCGCCAGCGCTCTGGCAGCGGGCGGGGCGCTCACGGGGGTGGCGTAGTACGCGGGCGACGGCGAGGTTTGCCTTCGGGGCGCAGGCGTCTGCCCCGGCTTGGTTCGGGTCGCAGCACAGCGCTCTCAGCCGGCCACCTCCGCCGCAGCCCC
>VZSC01003898.1:0-13440 GCA_013398225.1 Steatornis caripensis
GGGGAGCATCACTGGGGGCTCAGCTCAGACAGGAGCGGGGGCTCACACAGATCTGAGCCCCCGGCAGCAAACGCACCCTGGGGTGCAGTGGGTGGGACCCAGGGGGTGCAGGGCCATGATGGGGTGAGAAGCTCCCACTCACGTCCAGGTAGTTAGTGAGGAGGGTGGGAGCCGTCCCGTTTCGGGGACCAGCCACGCTGCTGCATCTGCTCTGCCTCAGCTCAGGGAAGACGTCCGACACCTTCACACCCATCTCCTGCAGCGTCTGGCGGATGGAGGGCATCCTCCGCAGCGCGATCCTGCCGGGGGGCAAGGGCAGGGCTGGGGGGTCGGGGAGCACCCGGGCACCCGCAGAAGACCCCCCCCCTCCTGCTCCCTGCCACCGCCCAGCGCTCCTGCCTCGGGAAATCCAGCCGGGTGGCTCTAGATGGCAGCAGCTCTCCGCAGCACCCCACGCCGTGGGGCTGCCAGCCGGGTCCCGGTGGGTGCCGGTGGGTCCCGCCAGCCCCACACCGCCCCGGGGGGATGCTCCGCAGCCCACCCAGGGCAGGGACCCCACGGCGGCTGGCAGCCGCAGGAGGCATCTGCCGATAGCAAGCAGTCAGCCATGGGCTGAGCCCAGCCCCGCGCTCTGCTCCTTTGCTTTGCAAGTAGAAATGCTTCGTCTTGGCCTCCTGGATTATTTGGGAGACAGGGATCCTGCCGAGCCATGCGGCACTCAAGGGGAGAGAGGAAGAGGAGCAAGGAAGAGCAGGTGCGCTGGCGCAGAACAGAAAAGGAGGTGGAAGGGGGTTTCCTGGCATGGCTGCAGCAGGTACCGCAGGAGGAGAGTCCTTTGGTCCTCAGCACCAGCCCAAGCACCCAAAAGCAAGAGGAGACAGCAAGACCCACAACATTGTGGGCCACCTGCAACACGCACGCCTGCTACCTCTGCAAAGCCTGGGCTGGCGAGGGGAAGAAGCTGGCGCTCCAGGTCACGGCCAAGACCACCAGATACTGCTGCACCCTCCTGCGGCGTCCAGGTCCTGCCGGCATCGTGCTCTCCTGGGGCAGCCGCCTCCTTAGCCAGCAGCTTCGTTGCATCCCAGAGGGGAGGGTGCTTTTATAGCCTGGGTTTCTGCATCCGTGTGGGTTTCTCCTCCCCTCTCCAGCTGGGGATCCACAGGCAGCAACCAAGGGCAGGTGGCTGGATGCTGGCCGTGACAGTCCCTGCGGAGGGTGGCATGGCCGGGGCAGCCCCGTGCCTGGTGGCAGGTGGGCACAGCTGACAAGTGTGGCTGGCAAGGGGAGCTGCAAATAGCTGGGAGCCGTGAACCCACGCTCCTTGTGTTTCTAGCATTGCGACGTGTCAGCGCCCGGCTGTCGCTAACACGGTGCGCACAGGGCACGGGTCAAACGCCTGCTGGTGTCAATCAGGAGAGCTGGCGGGTGATGCTGATGCAGGTGGTGGTGGCTCAGGTCTAGAAGGCAGCCTGGCCAAGGTAATGTCCCCGAGCTCCATGCTGCAGAGCAATGGAGTTTTCCCCGAAGGTCTGGGGGTGGGAACAGCAAACGGGTGCTCAGCCACAGCCCCTTCAGCCACGCAGACACCGACTGCAAACGCCCCAGACCCACTGCCCTTATGGGGGCTGCTCCAAGCACAGCAAGAGGACCCCCCCTCCGCCAGGTCCGTTACACCAGTGAGGGGGCAGAGCCTTAACACAGAAGCCAGGACAGAGAACCGCTAAACTCGTTGCAATTAGTGCACATGATATTAGATCAAGGTACAAGCATCCACAGCCTGGCCAGGCACACCACGGTCCAGAGGAGCGGTCTGTTCTCTGCCCTGTACAAGCAGGGTGCAGAGGAGCCCAGCGTGGCTCTGGGCACCCGAGCTGCTGTGCCCACTCTGTCCTGTGCTTTGGAAGGGAGATGTTGTTCAAAAACCCCAGCATGGGCTGCAGGGGACTCCTTCGTACAGGGCGCAGCTCACACGCGGCTCGCTTTCCCCAAGCGGTGCCCAGCCCAGGGTGGTGGGTGCTGGATCAGGCCCCATGGCTCCGAGCCCAGTGCTTGACCTCAGGGAACCTTGGTGGGAAATGACTGCAAAGGCAATAAAAATGTTCTTGGAAGAAACCTGATGACACACTTGCCCCTGCCTCGAAACCCCCAGCTACGCAACTGCGCTGGCGCGCTCCTGCTGCGGATGGGATTTCTTTAGGGCACTGCTGTCACCCTTGTCCAGGGGACACTGGTGCTGGGGGGGCGAGGAGGACGCCCCACAAGCTACAGACAGCTCCCCGTCAAAACCGGGGCTTCGAATCCTCCTTTCCTGGGGGATTGTGCCTGCAGCATTTGGAGCCAGGAGAAGGCTGACCTCAACGGGCACCGAGGCTCTGCCCCGCGGGTCGCAGCCCTGCTGCCCCCGGCCCTGACGTCTTTTCCCATGCTGAGCCCTGGTGCTGCGTCACTCGGGGGAGCCTCGTGCCCCGGTGCAGGTTGCAGTGAGGCGCAGAGGTCAGGAGGCAGCAGCTCAGCCCCGGAGCCACAGCAATGTGAGAGAGAGCCTGGCAGGGAGCCACCAGACTTAAATCCTTTTCCCGGGCATCCTGCGGGCTCTGCGTGCTTTGCTGAGCCCCGTTCCCCAAAGGAGAGGCCGGAGCTGCAGAGTGACTTCAAAGGAAACGGGCCACGTCAGCGGGGGGAAGGTGGTCCCGGGATGCGGGGCTGTGGGGCTCCAGCGTTTCCGGCTTCTCTTTGACCCACGACCAAGGGGAGCACGTCTGCAGGATCCCCGAAGAGCACTGGATGCTCTGGGCATGG
This sequence comes from Steatornis caripensis, assembly GCA_013398225.1. Taxonomy (NCBI): domain Eukaryota; kingdom Metazoa; phylum Chordata; class Aves; order Caprimulgiformes; family Steatornithidae; genus Steatornis; species Steatornis caripensis. The sequence continues at coordinate 2,803 of VZSC01003898.1, forward strand.
CTTTCCCCCAGGAGCGATAGATGCATTCGTCTCCCATGGGGCAGTTGGAGCGGGATGCGGCTGGGAACGCTGAAGGGCTGCGGGCACCGGGGGCAAGGCAGCCCCACGCCACTGCAGTCCCAGAGGAACACAGCCCTTCCCTGCCAAGGGGATGACACCACAGCCCCCGTGGAAGGGAAACCAAGGCAAAACCAAGGAAAAACCACATCTCCAAGCCTGTCAGAGAACTGAGGGCTGCTGCCTTGCTAGCCCCGAGGCTGACCTGCCTTGCTGGCAGCACCAGGGCTCAAGGATCACCCTCGGCACGGGACACCTTCCCCCGTGCAGGGAAAATCCCCACAAGGCATTTTCCACTCACCTCCGGCAGCTGTAAGCAGGGACGAGCAGCTGGTGCACGGGAGCAGCGGCGGAAAGACCTGACGCCGGGCTTTAAATAACCTGCAAAGGATGCGTTTGTGCACGGGGTTAGAGGAACCAGGGTGAGGGGAGCAGCATTGCCCCGCTGGCTCCAAGGGCTGGAGCAGGAGCCGTGGCCAGGGCAGGGTAAGGACATCAAGCTAGCTCCAGGACCACACGGATTTTATCCCCAGCCTTTCAGGAGACCCAGGCCTGCAGGGAGGATGCTTAACTCTTCCCACGCAGCTTCAAAGCATGAGGCAGTTCTACCCAAAGCAGCACTTAACCGGAATTTGCAACGACCGAAGGTAACAGGCCAGCAGGCAAGGCTGCAAGCTCCCCGCTCGATCCGTGCACTGCTGTGGGAAACCCGCCGTGGTCTGCTGCAAAGGGCTGGGGTTTCGTACAGTTACGTATCCTAGAACGAGCAGCTCATCTGGAAATAGCAAGGGAACACTCTTAAGTTATTTCCCCGCCTGCTTTCAAGGAGTCAAATGATTGAGCTAGGAGTGAATTCAAGGCAAATGCTTTCCAGAGAGAAACAAATGCTCTCCTGCAAGATAAATGTGGTCCTCTCCCGTGTTGGGCTGAACAAGCACATTTCTTAAAACAGAACTTGAAATATTAAGTACTTCCCTCTCTAAATAGAATCATTAGGAAGTTTTACTGAATAGCCTTGTTTCTTGAGGGATCTTTTAAAACAGTAAAACAAGGTAGGTGCATTTCTGTTCTTCCCACACATTTCACACACTTCTCTAGTCTGTGAGTTTGTGGCTAGTAAAAACACATGAGGCTGATGAGGATCCTTGTTCCAGACGACCGAAAAGCTCAGGCACAAAAGCAACCTTTGGGAAGGCCTTAGAGGGGGCTCTGGATGGCACCGACACCGGGGGGAATTCGGTCGTTGACGTCAGCAGAGCCGGGCTTCACCCAAAGCATTTGCTTAAAACCAACACTGCTCCGGCGGGGCAGGTTGAAATCACAATGTACTGAACCAGCGGGAAAACATTCCCCTGCAATAAGCGTAAGAAACATAAGCTTGGGAGAGCAGCGCCGGCTCCAGCTTGCTGCTGCCTGCTCCGTCCCAGAGGCAGCTCGCAGTGGTTCCCCGGGTCGCTTTGGAGCCTGACGCGAAGCATCCCCCACTGCCACGCAGGGACCATGCTCCATCCTGGCTTGATTTTTCCCAGCAGGGTGAAGTGACAGGGGCACACACGCTGCTTATCCATGCTTGCTGCCACGGCGATGGGGGTGTTAAACAAGGGAATCACACTATCCTCCATGCGATGTCTCTAGGACCACTCCTCCTTCTTCTGGTGAAGCCCTGAAGATGAAGCCTGGCCAGGAAGGGTTGCTCTACAGCCCGAGCTTTCAGCTGGGGTGAAGCAAAGACAAGAATTACAGCTCGGCACCAGGGAGGCTGCAGCGCTTCCTTACTCCCACAAAGTCCAAGCCCATGCCTCCTCTCCCATCCCTCCTCTGCAAACAGCTGCCCAGCAGGATTGAACCCACCTCTACCTTCCTCCTGCCTGCAGCCAAGCTCATGCTAGGAAGTTGCTAGCTCTTTTTTTCCCTCTCTTGAAAGCCTCCCACTGCAATCTGCACTGAAAGTAAGGGCACCCCCTCAAAACCAGCAGCAAGGGAGCAGCTTCCCCCGAGCCAGACCTCCCAAGGATGCAAAGCAACCATCCCTGGCCTTGGGGAGGGATTTGTACCTGCTGGGGAGCTCGTCCTCCATCACCCAGGGCTCAACCTGGCTGCTGGGGCTGGGGTTTGGGTGCCTACATGAGTTACTCCACATCAGCCGAGCTGTCAGAGCAGCTCCCAGCTCTGCTTCCACTTGGTGCAAACCCGCTGCAAACCTGGGCACCGGCGCGGTACCCGCTAAGTGCCAACAGGCACTGCCACCAGCTCGATCAAGAGGGAACAGGTTTAACTCAAACTCATAAATTAATTCTTGCAAGTTAAGAAGGGTATCTGCACAGGGACCAGCTTTGATGTGATTGCCTTGGTTTAATTAAACTCCTGCTTGTGCCCGGCTTCCCAAGTGCTCACAGAAACCTGGCTCGCATCCATTTAGCTCGTGTCTCTGATCGCACAGCCCCGCTGAGTTATCCAACCAGTTCTCTGGCGGTGCTGGCTGTGCTCCTGGGGAGAGGAGTTTCTGCAGCCCGAACAAAATCGCTCCTTTAAAATCAGCTGACGTTAAGCTAGGAGAGCTCCACGCTGTCCTTAGGATCCCTGCCTGCCGTGAAGGTCTCCCTGCGAGCCACCGGCCCCTCGCACTGGGGGATGCTCGTCCTCCAGAGCATCCAGCAGCGCAGGTCCTGCCTCGAGCGGGGTTTGAAAGCACCTGATGTACCTGGGCCTGAGTGGTTCTTGAGGCCAAATCAGCTGCAGAGAGGATGCAGCGGGGACGTGGTGGGCGATGCAATGTGATGGGGCCCTCAGCAGGTGCCCAAAGCAGCTCCTTTCCATCCCTACAGAAACAGACTGGGAAGCAGCAGCTTCCCATCGCCCTCCCAGGTGTGCTGGGGCCGTGAGGATGCGTGGCAGATGAAAAGGCAATTTGAATGCCAGTGGATGAGGCTGATCCCTCTCTGGGGCATAAGCTGCACATCTCAGCAGGCTCCCCTGGAGCAATGCAGATGTCTGGGTCACGGGTAGGCAGACAGTACCGCCAGCACCCGTGCTGGCATTGGAGTGGGCACAGGGTGCTGGAGATGTTCCCCTGGCTCAGACTGCGCCAGGGCTGTCCCGGTGCCCACCACTGCTGTAGATCCCACCAGCTCCATCCTGCCAGGCTGCAGCCAGCCAGCCCAGCTCTGCTGCCTCCTGGCCGCATCCCGTGGGAAATAGGTCTGTGGGAGATGTGAGTCCAGGCCCACAGTGCTCCAAGGTACCAGCACCGCAACTGTCTTTGCTCCAGCCCCTGCTCCCACCCCAGCATCTCTCAATTAATTAATAACCCCAGATGTCATTTGCTTTTTCATGGTTGCTGAATTTGAACAGTGTAATTTACTCTCCCCGATCAGGTCATGAAACGTTAATGTGGTTTAATGGGTGTTTTCCTAACCTCCCCTGCCCTCTCCCGCCGCTCCCTGGGCTCTGCTCTCCACAGCCCACAGCCCCACGGGACGTGTGGGAAGGCAGTGCCACGGCCGCTGCCTGCGAGCCAGGGCTGCCCACACTGGCCGGGGCTCACGACCAGGGCAGCCAGGGCCACGGCCATGGGAAGGTCCCCGTGCCATCTCCAGCCATGGCCGTGATGCCATGATACTAAGAGGAGCCAGAGCTGGAGCAAGCCCTGAGCCATGGGAAAGGAGCACAGTCTGAGTTTGGTCTCAGACACACTTTTTAATTAAATCTCGCAACAGGGACAGACAAAAAGAATAAAATAACGCTCATAATTCCAGAAGCCTGTCTGGCACGGCGTTTGGGCTCCAGACCCTCGCTCAGGAGCTGCTCGCAGGAGCCCCACGGGGCAGCGAGGCACCATCCCCGCAGTGAGGGTGGCTCCGGATGGTGCTGAGGATCCCAGGGCTGAGAGTTGTAAGAGCTCACCACGGGACAGCCAGACCCAGCGCTCGCTCGCGCCATCCCACTTCCGGCGATGCAGCCCATCTCGCAGGTCACACCATGGAGCTGCTCTCTCCCATCTTCTGCAAGAGCTGCAAAGGGACAGATCCTGATTAGCAGGAAAATCCTTGAGGGGCTGCAGAGAGCCTGTGGTGACCTTCCCTGTCTGTTCCCAACCACGGCGAGCAGGACTGATGTCACCCAAGGACTGCAAACCCCAAGGGTCACATGTGCCTAGGAGAACCGTGCCCAGCGCCCTCCTCACCTTACTCAGCACGGGGATGTTTGCCAGCGAGCCCAAAAACCCAAAAGCCACCGGGAAAAAACTCCTGCATCAAAACAAACGTCTCTGTTAAGCTCCGTGCCAGAATTTTGCCAGGAGGGGAGCAGCGGGGGCTCTGCCTGGAGCTGCAGGGCACAGGGATCACCCGGCTCCCGCTCTCCAGCCCGGGGCAGCCATGCTGCGCTGGGGAGCCGAGGGCTGTGGACCTGAAGAGGGTGATGAAGCCGTAAGCCTCCAGCAGCATGCCCAGGAGGGGCCACCGCATGAGGACGATGAGGACACCCCCGAGGAAGAAGCTCGTGCCCTTCAGCTTTGGCCACTGGAAGAAGAAGGTGAAGGTCCTCCTGAAGCCAATGATGAAGACCAAGCCGGAGAGGAAGAGGATCTGGGAGGACGAAGGGGAGCGGGTCGGAGAAGCCGTGCCCAGATGGACCCTTTGCTCCATGCTGGGCATCAGCGCCCGCTGCGGGGAGCCCTGGCCCCACTGTACTCACATTCCCAAAGGCCAAGAGCACCGAGTCAAAGTACAAGATCACGCCAAAAAGGACGAAGAAAAGGCCGAAGCCAACCAGTCCCACGCCGATCCCTGCAGAGGATGGGAGGGCTGAGACCGGGGCTCGGGCACGCGGCTCAGGTCTCACCTTGGGCTGTAGTTGCTTTCCTTGGCACCTTGCTGGCCCATTCCCTCTCCGAAATGTGCTTTGGATTTGTCTCCAAAGCTTAGAAAAAGCCTTTCCACTTGCCCAAGGCTTGGGGAGACTCTCGGGTACCCCAGAAACCCCTCTGGGCTGCCAGATAAAGAATAAACTACACAAAAAAAAATAAACGGGAAGGTAGTCTTTGGCGTTTTTCTAAACAGTGGCACGAAGGGTTTTGGTGCCGGCAGCTGGTGGGAGAAGCTGGAGATGCTCTCCAGAGGAGCCAGGCACCTCCCTGGCTGCTCTGCTGACCCCGACGCAGACCTGGGGCAGAAGGCGAGGGCAAACACGGCTCTGCAGCGCCCACGGCGCTGGTCCCCGCACCCAGCCTTGCCTGGTCCCCACATCCTGGCAGGGCTCCCACCGCATCCCCCTGCCCCAGGACAGGGTTTGCTGTTGCACCCTCTCTCTGTCCCGGTGACCCCAGCCAGCAGCCTCCAGCCCTGGCGTGGGATTGTGGAGCATCCCCCGGTGCGCCCCGGTCCCATGGGGATGAGCATCGCCACCGGCACACGGTCACCCCAGCCCGCCCGCCCGCTTACGCTGGAAGTCGGTCAGAGACACCATCTTGCCGGCGGCAGGGCTGGGCGAGGGCGGCCACCCTTCCACGTGCCTCCCCGGCAGTGACCCTTGGAAAGGCCTTTAGTCCCCACGTCATCCTGCAAATCATTAACGGCCCCGTGCCGGCAGCACCGCCTTCGGAGGGGATGCAGTGGCTGGGCATCGCTGTGGGTGACATATGGAGGGGCTGGTGGCCGCGGGTCCCTGCCCGGTCCTGCCCCAGCCTGCACGTCCTCCTGGGGAAGGGATGGCTTAGAGCAATCCCCAAAATAGGGGGATGCATGCGGCTGTGGTGTCCCTTGGGGTGTCCGAGTGGTACCTGGGGCACCGTGAGGCCCGGGCTGGGAGGGAGCCCCGCACGGCGCTGGGTGCGGCACGCACGGCTCCCCGTAGCACCGCTGCCGGTGCATCGCGCGGGGCAGGGAGGGTCCCAGCTCATGCAGCTGCTGTGCCCCAGCCCCATGCAAGCCCCGGGGTTCACTGCCTGGTGCCAGGACCATGACTTGGCTGGACCTGGTGCCTGTGGCCGACACAGGGTCCCCGTGCCACACGTGCCCCCCTGCCAGGGACCTCCACACCCCTCGGGAAAACCCGCAGGGCCCGGCGTCACGCATTTACAAACCAGCCCCTTTTATTTCTTGGCTTTAGACATGCTTGCCAGGTACAGAAGCGTTTTTTACTCCTCCAAGAGGGCTGGCTGCTGAGCAGCTACAGCTAGAATAAATGCCACCGGGAAAGTGACCCCCCAAAACAGAGGGCGGAGAAGGTGTCACCAGCCCTGGAGCGAGCTACGGGCAGGTGAAACCCTCCCTGAACGGTCAAAATGCTGCAGCCATTCGTCCACTGCCTCGCGGTCCGATATTAAGGTGTTACCTGAGGTCACCTCTAGACAAAAGACACTGACACCTCGTCGTTTCTTAGATACTTTTATTTCTCTAACACTAGCAAAAAACCCCAGAAAACCAATGCCTCCCTTCCCCCCCCCTCCCCAGTGCATAAATAGATTTCCTCCCGATGCAAATCCTTTCTCGGTTACAAGTCACTGGTATATGAAGTGTTATGAAAAATAATAACCAAAATAAAATTAAGAATTAAGTTGGTTTTTTTCCTTAAAAAAATCAAAATAACGACCAGCAGCCCTAGGGTCCTGGTGCACGGGGCTGCGGTCACGGCTTGGGGGAGGCTCACACCCGGCCACCGTGGCACGGCCGAGCCGGAGCTCGCCCGTGGCTCCGGGATGCTCCTTATCCCCTTCGGCCCCCGGAGATGGGAGGAAGTGCTGCCTATGGGTCTGCGTGCCCCCTCGGCTCCCCGATGGGCAGCACAGCCTCTGCGCGGGCCACAGCCGTGCACCGCGGTCCCCAGCGCGGCCGCGGCGGTGTCCCCGCAGCCGGTGTAAGCGGGGTCCGTCCCAGTTACACGAGCTGGGGAGCCCGCCCCGGCCGCCACGCCGCCGCGCTCAGGGACAGGGAAATAAACGCGTCATCTCTTAAAACTTACAGTCTCTTTATATTTTATTTTAAATAAATTTGCTTTTAATAAAAGCAGAAAAAATATATATATTTTAAATAGGTTTTTTTTCTCTTTTTTTTTTTCTTTTTCCTCTGATAAATCGGCAAAGAATCTGCTTTTGTAACTCAGTGACAGGGCTGGCGCCAACAACCCTGCGGAGAGAGAGATTAGCACAAAACAGTACCTCCCAGAAAAGAAGAGAAAAACAAATATAGATATATATTATAAATGTATAATTTCCATAAAACATATATTAAGGCATGTAATAGCAAAATAAAGGGCCAGCTTTATGAGCTAAGGGGGCTGCGGGAGGCTCGGGAACAGAACGGGACTCGGGGGTCGTGGGATCCTACCAGTATTGCTAAGATGGTGCACGGGGAGCGACGGGGGCGCAGGGCAGGGGTCCTGGTGGGTGTCAGGATGAGGCCATAGGGAAGCAGCCGCAGGATGGACGGTAGCCAGCTCCTCACGCCATCTGCCTTGCCCGCCCCAGCCCCGCCGCGGCAGCTCTGCCAACCGCACAACCTCGCGTGGGATTCCGCTTTTCCAGCCAGAGCCAGCTTTTTTTTTTCTCCCTCCAGAAAGCTAAAGAAAAGGGTAAACTTGCTACGGGAAAACCACACGAATCGAAGGGTCTGGAGTGCAATGGCAAGGCCTTGGGGCGAGATGTGGTGCCAGATTTTCAGAGGGGCTGAGGCAGAGGTGACAGCAGGATGGGGAGGGGCAGCCGGGGCGCTGCTCCCCGCACCGAGGACGAGCCCCTGGCCGCAAGCCCCTTCCCCTTCTCATCGCCGTCCCCATCCACCGCTGAGGGATCCCCGCTGAGCGCACGGCTTCGCCATCCCACCTCGCACCCCAGCTCCCCACATCACTCCTCTGCTCCCGTGCAACGTCCCCATCCCTGCCCAGACCTCCCGCTCCGTGCCAGCAGCGCACCAGTGCCCCGGGCAGCCCTCATCCCCCCCTGCTCCCGAGCACACTGCTCCCCCCAGTCCCATCTCCATCCCGACGCAGCTCCTTCTCCCTCCTGCTGAGCCACCAGCACGAGGAGCGATGGGGCAGGCCAGGCTCTGCTCTACCCCCAGCCAGGCAGATGCTAAAAGCACGCTCAGGGCCCAGGGAGGGGAAGAGGCGCCTGAGGAGCAGAGATGGAGCCTCCAGGTCCAGCACCATCCGTGGTGGGGATTGGCTGATCTCCACCCAGAAGAGCTCCTTCACAGACCTTTGGGAGACCAACGCACGAGCACGGGGAGCCCAGGGAGTCCTACGCTCTCTCCTGGGAGGGAGACAGCTGCTGTGCCTGCGGGTGCTGCTGCAGGTGCCCCTGCCCGGCTGTCCACGCGAGCCTGACACCCAGGACACCGCTTGATCTGTCCCAGTGCCGGCTGGCAGCCTGGGGGCTCCTCAGGGACCACGGTCCAGTGGACAACCCGCCCGGCACCCGCACGTCTCCTCTGGGACGGGGCAGAGCAGCTGGTGCTGTCGGCGATGCATCTCCCCGCTCGGCTGTGCTGGGTGGTCCCGCCGTCGGTGGGAGGGAAGGGGATCCGGAGAACCGAAAGCGATGGTGAGAGGTTCGGTGTCATGTCAGGGGGCTAAAACGTGGCCCCATGGAACTTGACGGCGCCGGCAGCAGCCAGAGCTTGAGCTGGAGGGAGAGGACAGCGGGGCTGAGCTGCGTGCGGGGCGGCCAGTGATGGGGCAGCCCCTGTGCCCACCCCACAAGTTTTCGGAGGAAAACCCAGAGCAGATTTGGCTCAATACCCCCAGTTGCCTGGGGGAACCTCCAACCGAGCAGGGGGACACTGCGTCCCCCTAGGTTTGCAGCCACCAATGCGGACGTGCCAGCGCAGGCGTCCCCCAGAGCCTGGCCCCGAAACCAGCCCCTCTTTGTGCTCCGTGCGTGGGCCCCGCTGCCCGCAGCAGCCTGAGCCCCCCCTGCCCACACCGGGGGTCCCTGGCCGACCCAGCCCGGGGGGCTTCGCCTTGGAGGACACTCGCGCTTGGTCCATGAGAGCAGACGGGGCTGACGTGGCTCAAGGAAATGTTAGCTGGAGCAAGCAGGGATGCACAGACACCGGGCGCAGAAGAGGCACCCCCCCGCCCGGCCCCCCGGGATGGAGAGNTGCGGGGCGGCCAGTGATGGGGCAGCCCCTGTGCCCACCCCACAAGTTTTCGGAGGAAAACCCAGAGCAGATTTGGCTCAATACCCCCAGTTGCCTGGGGGAACCTCCAACCGAGCAGGGGGACACTGCGTCCCCCTAGGTTTGCAGCCACCAATGCGGACGTGCCAGCGCAGGTGTCCCCCAGAGCCTGGCCCTGAAACCAGCCCCTCTTTGTGCTCTGTGCGTGGGCCCCGCTGCCCGCAGCAGCCTGAGCCCCCCCTGCCCACACCAGGGGTCCCTGGCCGACCCAGCCCGGGGGGCTTCGCCTTGGAGGACACTCGCGCTTGGTCCATGAGAGCAGACGGGGCTGACGTGGCTCAAGGAAATGTTAGCTGGAGCAAGCAGGGATGCACAGACACCGGGCACAGAAGAGGCACCCCCCCCGCCCGGCCCCCCGGGATGGAGAGAGGATGGGATGAAGTACGAGAAGAGGTGCTTACTTCATGGCTCAGACACGCATAAAATGGCTGTTGTCGGCGACCCGGGATGTTTCAGACGAGAGGGGGTTGGTCGGTGGAGTCGGGGAGGCTGGGGAGGTGGGAGGGCTTGGGGTAGCGCATTGAGCTGGAAACAAGAAATGGGAGAAGGGCGTGAAGAACACAAGCTGGCGGCAGCGGCGAGGGGAAGGAGGCGAGCCAGCGAGAGGTTAGCGGAGGGGAGGAAACGGAGAAGAAGGAAAGGGGGAAGCAAGCGTGGTCAGGACAAACAGCCAGAGCAGCGCCCGGCGGCGGCGCGCACACGTGAGCTCCCCGCAGGGCTCCTCATGGACAAGGCACGGCGTGCCACGGCGCTCGCTTGGCCACGGCGTGCCACCGTGCGCCGCGTGGCTAGGCGCTCCCAGCCTGCAGCCTCAGGGACGTTTCTGACAAGGTGCCAAAACCTGCGCCCAGCTGAAGATGCCGCTCCATCCTCTGATGTTCGGCGCTCGCACAGGGGAAGGCAGTCCCGGGCACCGCGAGCAGGGCCCTGGCTGCTGCCGGCATCACCAGGCTGGCTCTCCCACTGCCCAGGGATGCGCTACGCCTGGACCGATGCAGCCTGCTCTCCTGCCCTTATCAGCCCCTCGCTCTTGCTGCCTGTCCAGCCCATCATGGTCCTGCATCCGTCCTGCCCTGCCCTCACCCCTCCTGCCTGCTCAGCACGTCACTCCACCTGCGGTCCGCTCTCCCGCGGGGCTGGCAGGCTCCGACCCTCCGTGCCCTGCCGTGCCTTACCCGAGAGCATGCGGCCCCGGCGGGAGGCCTCAGCAGCCAGCGCACACGAGATCTCTATCCTCTTCTCCTGCTCCTGCAGCTGGGTCTCGGGGTCCTGGGGGGCGTCCACCTCCCCCTCGCCCAGGGGGATGACGTTCTGCAGGCTGCGCGGAGCACCCGGCATCAGCACCCGTGCCTGGCCTCAACGGGACAGATCCCGCAGGGATGGCTGGGGAAGGGGTGCTGGCAGG
>VZSC01003899.1:0-11304 GCA_013398225.1 Steatornis caripensis
GGCTGCCCTGCCATGCGCCCAAGTAGCTGTGTACCGGCTGGCCCCGGCATTTCCAGCTGCCTCCCGGGAACCTGTGTCCCTACCGTGGCAGCACAGCCGGAGCCACAGGAGGCATCCTTGTCCCTCGCTGCGGTGCTCGCAGGCCATCCTTCAGGCCATCCTGTGCACTGCTGAGAACCTTTTTTGCTTGGCGCGGTGGAGCCAGGAAACCTGTGCTCCTCTGGCAGGAGCTGATGTGAGGGTCAGGGCTTGGGCCAGGATTGTCCGTGTGGGAGAGGGCTTCTGCCTCTTGTCCTTGTGCCTGTAGGCCCTGCTGCAGCCCCGATGTCAGTGCGAGGCCCCGTTCTGCTGGAAGCCCCAGCTTGGCTGAACAGGGACTGGCAGGGCTGCCGGGCTGGGAATGGAGGAGACTGGAGAGCGGGTGCAGCTCTGGGCTGCCAGCAGCACTTCCTGCAAGCCCTGGACCGCTCTGGAGGGGGCTGGCGCCGCAGGGCTGCTGGATGCACAGCTGGATCTCTGAAGGGCCTGCATCCTTGTGCCGACCTGGAGGCGGGTGGCGCAGACCTGTGGCTGTGTCTTCCCTCCAGCCAGCGGGGGATGGCTCACCGTCACTGCCGTGAAGGCCCAGTACGTTTTCCCAGCCTTCCCTTTCCCCGAGTCCGCGGGCTGCCCAGCTTCCCCAGGGAAGAGCTCGTTCCTACCCGTGTTGAGGCAGCCTTGGAGAGGGATGAGGAGGGCTGGGGATTCAGAGAGGAGCTGGGCTGCGGTGTCCAGGCACTGCTGAGCCAGGCTCTGAGCAGCTGCGGCGTCCCCATCCAGAACACGGCCTCCATAAAGAACTGACCCTGAACGGAGAAAGGACGGTTGGCAGCCCAACTGGTTTGTAGCATCCTGGGCCCAGTCTTCCCAGCCCCGGAAGGCACAGTTCACGCTGTGTGCTGCTGCATGATGGCGGAGCTGGGAGAGCAGCCGCGACACTGCTTCAGGGCAGCCCGCAGCAGGCGTGGGCTCAGGCCCGGGAAGCAGTGTCGCTGCCGGTGCTCAGGGCTCACCGGTGGCAGTGCGCGACAGCGCGGTGCGCGGCACCGGGAGCACCCAGCCGTGCCCTGCCGCCTGTGCTGGCACAGCGCCGAGCTGTGGGTGTGCAGCAGGAGCACTGTCGGGTCCAGGGTGTCTCGTGGAAGGTGGTGACGGTGCATGGGTGCTGCAGGGTGCAGGCTGTTAGTCTTGCCTCTCCGCCAGGCAGGGACGGTGTGCGGGGCTGGGCTGTGCCCCCCGAGGCCCGCTGTGGTCCCCCACCCACCCGCAGGACCGCAGCGATGTACTCGGCACAGCGTGGAGCAGAGTGAAAGCCCTTGCTAGCACACCGTCCCTCAAACCTTGCTATGCCACTCCATGGCTTATCACCAGTAAGCCCGGTTTTATCCCTTCCCCTGATCTGAAGCCAGTTTGAAGCTCTTCTGCGCCCTGAGCAAAACCACTTTTCCCCGTCGAGAAAGGCGAGCCCAGCCAGGCCCCACAGTCCTGGTGTCGCCTAGACCGTTCCACGAGGGCCCCGGGCAGTTTGCGTGGTGGCCGATGGATGCACGTGCTGGGTCAACCTGCATGCAAGCATGACGTAGGCCTGCTCCACCCGTCGCTTCACCAAGGCTCTGACACAGCAGCTGCTGGTGAGGTACGAACCGAGCCCGTGTGGCTGCCTGCCACGGAGAGCAAGCGTACGGGGCCCTGCCGTTTCTGGTGCGTCTGTGCAGCCAGTCGTCCGTACCTTTATGCAAAGCACTACTGTCCAGAAAGTTTACCCATCGGACCATTTCATATACGCGCTCTGCACCTCGTAAAAAGCCAGAGCTTGCCCTTTCTGCTTGGTTCCTCGTAGCCAGCTGTACCTGATTCTACAGGCACAATGAAAGATGGGGGCAGGAGAGAAGTTTTACCTCGCTAGCATGCCACCAAAAGCCTCTCGGCATTTCGCGCAAACACTGTCCTAGCTCCTGTGGAATGCAGGAGGCCCAGGGGCTCTCGGCTAGCATGGACCAGCAAGCCCGCTCAAAGAAAGTGTGAGTGGAACGGCTCCACGGGGGCGCTCGGGCCGGGGGGCGAGCGAAACGGCCTGTTGCTTGATCTGGAGACGTGGTGGCATAGGTACAGCCAGGGCTTTACCTGATCACTCTGCTGGCAGTGAAAGGGGGAGTGCGCGCCCGTGCGTGCACAGAGACATGAAAACCTGCGTGTGCACGCCTGCACAGGCTCCCAGAGCGTCTGGGGACACCGCAGGGGTCAGCTTGGGCTGCTCTACAGGGACGGCTCTGAGATCCCAGCTTTGAGGTCTCCTCTCCGCAGGAATTACCCGAGACTGGAGCTGCAAAAAGGCCACGTCTCCTTTTCCTCAGAGCAGAGAGTTTGTCCAGCGAAGGATGCTGGCGTTGTGGTGGAGCCTGAAGAAACTCCACTACCAGAATCTGTGTGATTGGCAAAACTGGAAGGAACGGGTGATACACCAGAGGGTTGTGCTGCCATCCAGAGGGACCCGGACAGGCTGGAGACCTGGGCCGACGGGAACCTCATGGAGATCAACACAGGGATGTGCAAAGTCCTGCGCCTGGGGAGGAGCAATCCCGTGCAAGAATCCCACGCTGGGGGCCACCCAGTTGGAAAGCGGCTTGGCAGAAAAGGACCTGGGGGTCCTGGTGGANCTCAGGGTGTTTGTTCGCATCTATTTGTACAAATGCCTGAAGGGAAGGTGTGAAGCAGAGCCAGACTCTTCTCAGTGGCAACTAGTGAAAGCACAAGAGGCCTTGGGCACAAAGACAAAAAAAGAGATACAAGAAATTCCCTTTAAAACACATTTTTACTGTGAGGATGGTCAAGCACTGGCGCACGTTACCCAGGGAGGCTGCGTAGCCTTCCTCCACGGAGATTTTCAAAACCCACCTGGGCACAGTGCTGGGCAACCAGCACTGGCTGACCCCCTGGCTGCTCGAGCAGGGGTCGGAGCTCACGATCCCCAGAGGTCCCTGCCGCCCGCAGCTCTTGTGGGATTCTGTGCTCGTGCTGCAGCACCGAGCCGGCAGGCTGGACAGTAACGATGACGGCTGTCTCGCAGAAAATGCGGAGCTGTCTGTAAAAACACAGAGAAGCCTGTAAACACGTGTGTGCTCGTTGCATACCAGCCTTGGACGATATAAAAGAGGCCCTGCATGGGGCACGGCGGGGCAGTGAGAGACGGCGGCTGTGAAAAGCATCCAGTACAGGAGGAAGTGCTTCAGTGGGAAGGGCAGGCCCCGCTTGTTTCAAGACAATGTAAATGCGAAGGGAGAAGAGAGTTGAGAGCGTGACACGATAAACGTTGGGGCCGTGAAATCCTGCAGTCGGTGGTGTGTGTCTGCAGGCGGGCAGCGGAGGTGCACGTCCAGTTAAAACTCCACCTGAGGAAGCCCCAGATCCCTCAGCCGGCGCAAAGGGGATGACAGCAGCACCGTCCAGCACTGCAGGCACGCAGCGTCAGACACGGGCAGCGTCCTGCCAGGGCTCTGGGTCTGGATGTCATCCCTGCGGCTCGCAGCAGGCCAGGCTCTCCTCGCCCTCCGTTCGGGGTGCTGGGCTCCCTGTGCGGTCCCATCCTTCCTGCTTCCCCAGTCACGTTCCCCCGCCCGCTGTGGGCCCTCGGGGGAGCCGGGCGAGGGGCTGCTGCTCTGGGTCGGGGAGCAGATGTGAGAGCCACGCCACCTGCGTGCGTGGAGTGGGGCTGTTCGGTGCCTGCCAGCGCCCTGCGGCTCTCGCCTGCTCCCAGGCAGAGGATCGGAGCCGGGTCGTGCAGGCAGCAAAGCTGCATTGCAGGAGCGTGACCAGGGCAAGACGGCGCCATTGCGAGCAGCCGCTGCGTGTCGCCGGGCTCCAGGGGACGGCGGCAGCCAGCGCGCAGTCCTGCCGTCTCTCCAGCAGCTCTCGATGCCACGCGGGAGGGAAGGCGCTAGGCAGGGGAGCGCAGCTGCACGAGGGGCAGCATCTCCCGGGGCCGCACCAAGTCTGTGCTGGAGGAGCTGTGACGAGAGGTGCTCAGGGGCAGCTGCCCCTTCCCATGCCCACAGCATCCTCTGTGAGGAGCCTGCCTTCCCCACGCAGCATGGGAGACCTCACGGCCGGCCAAAGAGAAAGACCAGGGCGAGAGGGGAGGGGGAACAGGACACACAGACAGGAGAACGACGTCTTCCTGGGGAGCTGCCTGCGGAGGCGGGGGGTAGCGGGGCCGCTGCAAGCCTTCCTTCAGCAGCCCCGCGTGGCTGGCCCCGTGCTCCGCTGCGCAGGTCTCCAGGACGTGTCTCCCCATCCTCCCCCAGCTCCGTGCTCCGGCTGCTGCTGAGCACCCCAAGCCTCCCACCCGCAGGTGCGGGACCGGGGGCTGCCGGACACAGAGCGTGGGAGCTGGGCAGCAGCAGGCGAGGGAGGGGGCGCAGGGGAACAGGGGTGTTGAGGGGACGCGGACCAGGGGACAGACGGAGCTGCCGTCCCGAGCAACGCATCACCCTGGCTACCAGAGGGCGGTGAAATCAAGGGGAAAATACGAAGGCATGCCCAGGGATCCACATCCGATATGGCGGAAGAGGAGAAGAGTGTGGAGCAGGTCACAGCATGGCCTGGCCGTGGATGGAGAGCGGCAGTTGGAGCTGCTGCGGTCTGGGAGAGAAGCTCGGCCGGCACCAGGGCAGCAGCCGGGCTGGGGCACGGCACGGACGGGGCAGGGCCCTGCCAGGGAGCAGAGGCGAAGCTTCGAGGAACGGGGTGCGAGTCCGGCCGCGGGAGAGGGAAGGAGGTGCCAAACATTAGCTTGGGCTTAAGCCGGCAGCAGGACGCGCAGTAAGAGGGGCCCTGGAAAAATATCAGAGGGGCTGCTGGGACGTGATGAGCCTTCACGGGGCTTCGACTTCCAGCATCTGCAACAGCTTAGTGCCTTGACCGTGGCAGACGGGAAATCCGCGGTAACTACGTGCCGAAGAGGAACTGCGCTGCAGAGGGCCCGTCCCTTCCCCTTCCCCTTCCCCTCCCCTGGCAAAGGCAAGCGCAGACAATGCACCAGGCCAGGAGGGCATCTGGTGCCTGGAGTTTATGAACATGTGAAAGGGACGATAAACAAAATGAAACCAACGGCCTGAGATCCCTCCTCGTTTGTCCAACCCGTCTGCTGTCACACGAAGTCGTCCCACCAGCCTCTCCCGGCAGGAGCAGCCGCCGGCGCGCAGGAGCTGCAGGAGACAGACAAGTGCGCGGGTTTTGCATCGTTGTGGTAAGAGATAAGTTAAACCAATACCAGGCCATTGAGAATTCCGAAAATGCACCAAAGTTTACTTAATCGTGGCCAGAACTAGAGCCTGACGTCAAAGGCATCTTAAGTTTATGCCCTTTTATTTTTATGTTGTATAAATGTTTACAGTCTCTGCAGCACAAACCCCAAACACTCGCTGCACCAGAAGCGAGCATGAGCCCGTCTCTTGCCCTGACAGCTCCGGGACGGCCGACGGTGGGACGTGCCATGCCCGGCGCTGCCCAGCGTGTGCAAACAGGCGGCGCCGTGACGGGGGCTCCGCGGCAGCACCGCACCCCAGCAGCTATGGGGGAAGCGCTGGCGAGGCCACATCTGGGCCCCGCGCAGGGCTGCGGCCCCTGGCCCGTGCTGGCGCCAGGGCCCTCGGCAGCAGTTCCGCTGTGGCGGCCCCTGAGCCCCCAGCTGTGGCAGGGGGTCCCAGTGGGCGGTAAGTGGGGTCGCCAGCCTCCCTGGGCTGGGATGCTGGCCCCAGGCGAGGTGGCAGCCCTGGGGAGAGGAGGGCAAAGGTGTCTCAGGCGGTGCTGGGGTGGCCAGGGAGGTGCTGACCCCGGTCCCGGACCCCCGTGGCCCCCGTCGGCTGCCCCTGCTCCCGGGGTGGTTTGGTGAGAGCCGACTCCGCGGCCCCTCAAAACAACCCACCTGCGCGCCCAGGAGTGGGTAAACATGAGCGTGTGCTCACGTTACCTCCAGTAATTTGTAACTAAGACATTCAAGGAAAAACGCCGTGTCCATGGCGACCCTGGCCCACCGCCAGGGCTCGCGCCAGCCACTGCTGCCGGTGGCTTTAAACCAAACATAACTCAGCTCCCAATGACAGCACCAGCTCTGTGACGTCCTGCACCGGGGCCCTCATCCTGCTGCCCCTGCAGGGTGGAAATCCCTTCACGGGGCACAGCGGGGACCCTGGGGCTGGAGTAGGGGCAGGGTCAGGAAGCGGCGTGGGGGACATCGGGCGCAGAGGGCCCATGGGGCCAGCCTGGGCAGGGCCAAGGCCGAAGGCTGAGTGCCTGCCGTGCCTCCACCGTGCCCAGCGCTGAGGGGCAAAGCTGGCCTGGAGGAACCCTGCTGCGGTGGGGGCACCGGGACCATCCCCAGCCGAGCAGCTGCACGTGGCTGGGCACGTGGCCCCTCCGGGTCTCGCCGTGTGTGCTGGCCTGGAGACACACGCTGGGTCCGCGCCGCAGCTCCGCTGGCCGGGCAGCCCCATCCACCCCACCGCGCTGCCCTGTGCTGCGTGATGGCCAGAGCCGCGGCCGCAGTGGCCCAGCCGGGCCGTCTCCTGCAGCAGAGCCCGGCTCCGCAGACACCGGGGGACGCCTGCTGAGCCGCAGGCCAGGTTTTAGTGTGCTCGTCCTTATGCTCTCTTGGCAATTTTATGTCCAGGTTGCAGTCATGAACATAACCCTCTGCCTTTCCAGCATGCACTTTTTTAATTCCTGGAGACCACCCAGCGCTAAGGGCGACAGCAGCCGGCCCTGGGCAGCGAGCCCCTGCAGCAGCAGCAGCCAGCGGGACTGGGGCTGCGGTCCTCTGCACCTTCAGCACTGGTGGCACCGCATGCGTGCGCTGGGTGCAGTGGGGTTCCCTGGTCCAGACAGACGGTGTCCGTCTGGCGGGAGCCCAGCACAGCCTGCAGGCGGTGGGGCCGGCGCCCGTGTTCGGGATGCGGAGAATCCCCTGAGCCGTGGGCTGTGGTTGCGGTGCGCGGCCTCCCCTGCTTTCGCAGACCGAGTGGCCCTGCAGGAGGGGGCCGCTCCGACACTTGGCTGCTGCAGTGCCCACGGGGGTCTGTGCAGCCAGAGCCCCTCGTCCTGCTCTGTCTGGAGGGCAGACGGAGCCGTGACGTGGTTAAACCCCGGACTCTCGAGGAACGTCCTGCAGGCAGCAGGCCGGCAGTGATGCCGTTCCAGCCCAGCGGTGACTGACCTGCCCTCGTGGCTGGCCGGCGTCAGCCTCGCCTTCCCGAGGAGGGGAGTACAGCCCCTGCTCCGGGCAGCGCTCGAGCCCCACCGCTTCTTCAGCAGGAGCCGGTCCTGGCCAAAGCCACCCCCCGCAGCCTTTGGAACCCTCCCGGGTCCTGGGCAGGACTCACCCGCTGAGGCACACGCGCCCTGTCCTTGGAGATGTGTTCTTGCTTGCGTGGCCCGCGGCAGGCTGACCAGAGCGCTCGGGGGCTCGTCCTCTTGCACGGACTCGATCGGGCAGAAACCCTTCCCAGTCGGAGTCTGCCACGCCACACGCGCAGCAGCGGGGAGCAGTGACGTGTGGGAACGCGCCGGCTCTGCTGACCGGACCTGCGGGCACCGAGCAGACGGTGCTCAGGGGAGCCAGGCGGGATCGTCGCCCAGCCCCGGGGACTGCGGCAGGGACGCTTCCGAGCGCCGCATCCCCCTGCTCAGCTCGAGGGGCTGCGCACGGGAAGCTGACGCGCTCCTCGCAGTCCTTCCACCCTGCTGCGGCATCGGGGATTGCTTTAGGCNTGGCCTGGAGACACACGCTGGGTCCGCGCCGCAGCTCCGCTGGCCGGGCAGCCCCATCCACCCCACCGCGCTGCCCTGTGCTGCGTGATGGCCAGAGCCGCGGCCGCAGTGACCCAGCCGGGCCGTCTCCTGCAGCAGAGCCCGGCTCCGCAGACACCGGGGGACGCCTGCTGAGCCGCAGGCCAGGTTTTAGTGTGCTCGTCCTTATGCTCTCTTGGCAATTTTATGTCCAGGTTGCAGTCATGAACATAACCCTCTGCCTTTCCAGCATGCACTTTTTTAATTCCTGGAGACCACCCAGCGCTAAGGGCGACAGCAGCCGGCCCTGGGCAGCGCCCCCCTGCAGCAGCAGCAGCCAGCGGGGCTGGGGCTGCGGGTCCTCTGCACCTTCAGCACTGGTGGCACCGCATGCGTGCGCTGGGTGCAGTGGGGTCCCCTGGTGCAGACAGACGGTGTCCGTCTGGCGGGAGCCCAGCACAGCCTGCAGGCGGTGGGGCCGGCGCCCGTGTTCGGGATGCGGAGAATCCCCTGAGCCGTGGGCTGTGGTTGCGGTGCGCGGCCTCCCCTGCTTTCGCAGACCGAGTGGCCCTGCAGGAGGGGGCCGCTCCGACACTTGGCTGCTGCAGTGCCCACGGGGGTCTGTGCAGCCGGAGCCCCTCGTCCCGCTCTGTCTGGAGGGCAGACGGAGCCGTGACGTGGCTAAACCCCGGACTCTCGAGGAACGTCCTGCAGGCAGCAGGCCGGCAGTGATGCCGTTCCAGCCCAGCGGTGACTGACCTGCCCTCGTGGCCGGCCGGCGTCAGCCTCGCCTTCCCGAGGAGGGGAGTACAGCCCCTGCTCCGGGCAGCGCTCGAGCCCCACCGCTTCTTCAGCAGGAGCCGGTCCTGGCCAAAGCCACCCCCCGCAGCCTTTGGAACCCTCCCGGGTCCTGGGCAGGACTCACCCGCTGAGGCACACGCGCCCTGTCCTTGGAGATGTGTTCTTGCTTGCGTGGCCCGCAGCAGGCTGACCAGAGCGCTCGGGGGCTCGTCCTCTTGCACGGACTCGATCGGGCAGAAACCCTTCCCAGTCGGAGTCTGCCACGCCACGCGCGCAGCAGCGGGGAGCAGTGACGTGTGGGAACGCGCCGGCTCTGCTGACCGGACCTGCGGGCACCGAGCAGACGGTGCTCAGGGGAGCCAGGCGGGATCGTCGCCCAGCCCCGGGGACTGCGGCAGGGACGCTTCCGAGCGCCGCATCCCCCTGCTCAGCTCGAGGGGCTGCGCACGGGAAGCTGACGCGCTCCTCGCAGTCCTTCCACCCTGCTGCGGCATCGGGGATTGCTTTAGGCCTGGGCAGTCCCTGGGGAGTTTCGGCTCTGCTCTGGCTTCTGCAGCTTTCTCCTCACGCGCCCGCCAGCAGTGCCCGCGCAGGAACTGCAAACGAAGTGACCCAGGCTGAGCTCAAAGCCCCCCACGAACACCAGACGCCCGACCGAGGCTGTTCAGCGGGCACGGGCAGGATGCGGCCCTGCCGCAGTTACTGCACCTGCAGCACCCCCGTGCAGCTGGAGACCCAACGCATACCTGGCAGGGGCAGGCGCCGTGCCCGCTCTCCCTGCAGGCTGTGCCGCAGCGCGCCGACAGCAGACGGGGGATGAGCTGGCCCTGCGCGACCAGCAGCCTGGCGGGACATCTGACCGCTGCTGGAAAGGACAGCAGGAAACGTTGCTGCTGCCCTCCCTGTGCACGTACAGGTACGAGGGACTCTGCAGGGATTACGTGGTGACACAAACCTCCGCCAGCCACAGAGAACGGATGCTCAGGATGTAACATGGTGCTCAACGTGCCGGCGCAGTCCTGCAACTGCCCGGCCGTTGGAAGGCATCAACACCGTTATCCGGAGTGACTGTCACGTGCCCGTCCTGAGCGCCCAGACCAGAGGACACACGTAGCTGCTCCGCGCCAGCCACGACCCCTGCGCCCAGGCCCGAGGATTCGCCCAAGAACGGGTGTTTACAGCGTGCGTGTCCCGGGACGGAGCACCCAGCCAGGGCTCAGCCTGCTCCTGCCCAGGACAGCCGGGGCATCCCCCCAGAGCCCCACGGTTCAGCTCGGCGGACCCGCTCGGTAACTACCGCAAAGCCGCAGGTCTGCCTGAGCTTAGCCAGGCCGTGCCGAAGAGCTGGCCCAGCAGAGGCCGTGGGGCTGGAGCGCAGGAGGCACCGGGAGCAGGCGAGGGAGGTGGGCTTGTTCGGCCCGAAGGGGCAACGGCGAAGGGAGAGCCCAGCGGTGCCTGCAGCTCTCTGCTGGCAGGGTGTGGGGCAGGCGGGCTCTTCCCGGAGGTGTCCGTGTCGGGAGACGCCAGGGGCATGAACTGGAACACGGAAAATTGCTGGTAGACCCCAAGAAAAACTCCCCCGTAGGGGCGGTCACACGCTATAGCGGGGTCAGCGTAAGCGGGATCTCCATCCTTTGAGCTGTTTAACGCTTGCCTGGGCACTGCCTCGGACAGCCTGCTCTGCCTAGACGTGCTGTGAGCTGGGGTGGGCCAAGACCTCTAGAGACCCCCCCCAGGCAGACGCAGCCCTGTGCTATCCGGGGCTCCTTGTGACGAGCGATCCACCGCTGCCCTGGGCGAGTCATTCATACGCTTCGTTCTCCTTCCTGCTCAAAATACCTCTTACACTGCTGTTGGACGTGCCTGCCCTCGGTTCCCAGACGCTGCATTTCATCAGACCTCGAGTCATTTCTGTGCTCCTCCGTAGTCTGTGAACGCGGACAGCGACAGTCTCACGGGGGCCGTGCACCGCGGCGCCCGCCCCTTGGGCGCTGAGAGGTACGATGCTGCTCAGCCCGAGCCCGGCTCCCCGGCCGTCCCCACGGTCGCTCCTGCAGCCCTCTTCAGCAGAGCCGTTCACCGGGACGCAACCCGCCGGATCACAGCCCTGACGTGCGTTCTTTGCAGCTTAGGGTACGCTCTTGCACAGAAAGCTCTGCAAACACGGGTAATCTCTTGTAAGATGATAAAGCGCTCCCAGAAGTCAGGTTGTGCAGCAGGAGCTGGGCAGAGCAGGCAGGTGGCAGTCACCGATGCCCACAGGCAGCCGCCGGGCACGCTGCAATGCACGATCTGGCCGCGTTCGCTCCCAGCAGCAGCCGTGTCTCTGCCAGGAGCTAAAACCTGTGCGTGACGCTTTCCTTTCATAATTAGATTTTCAGACCTGTCAGTAACCCAGCTCGTGCCCGAGCTGGTGAAGCGTTTTTGTTTCACAGACCCACAGAATGGCCGCAGCCCTGCCGCAGGTGCTCGGAGAAGGGCCGAGGGGACGGGCAGCCCCTTCCCTGGGGTCCCGCTGACCCTTCTTCTGCCGGCACAACTGCAGCCCTGCACCAGCCGCGGTGGCAGTCCCCGAGATCGGCCGCGCTGCCAGCCAGAGCACACGGGAAAGCTCCAAGCAAGCTGGGCTGCGGACCTGCTCCCTCCAGGCAGGGACAGGAGCCGCGGGAAGCTGGCGGCACC
>VZSC01003908.1:0-37863 GCA_013398225.1 Steatornis caripensis
CCATTCTATGATTCTATGATTCTATGAAAAGTCCCAGTAATACTAGCATTCTGTATCTCTGAAAAATGCCTGATTTGTAACAGAAGTTCACCCATTATGTTAATATCTGATCAGTGTGTTAAACAAAAGACAATAAAGTTGGATTTTCTTTTGAAATTATCAGCTTGAGAAGGAATTGAAGAATTCTTAATGTACCAGCCATTGTCTTCTCTTCATTGTCATTCTTCCTGACCTCTCCATTTGCATTTCTAGAGTTTTACAGAAGTTACTGATATGTCTTTAACCTCTGCTGGGAAAAATTGTCCAATTTTTGTTTGAAATGAAACATATTTGGAACAGTACTCAACTATAACTCAGGAAAATTAAATATTAAGAAAAATAGATAAATATTTCAACAATTTTATTCAGCTTTTGAAGATTTGTTTTTCTCAGGCCTTTAGTTGTTCACTGAAGTAGAAGTGTAGCACAAAGTCATGAGCGACTGGTCTGAATTCAGTGTCAACCGTGATTTGAGCAGGAGGTTCAACTCTACATAGCTCCTGAGTTCCTTTCAAAGTTGATTGATTCTGTGATTTATGAATTTCAAAAACATTTTCATCACCATTGCTGTTTATTTGTAGTCCAATTAATTAATCTGTTCTGTGAGAGTTCTGAGGTTACTAAAATAATGAAGCTTTCTTTAAAATGAGTGGGTTTTTTTCTAAAGGGAGAAAAGGATAAAGAGGGAGGCAGTTAGCAAGTTTGTTTTTTCTCTTGCTGTGTTTTTCATGCTGTCCTGAAACTTCTGAAATCTTACTTGTAAATCTAACTTTATATCTGTGATTTTTTTTCATCAAGTAAAGTTTTTTTAAAATGGACACAGAAGTATACTATAAATTAAAAGACATATTTTCTGTAGAAGGCTAAGTGGCATCTTCAAGATTTTTTTTATTTAGACCTATAATTTGGATCTCCGTTTAGTATTCTTGAAATTAATATCATTATGCACTAGGTACAGCTGGAAAAAAACTTCTCACATTCAATTTGATTATTGAATTTCTCCCTGTTTCTGCTGCCAGAATTCATTACAAAGCTCTAGTTTTCAAAAAAGTTTGCCTTTACTTGACAAGTGTTTTGTGTGAAAGAACAAAACACAAAACAAACACCCTATGTCTCACTAGTTAACTATCCCTATTAGATGTTCTGTATTCAAGAACTGATGTTCCAGATGCGTAATTTAATACATTTTTCCACCTGAAATGCATGCATGTAATTAAATGAATCCCAGCTACACATTTGGCATTTGTCTGAACACACAGATAAATAAACATTCTCTTTCACAAATATTTGCAAACGAAAATCAGAAGAGGTTGCAAAGCCAGTCAAAATAAAAATAAAATAAATCTAACCATATTGAGGACTGGAAAAGTCACAGTGTAGTGGAAGATACATCTCCATGTAGGTTTCTCCAAACCTAAAGATTGAAGGGTTTTTAGAACAGGATAAGCCTTAGGATCTAGATAATTTATACACATTTTTTTTCTTTGTCTAGTAGAGGCCAACAGGTTACAATGATGGAAGGTTGAGAAATTTAGAAAGATACGTGAGGCAGATTAAGGAAAGAGTATGGTGCTTAGGTATCATGTGGTGATGCATATCTGAAAGCACCACAGCGGCGTGTGAAGCCGTACTCAATGGTCAGAGTGAGTGTCTGATTCCCCTGGATCCATAGTGCAGGTCCAACCTAGACTGGAGGGATTAGGGAGGCAATTAGAGAGGGGTGGCTGGTGTGGAGGGGGGAAGAGAGAGACTGTGTATATCTGTTAGAATAGAAATCTTAAACTGGAAATCATTCTCCACTCTGTACCCACTCTGCTTAGTAAATAAATGTTAGATTAAATATCACAGTTTTTGCAGCCCCTCCACCCACAATTCCCCTGTGACATTAGGAATGTATTTGAGGGACTATTAAGATCTGAGCTTTCAGATGACATAACAGAATTGGATGCTGTGTCCTAGCAGTAGAGAAGCATGAAAAAAAAAAAAAACCAAACAGTAAAATCTTTCTCTTTATGTTTTACCATAATTATTACAGACACAGGACGTCTTGATCAGGCAATTTATTTCAACCACCTACAGAATTAAATAAAATAAAACATCCTGTGGAAAACAAAACAAAACAAAAACCTGAGATTTATATATATATTTATGTTTATATCTGTATTTGTATTTATAAATGAGTGTTTAAAGGAACAGGCACAAACTGAAGGAGAGAATAAATGAAAGAAGGAAATAGTCTGATGAAGTCAAAATACCATGTACAGCATTGAGAACTACAATACCAATCACATCTAAAGAATTTTGAAGGAAAGAAGGTAACAACAAAATTATTTCTAATTTGGGAAGAGAAATTAAGTTCTGTCAAAAAAAAAAAATCACAAAATTTGATTAGAACTTCCTGGTGCCTAATAAAGGATGTTTGAATGCTCATTAGCTCTGTGTGGAAGTTTAGGATTTTACATAGTTTTCTCAATGAAGTGAAAGAACTTGAGAGATTGTGTTACAACTTTTATTTCGTGTAGCACGATCATAAGAGAAACTGATGATAAATTAATTACATTAAACTAGCCACAGATATGGGGACACCTGGAGATAGGAATAACTTGTAACAAGCAAATTTCTAAATAAGAATTGGTAATTTGTAAGGTGCATATCTTTAAGTGGTTACAAATTGGATATTTTGGGTGAAAAATAACATTCAATTTATCTTTTTCTTGGCTATTATGTGATTTTTCTCTCTTGATATTTTAAAAACACTGTTCTATTGACATAAACAGATGTGTCCTTTGCATTCTCTTCAAGGTAGGTATGTAACATATGCAAGAGAGAAAGTACTATAAGAAACAAAGAATTTTGTTTTGAAGCTCCTTAAGCAAATTAATTAGAATCCAATTTGATTTTAAATGATTATGCATATCATTCTTTATTAAAGATGGAAGCAGCTAAATAACTAATTCTCATTACAAAACTGTTACAGAATAAAACGCTGATTCATCATGGTGATGGACAAGCCACACTGAGAGCTTTGACAGGGGCCTGTTCTGGCAGAAGGCTTCTCAGCAGGGAAATACAGGCATATTGGAAGAGGAAAGTCTGCTCCAGCTGGCCAGGATCCAGACTTGTGTCATTCCAGTCTAACAAGAATCATCTTTGGCTCCCCTGATGTAGGGACAAATTACAGCTGGTCATTTCTTTAGCTGCATGCACAATCTCTTGGTAAACATAACTAATTAATAGGCTGACTAAGTAAATATATACTCCTTGACATTACAGACAAACAAAATGTTTTCACTTTGTTTAATAAAAGTTAAATCACATCTTTCTACTTTAAACATTTTGTTCTGATTACCAGTAGCTCTTGACAGAGGAACCGTTTATTTGCTGCTCCAAATCTGTTCTAACCTTTTTAAACAAACAGCTTTACATTAACTAGATACTGCAAATCCAAGGTTTTTTTGGATCAAATATGTAAAAATACTTTGTCAGCTATCAGATGAGACTGCAGAAACTCTCTGCAGACTGTGTTTGTGGGGTTTTTTGGTTGGGTTTTTTTGGTTGGTTTTTCTTTATTTTTTTTTTGTTTCAGCTTCAAATCAGCCAATTCAAGGTCATAAATATATACAGGACTAGATACCAACAGCAAGAACTTCTAATCTAATTAAACCAACTTGAAATAGTGGCATTATATATAACCAAATTAAGAACAAATTATTTAAACTTCAAATCTTTTCCAAGGTTATGACTATCTGTTTTGAAAGCAGTACTATAGGAATATCAGTTTAACTTGGTTTAGTATCATTAACCTTATTATATAAGAAAAAATATGCAAAGGTACAAAGCAAGTTCCCTTGACCGGTGCCCCTGCTGATCCAAAATTCACTTACTTTACATTCAAGGGCCATTGTGCCATCCTATGGAAAGGAACGTATACATAAGAAAAACAATTGACCAGATAATAAATCTTCTCTGTCTCTGTGAAAAATAAAAATTATGCAGGCACTGTACTTAAGGAAAGACTGAAGTGGTCTGACAGATTGAGGCAAAAGCTGAAGAAGGATCCAAACTGTGGATCTCACCTTTGTTTGGTGAAATGAAGTTTGGCTTTAAATACTCTGACGAAGGCTCTTCCTGAGGTGGGTTCCACATGTATGCCAAAAATTGCCATGGAAGACTTAAAGTAGTGTATACTTTGCTCAAGGTGAGCGTGGCTGCCCCTTCTTCCAGCTGCTCAGCATCACAAGAATCTATCCACCATAGTCAAAAATAAGGAAGAGATTTAAAGGGCAGGAAGCTGCCTTTCCTCTCCTGTTCCATCCCACCACACTTGATGCTTAAGTCCAAACTTTGTCAAATACCCGTATCATTTTTTTTTTTTATTTTTTTCCAAGCCACCAAGAAAACAAAGCCAAAAAGGATTTTTCTTTTGGGGAATTTTAGGTACTTGTTCTTATTTTATCTACAATTCTACTTCCATTTGTCATAATACAAATTCTTCTCTTTGACCTTCAGACTTCCACTGATATTTTCTTATTTCTAATTCATTACCAAAGTATTATTTTTCTCTATGTTCCCATGAGTTTGGTAATGATCATCCATTTCCCTCTTATTGCACACTGTGTATCACTTGTTCATTCCCTGCTCCAATCCTGTTTTCTTCTGCTTGTCTAGTCCCTGGACTCTGCCCTAGCCTTTTCAGTCTTGCTCCTGATCTCATTTCCCTGTTCACTTTGCCTTCTTGGTCTACAAATACTTGTCAATATTTGATGTTACAACCCAAAACACAAAGTTAGAGGGACTGTATCCTTATGAACTAAAAATAAATGGTTATTACTGTGATCCCTGACTTTGGTTAGTAAAACCCATTTCCAAAAAAAAGAATGGATGTTTAATGCAAGGCAAATAAAAATATTGATCACGTCAAAGGGATAAAACTGCTTTTATGGTTCCATGCTTTCTTGAATTATTTGAACATCCCTAGCAGAAGACACCTAAAGCTTCTCAAAATCCCAGCTCAGTCTATCATGGTCTATAACCTTACTATATAAAAAAGTTTTTACTCTTAGTTCTGGCAATTTTCTAGAGCTTTTTTTTCCCTTCCCAGAAGAAAAATATGAGTTTGACTGCCAGGGTAGCTCAAGAAACAAACTCTTTGCAGGATTATGTAAAACTTCTAAATGACTGATGTGAACCATTCGACTGAAAGTATTGCTTCATGGCTGGTTTTATCATTATTCAAGAGTATTAGCCTAGGGAATGCTCTACTAGATAAGGGCAGGTGCTTTTATTATGTTGCTATTACATTCAAATCTTCTCCTTTTCAAGACTATCTTGCTTTGTATAAGTTACAAATATTTTATTTATTCCTCCAAATATTTCAGAAGAATAATGGACCAGGTAATTAGCACACATAGGTTTAATCATCTCACCTAAGAATAGAACTTCTGTAAAGCCTAGATTGAATTTTAAAAGTTTTCCTTTCAAATATCTTTGTGTACTCATTAATAATTCTGAAATCATGGATACCAAAGGATGATTGCTTGACATATGAAGTGTCTGCAAGCAGTTCTTCCCTTATTCACAATGGCTAGTGTCAAGGAATAATTTTGAATTTAGAAGAACAGTGCTTGTGTAACAGTCTAAAAACCCAACTCTATTACTGAAAACCCTATAAATATTCAAAGTTATGTTCAGACATCATTTTCATTGACATTTACATCTTTCATTTCTCTATTAGAACAGCTTAAATTTACTTTTTAAATAAAATATTTTATGTTAACCTGATGCTTTTGTAAACATATTTCTGAACTATTTTGTTCTGATTTTAAGGGGGGGAAGGGTATTTCATTGGAAAAAAAGAATATATTTCTCATTTTTAATACTTTATTCGTTACTACTTCAAACTATGTTTTCAGTAATCAGAATAAAAAAGCTGAGGGACGAAGAGAACAGAAGCATGAGAGGAGGACTTGTACCATGTAACTGCTGTGTAATGTATCAACCCCCAAAAGATTGTGTCTCATTTCTAATGAAATACTCCAGATTATCTAAATTTTTTCTCATCAAAACCTATTGAGTAGAAGTTGGTTTGTGTTTTTATAACTATTATGGATAATCTTTCTATTTTTAATGAATTCTTTATATATGTAGGTATTTTCTATGAAATTGCAGAAGTCTTAATCTAAAAGTTTTAGTTGCAATGTAACAGTGCCGTTTCTTCAAATTGAAGAAACTTCCTGAACTTCTTTTTTCAAACTGAAGGACTTTTCCCTATTTTGAGGAACATTTTTCAGTAACCTTTTTTTATTATGCTCATTAAATTGGGAAATGCTTCAGATATTGCTGCTGGAGTTGTCTGTTCATGAAAAATGTATTGTTAATATCAAGGAACATCATTCAAAACCACTCTCTCTTAGAATTTACATATGCTATGGGCTTTGGCTTTGGTGAGAATAAGTGTCTGACTCACTTGAAGATTCTCAGTTTACAAATAGTAGTACTATAAAGATTGGGAATCAGACACTGAATTTACAGTACCGAATTTCCATTAACTTTTCACTAGCTTAAGTGATGGAATTTATTCAGTTTGATACACATAAGTAGACGTTTCCAGCTTTTTTAGGTTCATTATTTATTAACTTCTTGAGGTCTTCTCAATTATTTTCTTGCCTTCTGGTATCATTCATTTAATAGAAGATTCAAATTTAAGGTATAGTCTAATCTGTCTGCTCTAGATCTCGCAAAATGTTGACATGCTTAACTAAGTAATATTCCTAAAGTATGCATGCATAGTCCCTACAGAGGCACTGAAGAGTAATAATTGTCACTGAACACACCTTACACCTAAATTTATTTTAGCATACCCACTGAATGGTAATTTAAAATAGACCTTAATGGATGATCAAGCAAAAAAACCCTCAAAATCTTATACATAAGGGTTTTCTTTTTGCTCTTTTTTTTGCTCAAAATCTTCCCTATGACTATGAAGTCATACCCGATGAGGAGATAAGCTGAACTGAACTGAAAAACATGACTGAAATGCAAACTTTATTGCTAATTTGTGTATCTACTTCTGCAGCTACATATATCAAAATAAGAATAAAATTAAATACACTGAATCTATCAAAACAATACATTTTGTAATTTTTTACATGGTTTTATTAGGGACTATTAATGAACTTCTTTTGAAGAAAAATTAAAGTCTTATACTGTGCGATAATGCATACATGTCTAACTTTCTTTTGCCCTGCTCTTAAATACCTCTTCAAGGTATCTAAGACAGAAAAATATTAAATTCACAATAGTTAATTACAGGTTCCTTTTCTCTCATGCTGCAATCCCTAGCTCCATGTCTTCTGAATATCTTCAGATGTTCTGACACTGAAATATCCACATTGTATGACATACATAAATCGTTGTAAATATTTTTTTTAATTATTTGTAATTTACTGAAATTAGAAAACCTGGAATAATAGCTCACAACACTTTTTTGACTTTGACAAAAGTACACTGTTATGACATAATCACACAGAGAAACATCTCAAAATATTGAGATATTTTGGAATGCATTGGAATACTTTATACAGTAACTATTACATTCAGGTTTTATGCATTTTCTTTTCCTGTAGCTTTAAAAATGGCCTTTGTGACACAAAGGTAAGGGTGTGCTAATTACTTAGTTTTCAATAAGCAAAGGATAAAAAATCAAGGGTTGTTCTGCAACATCACAAATGACCGTGCTAAATCCTGGGAGAAAAATCTTCCAGTAAATGTTGCTTGGTATAAAAATGCCCAGATTCTAATATAAACCCACATTTTTCTTTGGGACATTTTTTGCTGCATAGATGTATAGTCCAGCTGCTAGAACAGCATGATTGCTATGGAGAATTTCCTCAGTTCATAAGGGATGGGGCAAACCTGACAGGAAGGTCCCACTCATGGGCAACGGACAAGGTTCTTGAAATTAATTCAATGACTTAGTCAAAAAGAAAGATAATTTTCCCTTTCAGTTTGTATTTTTTAATTATGCTTGCTATGAATTTGTGATTGATTAACTAAACATGGCAAGAGCTCTTATTCTGTGGCTGTAATTAGGCTAAGGGTTCTTTGTCATTTCAATCACACAAAAAAGGAAACATCCTTGTTGAGTAGAAAGAAATAAGGAAGTGACTGAGAGTACAATCTTATCTGAATATGAGTGATTATACTATTTTTATTTGTAAATTGATATGAACGGAGTTTGTGATAGAGCTCTCTTGATTATGAAGGGCTTACATGTTAAAATCTTGAAACACTAACAACTTTTTATTTTAGGCTATGTTTGGAATGTGTAAAGTAATTTAAAACTTGTGTTAATCTTCTTTCTTTTATTTACATATAATTTCTGGATATAGTTCTCCGCTCCCTCTCTAGATATAAATACTCTACTTGTTCAAAATCATTGAAATATTATGCTATGTGTGTGAATTTTTATTGTGTGAAAATTTTCTGTGATTGGTGTATAATGCTCTGTGGATTTTTAAAAATTAATTAATACAGTACATTATTTATTGTGACATTTTAAATGTTAACATAATTTTAAAAATAGAAAATTAATTTGAATGTTTCATCTTGCTTCAGAAGAATTCGCTGTGTTTTTCTACAGATAAATCTTTACTTAGGAATCATTGGATTACAGAAAATCTTTACCTCAGTCAAGACTTTAAGAAAAAACTTTCTAGCCAACCATGTATTGTACTAGAACGTATAAGGCATGAACACAGACAAACACAAGATCTGCAAATTCAGTCCATTTGTTTCATTTCTTCTAGAAACTCGTTGTAATTTCTACTCGATATATATTCTAATTTCCATCAACTGGATCATGGATTCCGTGAAGTGAATCACAGAATCATAGAAACACAGAATCAGAGAATGTTAGGGATTGGAAGAGACCTCTGGAGATCATCTAGTCCAACCCCTCTGATAAAGCAGATGCCTCTGGAGTGGGTTGCACAGGAACACGTCCAGGCAGGTTTTGAGCATCTCCAGAGAATCAGACTGCACAACCTCTCTGGGCAGCCTGTTCCTGTCACCCTCACAGTAAAGAAGTTCTTTCACTAAGTCTTGTGAATCAAAAAGACATGCATAAGCTTGTTAAGACTTTTGGTTTACTTAAGCATGCTAAAATAATAAAAAATAAATGTGAAGCTTTATTTGACTTAAACCTTGTCTTTTATATGTACATGTAATTGTGGCTTGCCAGATGTCCACCTCTCAGTTTTACAGAGCTTATTTTATCCAGCTTGGCGGTTGATGTTTACCAATGTCTCTACTGCTGTGCACAAATAACCAATTACTAAAACCAGAAGAATTTTTTGAAGAAATGCTCTACTTCTTCTATGATTGTTTACAATGACTTATCAGTGTATCACCCCTTATTACAAATTGATAGTGCCGTATACGAAGTCATTTTATCACAAAATTTTTCTAGTTCATCTGTTACATTCCACATCCGTGTCACATAGTGAAGATTATATATGAGAGAGAGAGAGAGAGAGAGAATGTGTTTTGGAGGAGTATATATAAAAGTGAACTGCTTTTGGTAAAGCTTTTTTTGTGTTAATAAGTCAGAAAGAAAATAGAGAAATGAATGACACACTCTAGTTGTTTTTAGAATATTTTCTCCAGATACTGTAGATGTATAAGAGGAGTTATTTTGATTTTGGTTTTTTATATTTTTAAAATATGTATCTGTCAGAACGTAACTACTGAAGAATAAAATCACAGCAGTTTAACCTTGACACTAAATTTAACAGTGTATTAAAAGGCATTCTTGAACTTTCAAATGGACTGGTAGACCTGTACAAGATAGAGAATTTTTATTTGATAAATGCAAGAAGTGCTTCAACCTTCTAACATCAAGAGGATGCTAGATAAAAGAGCATAAAAGTATTAAAAAACAGGTCAAAAAATTTACGTAGTGCTGTTCAGTAAGTGGTTCTCATGCTGTGCTTCATGGTCACTGGAGACATTGCTGATCAGATTTGCTAACTTGCCTCCTTGCTTTTCCTAGGTTGCTTTAATAGCTAAAAATATGTTTTACTATTAAGCAGTGTCTATAATTAATCCAGTGATGTCATATCTTAATGAATAATATAAATGTCATTTTAGCACATATGAATGGCAGAGGGCCATCTGGTGCAAAGTTTGATAGCTTCAGGAGCAAAGCTTTTAAGGTTTTTTGATTCTTGTGAAATCTAGCAGAATTTTGATTAGGTAGATATGTTCATATTTACAAGAAACTACTTCTTTTTTTACAAGACACTAAGATAGCAAACCACTTGAGGATTTTCTTTCTGGTAACTTAAGGTATATTTTCTAATTTTCCATATAATTCTATTCACATTTTGTCCTCATAATGGTTATTTCTTTGAATATTGTTCTTAACTACAAAAAAGTATTATCTTCTCAAGTTTATTTATTTATTAGTCATTATTAAGGTAATATATATATTGCTGTATTTTAAGCCATAATATTTAATACAGATTACATGACAGTTCAGGAGACTAGCCGTCCGTAATAGACCTACTTGATCGCTCATTTTCCTGCTCGTGTGTTTCTTGTTGAACTTGAGTCCTTTGATATAGAACCTTATG
The DNA here is from genome assembly GCA_013398225.1 of Steatornis caripensis. Taxonomy (NCBI): domain Eukaryota; kingdom Metazoa; phylum Chordata; class Aves; order Caprimulgiformes; family Steatornithidae; genus Steatornis; species Steatornis caripensis. The sequence continues at coordinate 10,674 of VZSC01003908.1, forward strand.
GTATTTTTATTTCCTGAGGAAATTACCCTTATATTCATTCTGTTTCAAGAAAAGATACGTCTACCTCACATCTAGCAATAAATTAAATCTTTTACTGACATCATTTAAAAGAGGCTAGTGTGTCTGATCCTGATTTTGCAACTGGCACAAGAAGAGCTTTAATGTAAATAGAACCTGCAGAAGTTGTCATAGTAAGCCCTCTCTATCCTTGCTGTGCTCATGCACTTCAAAATAAGAAAACATCTCCATCTGGCCTCTTCTCACCTGAAAATACTTGGAAATACAGGGCAAATATTCTTCCAATCCTAATTTCCCCTGTTTCTACTAGCAAAAATCAGAGAAGTCATGTAGACATTTAGATACTCTGTGGGTATCCTGACAGGTTCAGAATCAACACTCAAGGTCTATATAAAATAATAAAAGCATAAAATAATGGAAATTGAAAGGCACCTCTAGAGGTCACATGCTCCAATTTCTTGCTCAAAGCAAGGGCAAAGTTCAGTAGCTCAGATGTCCCAGTCCTGCCCAGTCAAGCTGTGAATATCTTCTTGTATGTTGTGTGTGCCACTTTCTATTATTTTGGTAACCATCCTCTGGACTTACTGCAGTATGTCAACATCTTTCTGGTACTTTGGGACCAAAAGCTGAACCCGATAGTCCACATAGGATCTCACAGGCACCAAAGAGAGAGGAATAATCATTCCATTGACCTGCTGTGGACCTTATTGCTGGTGTAGCCTGTTAAAGGATTAGCCTTCATTGCTGCTTAACTGAATGACTTTATTTCTTTGAATTATTTCTTCTGATGATTTTTCAGTAAATAGACTGATGGATAAGGGTGAAAAATGTTCTGTGAAAGAGGTTTTTCTGGAATTTAAATGTTGGTAAATGAAGACTGCTGTTTTAAAGCTCACCATTTCTTTATGTTGACATTTCATTCCTGATTCAGATAACCAAATTCAGGTGTACATTTCACTAACAAAGACATCTAATGTTATTTGATATGCCCTAGACCTGAGGCCTCTCTCTATCTACCAGAAGAACATTCATAGGTATTATGATGTACTACAGTCCCATGTAGACAGCCTGGATAACCTAAGGATGAGTTCCTATCTAACCAATGACAAAAAACCATGGTATTTAGCCAGATTTATCAGTCTAAACAAGATGTATTTAGAGCTAGCTGTCTAATGAATTAAAAACGTTAAGTTAACAAAAAGGGTGTTTCATATCTCAAAGATCTCCGTCAGGATAGGTAAATCATTCCTTCATTAATAGTACTGATCTCATTACAAGGCCAATAGAGAGGGCTTCAACAACTAAATACCTAATTCCTCGATTGCTGGGGCAGGTAAAAAAAATCCATCTTGAGTGACCTACATATGTCAGTAGTATTAGCTGAAGTCCTATCCGTGACTTTGAAAAATCTTTCTGAGAATTGAAACTAGAATATCCGATTCAGTTTGTGTTATGGATGTATTTAAGTTGATAATTTTTGTCTGGATCTAAATAGGTGACCAAAATTTATTTATGTATTTATTGTTTGATTGACTGTAGATAAATGACATGCAGACAATCTGTGATAAGGTTTGGGTTTTCAATTACTAATATGTACAAAGAGTAACCTTTCTCAGCAATGTCTTACAGAAGATTTTAATTAAATACATGATCACTTTCTCTCAGATTGTATGCATGTATGTGACTTTTATTTAATAAGAGATACCAGCTATTTCTGCATTAATTTTTGGTTTCAGGTTTTGTTATTCTTCACCATTTTTCTTTCATGTTTTATGTATTTAAAAGGCACTGTTAGAATCTTGGATACAATGCTTTTACTGAGTGGATTAATTTAAAATATTTTAGACATTCAAGAATTTAATTTTAATAATGCAAGGAATAAAGATGTACTCTTCAGAACCTATTAGAAACATTGTGCTATAATTCAAGAGCTCCCTCTTCTGGTTGCCGATAAAACCATCAGAATGTTAGGTTTTCTTAAATGAAATCTAATTCTATCCTGAAAGGTAATTTAATGGTCCTGTGCCTCTAAATGTTTACATTGTTTTGCCACTATTTTTTCATGTCCAGATCAAACCTAAGATGCTATACAGGTTTGCTACTTCAAAAAAACCATACACACTCCCCCACAACCTTTTAGTTACATCATGCATTTCCTAATGGGAAAAAAATTTCCAGAGTAGTAGTGGTTCATCATTCCATTTTATATAGTATAACCAGACAATATTATATTACATATAAAATATATATATATATGGAGGGACATTAATGCAGTGTAGAGTGGAGTAATCACAAGCTTAAAGCATCACAAGCTTCCATCACGATCTTCACTTTGTTGAATACAAATATCATGTGAGATTTTCAACTCTACCTACAAATTTGATTCCGATTGATGTTAGACAGAATTAAGCACCCATAAGGACATAATTAATTATGAATTTTGCAGTATTGTTTTCCCCAGGATAAAATCCAGAATATAATATTAGAGCTTAGACTCTTGTTGTAAAGCATATGGTGACACATCCATCATACTTCAGAACGATATCCAGGAGCAGCAGAACAGTTGTTGGGAGCTACCCACAGCCAGCATACTTGTAGAGATACCATCCAAAGCTAGCAACAGGGGAAAGATGGATGTCAGAAATATTCCTTCAAATTTCCACACATACGTAATTCACTCAGACATGCTCCAATGAGATCCAGTGCCCAGAAAAACAGCTACTAGCTCAAATTCAAAGAATAGCAGAAGTTTCTTCTCCCCCTAGCACCCGACAAGGCCGGAAAATATCTTATTCTCTTGTTCTCAACATTTAGTTTTCTTTTCGATAGTTAAAATCCTTCTCTAGTATAAAGCAGATCAAAGGTCCATTCTTTCCTTCAGTATGTCCTGAAGCAGGGGCAAGTGAAAACCAGTTATGTGTACCCTATATGACTTAAGCACTAAACCCAGGAAGAAGTTTCAACCCTTGAAATCTGACCAGAAACTAAGCATTTGACTCTTGGAGAGATTTCAAATGTCACTTTCACTCACTTCAGCTGTTTTAACATTTTTTCCATGAAGGATCCAATTCTGGGGGCCTGATTGGATATATCCTCTTTCTCTGTATACACAATCAAGTTTTACATGCAGATTCACTTGGAAACAAGCAGTATTAAGTAATTGAGTTGACACTTAATGGTGAGAACTAGGAGTAGACAGGCTCTGAGAATAAATTATTTCATAGCAACATCTGCATGATTGAAAAGAAATAGTTGGCCAGTTTTCCACTTTCTGTGGAGCATGGTCCTCAGGAATATTTGCGTATTGATATAGGAAGTCCACCACACTGAATCCATTCAGTGAAAATAATTAGAGGAATATTTAATTTTTGAATGTGTAGACATGACGTGTCTGTCACATTCTTCAGCCACACAAGGACTAAAGCATTTTCACATATGTACAAAGAGAGGTCTCTTGTGACACTGCTGACTTAAACAAAGGAAACTAGAAACCTATGAGATACAGTAACCTTCAGCAGGACCACATTTTTTGAAAATACATAGATTTAGATTTTAAAGTTTGTTTGAAGTACTGCTTTAAACACATAGGTCTTTCGGGACACTAGTGAGTGACTAGTTATTCTATCAGTCTCACAAAGTGCTCGTCTCTCTCTAGGCATGTTACTTATTACTCTCTGTTAACTATATCACCTACTACCATTAATGTAAGATGTATTCAGAATTCTTTTTCTTTCTTTTAAATTCTATAGCATTCATTCTTTCTTAAAATAATAAAACATTAAAAACATATGCATTTTCTAATTAATACGGAATCAGACAGCTCTCAGATGCATGTAATGATATATGCAATGAAAGCAAACTACACATGTATATGGAAGTATCTTAAGCCAAAGCCTGACATTATCACCACTGTGTTTCCTCTAACCTTAAATATTAGTTATATTTGTACTTGAAAGAATCAAGAAAGGGTGCAAAACAGCCAAATGTGTTTACGTACAGAAGAATGCAAGCATATGCAAACTCACTTTGTTCGTTTGTAAGTGTGAGCAAGGCTGTGTCACGAATTTGTGTTACCTTCTTAACACATCATTACACCTCAGGAGACAACCTTTGCTTATTAAATCACTTGATTTCTAAAAAGATTTATGAATTCTTCTGTAGTCAGAATCCATCTTACAAAATTCATAGATGCTTTAAATTTAATCAAATACGTTTTCTTGCAGTGTAATGATTTCTCTTAAGTATTTCCTTATTCTTGATATTTTTGAATATTTCCTTATCTGAGCCTCATTTTAGAGCCCATATTCTTTCTTTCTTCTCTCTCCACAGATTCACCTGACATCTTTGTGTTTTGTATATGTAATATATGTGTGTTTTTCGGTGAATCTCGGCTATTGTAGGATTCTCCTGAAAATCTTTATCTTTGGTGTATTCTTAATTTCCTCAAGTCTAAAGATTACTCTTCCTGTATCTTAAATCCTACTGGGTTTAAATAGGCTTACCCATCAGAAGAGCTCAGTTATTAATTCAAATCTTAACAGAGTTTCAGTTTCACAATCACGCTGTTATTAGGTTCTGGCTCATCTCTTGGATGATTCAAGCTTTTTGAAATCACACAATTCCAATGAACTTTATAAACATTGGTGAAAAACCTCCCAGAGAATGGCAAAGGGGCAGCAGCCCATCTCAGTGAGGCATGAACTCCTTTTTATATGCAGTGTGCATCAAAAGCTTCACAGAAGCTCTAGCAGCTATGAGATAAAAGGCAACAAAGGTCAGCTTTTTAATCCATCTTTTGGTGTAATTTTCTGTCTGAGATGTCTTCCATCTTAGTGCTAAACTGAAGTTATTTAAGGTGTTACCATCTTTCTGCGAATTAATCCTAGACAACTAGTGGGAAACAAGGATGTTCAGAATGAAAGAAAGAAAATATAAAACAGATGGTCAAAATCTTGTTATCTGGGAACACTGTCAAGCTATAAAAAATAAGTGCACGAGCATGAAAGACATTTTTATATTTGTATTTCAGGAATAATTGAGAAAAGAGAAATAGAAGTAGGTGTATTTCCTCAAATGAGGCCTGCTACCAATTTAAAATAAATGTTATTCACTGAATGACCAATATGACAAGCTTGAACACGCTGGTTTAGTGATCTCCCACCTAAACCTCTGTATCTGGATGTGAAAGTTAATGACTGCAGAACCTGAAGTAATAAAGCTTCAAAAGAATTATTTTATAGAAATGTTTTTATGAAGAGCAGATGGTCATTGACAACACATACATGAGGAGAATTGTTCTGGACTAAGAAAATAAATTTACTTCACATGTTATGGAAAATGTTCTACTTTACCGTGGTTTTATCATGAGGAACCACTTTTATAAACCAGTGCCTCAAGGAACTTAATTTTATAAAGTATCTTATGAAGGTTTGGTGAGAGGTACTACTTTGCTTGAACTGCCAATGACTCCTTTGGGGCACAGCATAAATTTATTCTGAATCATTGTAAGGAATAATAAAACTATATTATCAGACTAAAAATTACTAGATAACATTCATCACCTTCTACCTCAAAATCATACAGAAAATTGCAGCATCAGCATAAAGTCCATGAATGCCAGATGGTTTGGATTAGAACACATCTTTCAGTCATTTAGAAGCTGGATTATTCAATGATTGTAAGTTTTGCACAGTTATTAGTACTGCAACTTTAGTTTGCACACAATATATTGTAACATATGCTGTATAAGCCTGTTTCTTAAAGCTATCACTAGAGTTGTTCTGTGAGTCATTGATAGCAAGAATGGACAAAACAGTGCTAATTGTTGTATAGTAGATTGCAGTTATATTCAAATTCCCAGTCATGTTTTAAAGCTTAGTCCGCAATTCTGATAATAGTTAGATATCAAATATCTCTTGGGTCTGGACAAAGATGAGGATGATTTACATATATCTGTCATGCATCTATAATGGAAACATAAGGTAGATTGTGCTCTTTGTGAATTCTTTCTCCTAGCAAATCCTGAAGTATACAGCAATTTCATCCTTAAGCAACGCGTTTTTTCAGTCATTTACAGAGTTCAAGTCTTTATTACATAAAATGCTTACACAAGTGAAGACACGGGATAGAGACTTTAAATCTATTCTGGAAAAATAAGTTGTTCTTGTAGCAGACAAATACTGCTTGTCGACACATTATTAGGGAACATTTCTGCCAACAAGTGACTACCACCAAATGCAGAAGTTGAGAATAGTACAAAGATCTCTTCTTGAACTTCCTCCATTTTACTCTGATAACTGTGATGTTGACATTTCACCACAATCAATTATTAAACTGGTGCTACAAGGAAAAATTAATTTGATATTTCCCTCTCCTCCTCGTTCAAATTTAGCAATTCTGCTAACATTCTGAGTTAAGGCAGTGTGGCATGCAGTCTTTATAAAACCTTGCTGTTTTCTGTCACAGGGAAATGTCAGCCTGTAGCTGACAGAATTTGTCTCCTTGGTTGCAAATACAGTAATTAATGCAACTTTGTAATATAAACAAGTCATCCCTCTGTTCAGTGCCAGACTTCCCGTTGTCTCGTTCTAACTGAACTACCTAGTGAACTACAACCAATTACTAAAAGGCCACTCTTCCTGATCATGAAGCAACCTCTCATGCCATTGAAGTATTTCTCAAGCCTATGTCAAGGATATTCATACCACTGCAATAAGGAATTGTTTAAGAGCTTGGGAACAGAGTGATCCCAGAGCTATGTCTAAACCAATATACTTGGGAACACTCCTAGTCTCCCTAGTATAGGTAGGGGAACTACATGGTATAACCAGAAATAGCCAAAACCCAGGAGGATGTGTGCCCCACATACCTGCCCTGCACATTGACTCCTGCCAGAGAAACCCAAGTACTGGAGTTGAACAGGAACTTCAGGGCTCTCTGGCCAGATTTTTTATGTGTACAACTGTCTACACTACATGCTAAGGAGCACATCCACCTGCTGGTACTGGAGATCATAATTTATGCTGGACAAGTCAAATAATTAACTTTATGCTAAAAGCATTTTCTTCCTGCTGAAAATAAACTTAGGTCAAAACAAACAAATGTGGAAGAGCAAAGCCATTTAATTTATGAATAAGAAAAAAGTAAACCCCATAGTTTTACCAGCAATTGATCAGGTGAATACACACAACATAGTATATTTGAGCTATTAGGCAAACTCTGAATAAAAAATTTAGCAGATTTTCTGACATCCTAATCTTTCCCAATCATAGCAGCAGCCATTCAAATATTTTAGCACCAGACTTGATCAGAGCAGAAATACCCTCTTCGTGAATTTATCAGAAAAAGACTTTTGGTGCTGGAATCAGGAAAAAAAAATCTCTGAATGTAAGTATAATAAGATGTCTCTGTTTTTTAAATGTTTGGATAACTGTTGGAGTTGAAATGCTACAAAGAGGCAGGAGAGGCAACCTGATCGCAGAATCTTCCTATTGAGGTACTAATACAAAAAGGACAAAAAGCTGACTACTATGCCTAATCCTTCACTAAGTGTAGTGTGAGGATTTGACCTACAAATGCATTGATATGCATGTGTGTATATTAGCATTTTATTTTCATAGGTGTCCTGGTTTGGGCTAAGACAGAACCAATTTTCTTTTAGTAACTTTATCTAAGTCTCTTCTGAGAAGCTGCACTCTCTGAAATTAACTGCATGTTTTTACAGACAGTAGCTGCTTCTAGCAGTGATAAGGCTCAGTGTTTATAGTTAGTGCTGGAACATCAGTAGGAATGGTATGCAGTAAGACTCTTGCTTATAGTTATCCCTATGGAGATCAAGGTCGATGCTTGCTTCTGCTAACTTTCTTACACACTGGAAATGAAAGAGCAGAGAAGTGGTCAGACCTGTGACCCACCCGTGGGGAGGAGTGGACTGGACAGGTGACCCAAAACTGACCAAACGCAGCATTCCATCCCATACACGTCATACTCAGTACAAAGCTGAGGGACCATGAGGGTTGCTCTCTCTTCTTCTATGGCCAGCATCCGAGCAGGACTCTGTCCTATTATTCTGCCTTTGATCCCTATCCATACATTCCGAAGTCCATCTCCTGCCTGCTGCTGAGCACAGTCCAGGACTTTTCTGGGGCGTGCCCTGCAGCATCCGAGTGACGTACTCGTCATTGGTGAGGGGGAGCTCGATACTGGTTTTGTACATATTTGTATATATTTTCATTATTATTTTTCCTATTATTATAATACATTATCATTGTAGTTAGATTAAAGCTGATTTAACTTTTCCAGCTCATAAGTTTCTTTCCCTTTTCTCTTTCCCCCCACTTTGGGGAGGGAGGATGTTAACAAAGAGCGTCTGTCATCCATTTAATAGCCAGCACAACTTTAAACTGTGACAATAGGCTACAAACAATTAGCAAAAATTTACACACGTCAGTTTGAGACCATATTGTAGTAAGATTTCTCTTCATTGAAGTGCTGTAATTTAGCTGGTATTAAAATTCTATCAAAATTCTCTATTGTATATTTTTTGAAGTCTGTTTTTATAGTATTATTTGACATGTAAAATGGAGATCTATAAATATACCTCTTCTTCTAGTTCTATTCATAACTACTAATACTGAGAAGGAAGAAAAAACCGCAAATGTAGAAAAGCTAATGTACAGTCAACTTATCTTTATGACGTAAAACGCAAAAAATGGCATTGTATTCAGATTTTTCTTCCTAGACATCTTAAGAAGCCAACTTCCTGTAGTTTTATCACAGACTCCTAAAAAAATGTTAACAAGAACATTGCATTTTCTTTCTCTTAGAATCTTTGCTTTTGACCTTCTTCACATATGCTTGGCATTTTCATCCGTCTGCATTTGGCAGTACTACTAACGCATCAGTGAGTCATAAAAATGTTCTGAAGCAGCCCACCTGCCAATCTGGTAGGTAAGAATATGTGGGTTTTCTCTTTTAGCCATTTTTCCCACTTTATCTCACTTTTGCGAAACAAACTTTTTTCCTTGAGACTATTTGCTTCTTCTTCTTCTTCCCCTATTAACATTTAACTGTGTTTTAATATTATTCTAGTCATCAAAATTATATTTCTTTCATGTTGTTACTATATATATTATATGCATATTTAAAACCTTCCTAACTCTATTCATATGGGAGAAAAAGCAGACATAATATTTGGAAATGTCATTTAAGACAGAGCTAATGAGATTTATATTTTTACATTATGTGACAAAGTTATAGTGTTAGTGTATTAATAGTTGTTTTTTAAAAAATAATGTTCTCTTTTTCTTTAGAATAAAAGAATAGAAAATAATTTTGCACTGTTTAAACAAAGAAAATCAAAACTCAAGACACAAGTGTATCTTTTAAAATTAGAAAAAGGGGGTACAAGGTTCCATCAGGATCACGGTTTATCCAGAAAACTTGTTTTCAGATGGATACTGTTTTGTATTGTGGATCATAGTAGAGTGCTAAGTTTTGTCAGAGTAAAGGAACTCTCTCATTACAAAACAGCTACATTTCATAAAACATATATTTATTTCTTACATAGATGTGAACATGGATATTTAAATATATTTGAAAATTAAATCATGCCAGATAATCTCACTAATTAAAAGCAATCAACCAACCTGCAACAGACCAGCCTGGCTTTATCACTTAGTCTTGTTCAGAAGTAAGAACAGTTAAAATTTGTTATTGTGTGGGGCTTCTTTTGTAATTGCTTCAATAATATTACGGACTCATTAGAAACTATTGAACAAATTTAAAATTGGAATCTAAGGATTTATTTGAGATATTATAATAGTAAGATATCCTATGACAATACATCACCTTTATTTTCAGTAAGGATGTTGTACAGCCTACCTTCCATATTCAAATCATCCTTGGAGCTATATTCTGAAAACATAGTTGAATTATATTAATAAAGACAGGTTCAGCACAGGTTGGCTGAGGAAAGAAGGGTGGATTCTTTCAAGAAAATAAAACTCTTTTCATCTCCAATTTACAATCTTGTTAAAGTTTTTTTTTTTTAAAAAAACCCATTTAAAACCTCCTGTCTAAAGAAATAGTTTATAAAGAGGAATGGTTATGTATTTGTCAAAAGAAGCTATAAGCATTGTCTTTGTTCTGTAAAACTTTGCAGCACCTCAGTGTGATAAGGAAATACAGTTTTAAAATGGGTTCTTAAAGAAATTATTTGATTTACCAACAATAAATAACACACCTCTATCTTTACTGTATATTCCCTGCACATACTGTGCAGTCATTTATTTCAGCCTTCAGTGCTACCTGAATGTCTCCCTTTCAGAGAAGTAAATGGATGGTTCATGTGACAAAGAATAGACTGGCAGCTTTTTCAATCAATATCTGTTCTTTAAGCTTTCTAATAAATGGCAAGAGAAGTTAAATCATCTTGAAAAACTGTCAGAAAGTACCATACAATGTGGACAGTGGTTGTCAGTTTGGTTTTATAACTGATTTGCCAATTGCAAAGAAAAGTTTGTGAGTAAATTATGTTTTGCATTACAAATTGATTCCAAACACTCAGTTTCCCAAGTGAACAGTGGCCTATCAGAGCTTAGAGGTTTACATGACCTTAGAATGTCAACAGCTTCTAATTTTAAGGTTTTTTTTCTCATGTGATTGGCAGGTTGTGTTTTCTCTGTGTTTCATTACTGCCCCAAACTGAAGCAACAGCTTAATTATAAATTATAAACTAAGCCTGTTGACTAATATTAAGTCAAAACACTCCTAAAGGCCTTCTTCATTTTATTACGAGTACTGACATTCATTTCAACTCTGGGTACTTAAAACACTGTAAAATATCACTTCCAATCTGTTTACCTGTCTGTCATAGCTAGGATGCAGCATGACATATGAACAGGGGTACTGAACCTTGTGTTTACTAGTTTGTGTTCTGTCTACTGTCTGACTTAAGTCAATATGTTTTGAACATCAACTGAAGATGTCATCTTCTTTGTCTCTTACACTCTTTTTACAAAGATGTGATATCTGACTATTACAAAGCTAAAATGTTTTCTTTCTTATTAGAATGGACCAGGAGTATTAAAGCAGTGACTTTCTGAAGCCCATTCAAGGGCAGACACTAGTTAATGAGGAGTACTAAATTCTTACTATATTCAAACTACACTCCAGTCATTTATGTACCTATTTCCTGAGCCTCACCAGTCCAGGACAAATCAGTCCCTCTGCTTTGTAAGTTAGACATCTCTCAGTTAAGAACCTCAGGTTACCTGCTATTTGCAATTAAGTATACACACATATATGACACTTACATGCACGTGTCCAAACACATATACTTCTAAACATCTCATGGAAATAGAAAATAACAGCTTTCCTCCTACTGAGGAGTACATAGAGTTTACTAAGAGCTGTACTTATACGACAAGCCAACAAATACGTCATTTTAACTGTACACCAAGGGAGATCTCTCCTAATCCTTATTGACAATTTAATAATTAACTAGCATGAGTAATTCTGGAGAAATGCATAATGGATTAGAGCTAGCACCTAAGCCCATTGAGGTGAAATTTGAGAGAGAGCCTTGGATCATTACAGAACTCTTCTGCTAACAGTTTGGCACCTGCGAAAAGAGAGGAGCAGAATAGATGTCTAAAAGAGATTATGAAAGCTTAATCCATGGTCCAAGTAATGTTGCCTGTAAGTTTCCTGAACCTTACATAACTTTGGTCTAGCTAATTGCTGACTAAGATCCACTGTAAACCACATGCAAGATTGAATTAAAATATTTTTTTTCCTAAACTTCTGGAAATTTACAAAAACTCAGAACAAGTTTTGCACTCTATGTGAAGGATACCCGTGTTACTGGATTTGGGAGTGCTTCTAAATTTCCAGATCAAGGAATATGATGTGACTGCACCTTGAGAATACAACTACAACACAGGAACGTACCAGCTCACCACTTCCTCCCCTAGTCTTTTAGAAAGAACGAAAACCTAGACAGTCTAGAGAAATGTGGTGGTTTTATCAATTAGGTGTCAAGGTCAGAAGATCAAGATCACTCTGTGCATTCTGGCATGAAAAGCAAACATAAACAATGAGACTAAATAACTAGTAAACTGTGTGGAGACAACCATATTAGTACTACTTAATTTCATGTAAAATGTTTCACAGACATCGTTTTAACTGTGAGTAGTCTTATGCAGAATTGTCCATTGACTTAAATATTTATTAGTGCAGAATGCATATATTGGATATTTCTCCTCATCTCTGGTACCCTTTTCTGAAAGCAGAAAAGGCTAAAATCAAAGTTTTGTGCCTAGAGGAAAGGAAAACTAATTGTGGACAATTGCATCTTACTTATCTACTATAGAACTCCTTCATAACATCAGCTTTTATCTGTGACGTGACAAAAACTGTGTAGATATCTACATTGTAGAAATCTATAATAAGTTAGATGAATGGCAACATGGATGTCCTTGCTAGAAATATTTTTCAGAGTACCAAAAAATATACCAACATATGTTTACAGATATTATTTAAATTATTAGTGTAGGAAGACAGTAAGTAAAAAAGATAAATGTGGGCGATAGGAGAGAAAGGTAAATGACAAAAGGTTCTCATTAATATATAACATGTTCCCTTTTTATTTGGGGAAAAAATGAAAAGTGCAGGCAACAACACAAAGTGGTGGAATATTCCTTAGAAACAGAAAATAGAAGATGAAAGTGGAAGTATAAAGGGTAGAAAAGAAATGATGAAACAAAAACCTGAGGTGACAGGACAAGCAGCAGTCAAACTGTATTGCATAAACATAGAAGAAAAGATAGAACAGGAGGGGATAAGTTAGATCTAAATAATGAAAAACAGAATTACAATGATAACAGAAAGGGATATTTGACATGCTGCAAAAACAGAGGAAAGAAAAGGAGTAAAAGAGAGCACAGCATACTGTTTAATATAGGAAAAGAAAATATTCAGGATCATCTTGTTTGTAAGGTGATTGGCTAGGAGCTAAGAACAGTTCAAATGTACTATTTTATAGATAAAGAAAAAATATGACACCTCTTTTAACTATGAATATTTTTTATGAAAACATTGTGTGCTCAGTAATTATGATGAGTTTTTGTTTTAATGCATAGAGGAAATCAATAGTCATACTGTCATTCAGACATGAAAGTGCTGTTTAAAGTGTGTGTTGTTCATATGTTCTACGGAAGTGTAAGTGTCAAAAAGAGTAGAGAGAGAAAGAAGAAAGAAAAAACACTAAACACTTCAAGATTGTATGAAAAATGTTCTGAAGAACAAAAATGTTAATTTTGACTTGCGGAATAAAATAATCCTTTTTTTTTATTCTGTTTTTCGTCTTGCTATGAGCTTCCCCACACCACTAAAAAAGCACAAGCAATACCATGTATATCCTTGCCTCTGAAAGTCCCTTATGGTGCCTTTCCTTTCTTACAGTAGTAGAAAATTCTTACCTAACATCTCAAATATAATCGAAGTATCAGAGATACCATGCTGTATAGGCAGCATCAGCAACTGACAGGGAATTACATCTGGTGTCATACAAAGTTAAGCCTTCTATATTAGAAAGATAAGATAGAATAGGATTCAGCTTAAATAAAAACATGATCAACATGTTGTTCATGTATTGTCCCTCTTCAGATTTGATTATTTAATAAAACCATTGACAACTTTTTCCCATTTCTGCTTTGCTTTTTCTCATAGTTTCCTGTTAATTGATTTTTAGAAAGCATGACTACGTGTGCCTTAATGTTACAGAAAAGCACTACTGTACAATCTTGTTTGGTTTTGTACCTGTGACCTGGTGCTGGATTTATTTTTGAAACATAAATAAAAATTTTGGGCTATGCAGACTGACCTCATAAATTTATCTTGATGACTTAGATCAATTTAAAATTAAATATTAAAATCTATAGATCTCACCTTTCATGTGCTCTCCTTTTATACTCCATAGAGATTTATTTTCAGAAGAAAAAATTTGTGTATAAAGACAGGGATAAATACTATTTTGTTGTTCATGTAACATGATGTCACAGTGCTTTACCAATTGTACTGACTATAGCATTAAAATGAAGGAACTCCCAATCATGTTATATGCTTGATACAAACACATTGAGCAAAATAACAATGAATAAAGTGTATTTAAAGATCATCCAATAAAGAAGCAAAGACACAGATTAATTTCTCTTATGCTAGAGCTATTTCTTTGGAAAATCTAAGCTTGATGTCCACATGGAGGGGCAGAGAGGGGGCAATGAAACAAAAGATACAAGGCTTGACATATTTTCTGAGTAGCAGAAAAAAATGCACGGAATTAGCTTGTATGCCTTTGAGGGAAGGAGAAGAGAGTCAAGCATGGAAGTTTGTCATCCCTCTGGCTCTTGTCTAGGCAACACCTGGTCTCAGCATGCAGTTATCTATTCAAGTCTAAACCTTTTTAGGGACAGATCTAGATTTACTTATCCTTTCTCACACTCCGAGCTATATGCATGGAAAGAAACATGAGACTGCATCAGAGCAGAAAACAAGTAGCTGTTCCAAAACAACAGCAAAATGTAACAAAATGGCAGTAGAAATGAAGCCAGTGTCTAAGATCCTGGACATATTATCTTCACTACATCTTTACACTAGTTCCTCTGATGACAAATTCTTATTCTTTTCCCTTAAACCTGAAGAAGATCCTAAGAACTTCATACTTTGCAATAGTTCTGTTAACATTTTTTGTACTGTTTATGGCACTGAACAGTGTTTTCAACAACTTTTAAAAAAATATCTGACTTGCCTAAAAACAACAGCATAGTGAGAATCTCAGGTTGCTCATAATTTATGTCAGATTTCCAAAGCAAGAAATTCAGATAAGCTGTGACCAAGCATCCAAAATTTGGATAACTATCTGAACTTGTTAGATAAGGATGATAAACTTGACGTAATTCAAGCACTCAGGAGCAAAAAAGAAGTCACTGCATGTCTCGTCCCTTCGAAGAGAGCTAGATGCTTTATAGTTAAAACACATATTAACATTTACCAGAATTGCACTGAAACTTGTTTTTCTCCTCAGTTGTTGAGATACCCAGTCTTGGGTTTTTATTTTAGTGCTGCAATACGCAGTTGGCCAGCACTGGGTATGAAAATTTAAAGCATTTTGAAATAAACTATTTTTCATGGATCACTGAATTAGAAACTAAAATAATGATTACAGCAAATAATGTTTAACAATTATACAGCTGCAGGTAAGACCTATTCACTAAAAAAAAAAAAACAAAACAACCCAAACTGTTGACTATAATGGAGCAGAAAACATGACTTTTTCAGCTTTAAGTATGAAACTGGGAAAGCTCCAGAGAAACTGAAAAATGACATTATAGTCAAATTTCCAAAGCAAGGTAATCTAGGTGCTACAGCAGAATGAGCTGTCACAGTCCTTCTTGGAGGCAGCATTTTTATAATAGCATGTTAAGCAGAATGCACAAAGTAGTTAAGGAGAAGGTAATGGAAGAAAATGTTAAATTTTAATAAGAAAAATCTTATACAGACATCATATTGTAAACAAAAGTATTATGAAAAGGGATAAACAGAAAAAGACAATTGATCATAATTTCTGCAGATTTTACGGAAGTGTTTTGCAGCCTTTCTTTTTTGTAACCAGAATACCATAACAAAAAAGCTGTAATAATCATCAGGGTAAAGCTTTTATTTTTTTTGTAAATTTAACTTGGAGCAGAAAATTTACTATGGTGAACACTATGGTGTTAATCTAGTGTTCATTCACACTGAATTTCTTATTTAGCATTGGCATAAATTGCAATAAAAGGAAACATTCAGATGCTTAAGAAAACATTATGCTGTCTATAGTATAACAGCAGTATTTTAGAAGATTGAGGTTTTTCTGCATAATGTAGTTCTTTTCAGGTTAGCTAACTCAAAGGCAAAGGCAAAAAATTAAAAGTATGAGTAAATATAAAAAAGAAATGGGAAGCTAGTGGGAATAGATATCAGTATGGAAAAACTAACACCGAAGTATATATTAGCAAGTATATTTATTAAGACTGAGGTTTCATCATTGAATGCCTAAAAAAATAAGTTCAGACTATGATATATTGAACTGAAATCACACGAGGAGAGACAGTTTCTCATTTTTCTGAGATTTTTTTTTTTTTAAATAATCTCACAGACCATATGTCTAGAGTGTACCTGTGCAGAAGATCTGGCCAGAGTAATCTCAAATCTCTTCTTTTCAAGGGTGACAAAATCCCTCAATATAATTTGGAAGTATAAAATATTATTCAAAATAAACAAGTAAATCACTAGCTCCAAAATGACCACCCAGAGACTGTACACTCATGACTCACCTCCTATCCTCATTTCCCTAAAATTAAATCTTCTCAACTGGCCTTCCAGTAATAATTGTAATAATGTATATCTCGCTCCTTGTCTAGCTTGTCATAGCCAGCTGTTGCTTCTTGACAGGAAATAAAATACTTTATCAAGGAAAAGACTGCAGCAACAGACAGGTAGAGATAAAGGGGAAATCAGAAGACAGGAAGATCATCTTTACTGCTACATTCGTATTAATTAAGCCAGATACTGACACCATGTACAACATTAAGGCAAAGGAAGCAATGTCATGCAAGCATTCAGCGTAGTGGCTATGGCAACAGTGCCCCCAAACTTGGGAAGATGTTGGTAACTGTTCCTGTAAGGGGAGAAATTTACTCAGTAGGTCACTATTTAAGTTCCCATTTACAGCATTCAAAATGCCCTCTTTTGTATTTTTTGTGAAACATTTGTGAACAGTGTGTCCGGAAAGCCAACACTGAGCAGCTAAAGGCACTAAAAACTAAATGCTCCACTGGCACAATTTACCCAAATCTCAAACACACAGTAAATAAAAATTATCATGTTAAAATGCCAAGTCAGCCTTGGAATTCTGGGTGGGCCAGTGTGCTGGTTTTTACTGGAATAGTGTTAATGTAAAACATAATTAATTTCTTAATATCATCATCTTGTGGTTATACTGGAATAAATATGTTATGGAGAGATGAGGGTCTTATGATCTGAAACACACTCTGAACCTTTCAATTTATTTCACATATAAAAAAGGCATTCTTTTCTGTTGGGGTTTTGTTTTTTTCCAGTCAAACTTAGTATCTTCTTCTACAATCTGTCATTGAAGTGTTGTCATTAGAATTGGAATCCTGACCTCTGGAATCCTGACTTCTACATTGGGTTTCATCATAGTCAAGGGTTTCTGTATCTTAAAACAGAGGACTACAGTAAACAGTGCTCCACTTGCCCCGTATCTATCACAGGCAGTCATTGTTGTCATTACAATTGAAAACTTTGGGGTTTTTTCTACAATAGTATAAACAGGAGAATGATTAGGAAATATGTTTCATTTCAAGTTACTGACTGACATATAAGGGTCAAAATTATTTTTGATAGTAGAAAAGAAACACTGGGTGTCAAACTGTAGGGCTGTGTCAGATTTTTACAGGGTGAAGCTACTACCCTGCACAGTGTTGTAGCAGCCATTTATAATAATTTATCTGCCATAATTTTGATGCTGTGACTATTTCTAGCAATTCACAGCAGAGGCAGCCAATTCTAGTTCATCTTTGATAAAAAACACTACATGTTCTAAATACATAAAATATTTTGTAATTTTTTTTCATTTTTAGAACTCCTCTCTGTGATTACATGTTGAATTCAATCCCAAAATATTTTACTGATAGTACTTTTCCCCCAATTTTTAAAATTAGACTCATTTGTAACATCTACCAAGTAAATGCAGTCTCTCAGCTGATGTGCCAGTTGTTAGACAGTGTATGATTCAGCTTTTTAAATATCATAATGTGAGTTTCAAAGGTAACATACAGAAAGAGAGTCAACGAACAGAGGTTTATCAAGCTATCTACAATCTAATATCCTGAAATTGTACAGGAAAGAAGTAATCCTGTGTATTTATTTTGATTAGTTTGTAGGAAATTAGTTGATGTCTGACCTAATCTCTCTACTACTTTGAGAAAGCTCCTGTATTTTGTATGTATGGTTTTCTTTTATGAAGTCAGTATTTCTTTGCTCAGCTGTGAGCTAGGTTCTGTGTTCTCTTGCTGAGAACAAGTTAGTGAGCCAAAGCTATTGTTACTTTTTATACTGTAATAGCTGACTGCTGCCCAGCAGCCCCTAACCAACTCAATTCCCACTGCTTCTCAAGGCATAAGATTGGAAACTGACGTTGCTGTAAATTTCACAAGCTCATTGAAATGGAAAGTCTAAGAAAACCTTGTTAAATGCCACAGAAACAAATAAATGTATTAAAAAATGACCAGAAATGTAGCACAAAATCCATGATCAACCAATGTACTAAGACAGCAATAAAACCAGAACTATGAAAGAAAAATGACAGTAACACGGTACAAGAGGTACTATACTGTTTTTATGCGTGGAAATCTAAGGGTAGCTGTAAAGGGAAAAAAGATGGCTACCTTAAAACTGCCATAGAATATATCATGCTCAGATTGTTACATGATTTCTACATTTCATAAAGGAGATGATTGTAAAAATAATTATAGATGTGATTTTTTGGTCCAATTACAGAAAAAAAAATCATCATAAATGGTTGATATATTAATGTTTCATTTTCTTCTTGTACCTACATTTTTAGCAAAATAGCAATAGAAACTTTTCTAAAGATTCTCTATCAGTTGTCGGAAAAGAAGTACAAATCTGAGACATAGAGTTTTATGCATATTTGTCTAGTGCCTGTCATGAAAGACCTACTAGTAGTGATCCTGGATTTAGCTGGGGATCCAGATTAAAACATCCAAATACAGGACTCTATATGCCAGTCTCTACAGTACACTACAGATTGAAATTCTGTTTATAAAGGACAAGTGACTGTTAAGATGAAAAGTTTTCTAGACTCTGTTAACTTCATTGACTTGGTNGATTAAAACATCCAGATACAGGACTCTATATGCCAGTCTCTACAGTACACTACAGATTGAAATTCTGTTTATAAAGGACAAGTGACTGTTAAGATGAAAAGTTTTCTAGACTCTGTTAACTTCATTGACTTGGTCATGATATCTGAATATAGTATTCCTAAAGCTGTTGAGACAACTATTTGAATATAAAACTGTCACAAGTTCTTATGAAATGATTTAATAATTTACTATTTTTTCAGTATTTTATGTCTACATCTCTGCCTTTGTGCACAAAATAAAGCTCAAGGGTTACTTGAAACAACTGTTTACCTTCTGCCTTATTAGTAGCTTTCGGAGTATGTTTGTTTCGTTACTGAAAGGCAACTACTCTAACCATTTGTTAACTCCAAGTTATTAAAAAGAATATAAACTATTTCATTCCTAAAAAAAAGATAGAAAAAGAAAGAAAAAAAAAGGTTAACAATGGTTCATTAAAGGTTTATAAATCTTTGGATTTGTTCATGGAGCTGAAGTTATTGTATCCAGATTTCCAAGGACAACTGTCATATTAGCCTATATATATATATGTCACACTTTAGAATAAAGTGCACACTAACTTAAATATTTTTGCCAAGTATCAAGCTTCCTGATCTACAGATGTTTCCATCAGACTGATTAAAAAAAGTTATTTCTGTAATGTGATATACTCGTTTTTGACAGGAGATATCATAAGCATGTTTTCTCATAGGAACTGGAAAAGGACCTTATTATGAATCCTCCAGTATATCTGCGTTGTAAACAACTTTTGTACTAATACTAACCACTGATGCTAATACTAATAATTGTTCATGTCATGTGCACAGCTTCTAATGAATCTGCTTGTTTAGCAAATTGCCTCAACTTCCGTCAGTCAGAGAAAAAAATCAAGGCTGTTATGCAAAAACTGTGAAGGGTAATGGGGACTTCCTTACCTTATCATCCTTCAGAATAGCCCAGATTCCAATACCAGGAACGGTTCTTTCAAATCTGTTCAACGAATATAAAACTACATTCTACGACAACTGATTTTCTTCAGTATTAACAAGAAAAAAAATTATTTTGATCCCTTGAGATGCTGTTCAGTTTATCTAACATGTAAATAATTGTGTAAAAATATTAGAGGTAAATGTATTTTTAAAAAAGAAAAAGGAATCTGCATATGAACTCTTATGATGTACGTGTCATGTACCCAGAGTACTGGGAATATGAGATGCTATTTTGTTTTAATTCCAAGATTCATTTTTAAAATAAATCCTGAAGGTATCTTTTTTAAAACATTATTACAAATTTTTTTTGCTAAATTATTTGTTAAAGAAAATAACTAACATATAAGTAGGATTTCTGATGTCTTAAGCTTTTGCTAGACATTATATAACCGTACCTAAAATCTTATTTGTTGGGAAACACAAAAGAGATTAAACTACTGTGTTTCTGGAGGCATACGGGCAACAAAAGTTATTTGCAAATATTGTCCGTTTGGGGGCTTTTGCATAAGTGTAAGATATTATTCCATTGTACCTACATGAAATCTCTGAGAATATTAATCTTCTAAACAGTTTGCCTCCCAGGTACCTCAAAATTTGTACTGTAGAAATATTCAATCATCCAGCAGCTTTTACTCTACTCTTGGTATAATCTGTGAAAATAGATATTTCTGGAAGTGAAGGTATGTACTATATACAAATAGTTAAATTGCTCCTTTAATAGGAGGCAACACAGACAGTTGTAAAGAAAACACTGGTTATATTACTTGATTGTGACAATTTTTCTTCAACCAATAAAATTTCAAACTGTACAGAAAATCACTTCTGATATTAAGATACAGTTTGAAGAGTTTTCCCCATATATTGGGAAACAATGAACGAAAGGTCTACTAGGGCAATGACTATACCCGGAGTTCTACCAATTAAACAGTTATCTAGATAACTTGAAATATATGATATTACGTTGTTGAGTTTTTAAAAGTTTTCATTGTTTATTTATAATATTTTTAAAATATTTTATATTTTTTCTCACTTCTCTGTCATTTCACATGGTACCACTGGCTATATTTTTAGCATTTTTTCCACTGTACATAATTTATGATAGATTATTTTGAATTTTAGGGCAAAGCAATATCCAGCAGAATGATCAAATTTAAATTACTACAAAACATCTTTCAAATATTTTTTTATTTCACATCCATTCTTACTTATGATAAGCTCTGTAAAATTTTTTATGCCAGAGAATTTTAATTTTTTGCTAAAATTTAGATCTGTATCAAAATTTTAAAATTTTCTAGTGTATTTAAACTGTGAGACAAAAAATTCAGTTTTCACATTTACACAGAAATTCATCATACACAGTCAAATGTCATGAATGATTAATAAAGAAATGTCAGTCCATAGAAGAGACACATAGGAAGTGGATGTTTGATCAATGTTTAGCAAGCAATGTTTCCTTTAAGAGTAATCTTTTATTCTTTTTTCTTTTATTACCATTATCTTGTTCTGTGACATTCCTCACCCCCTCAGATAGGAGGAATCACAGAATCACAGAACAGCCAAGGTTGGAAGAGACTTCAAAATACCATCTGGTCTAAATTTTCATGGAAAAGCAAGCCTAGATGACATTATCTAGCACTCTGTCCATGTCTTGAAAGTCATGTCTTGAAAACCTTCTGTGCTTGGGACTCTTATCACACTCCTGGGAAGGTTGTTCTACTGACTAATCTCACTGTAAAAAAATTATTTCTTATATTTATTTGAAACCTCTTCCAGTGCAACGTGTACCATTACCCTTTGTCTTCTCCATGTGGCTTGTTATGCAGGAGTGGGCAAGGAGATGAAATAGAAAAACTGAAGTTGCATGCTCATCCTAAACATTTCTCTAGTGCCTGGCTTTGGGGAGCTCTTTGTCCAGCATGCTGACTGAAGACAATCCCATTTCATGCTCCTTCTTTTTCTTTCTACATGTGCCCACATTCTGGCCAAAGAGCCTAAGTGCCTAAAACTTACTTTTGAATTCAACTCTGAAAAGCCAGAAACATAAAAAACTCGTCTTTGGTTTGATGATATGTGATGACTTTTTTTTTTTCAATATAGCAATATAATTTAATACAATTAAATAAACAGTTCAGCTGTGTTTACAATATAGCCTTTAATATAGATATATTTCTGTGTTAAGTCAATATTTTCAGATAGAGAAACATTCTGGGATATCACTGATATGTGGAATATAATCTTAGTGACTTCTAACCTTTTTATGCATATTGTACTGTATAATATTGAATTTGCTACCTGTATGGATGCTTAAATTATGGTACAGTTCATAAAACAAAGAAAAAGCAATTTTCTCCTGAGGAAAAAAACACTACTGGAAATAAATGCTGACAGTGGACATGGATCTACTTTTTTGTAACAAATTAGCATGAGATTTAACAGCAACAACAAAAAAAATAGAATTTATTCAATACTTGTGGGAAACTTTTAAGGAATTTAGTCTTACCTTAGGTTACATGTTGATTTAGTTTCATTCAAAAAAATTTGATTAAGCTGAAATTGAAAAGTGATGGTGTGCTTTGCTTTATTTTTCAAAGCTATAATTTCCTCTTTGAAAAAGCAGGTATATATTCTTAGACTATTTACATTTTAGTATATTTTTAAACATCGTTGATTACTTTTTTAGATATTTTTAACTGTTACATTTTTTCTTTTCATTACTTTCACTAATGATTTCAGCATATGTTCCACTATCATCTTGTTTGTAGCTCATACATTTTACCACATTAATCTCCCCTTATCTTTCTGTAAAAATGTATATAGATTTTATGAGAATTTAAAATTATGTCCTAATCACTCTCAATCCCATTTTAAAGCTCTTAGTCCTTTTATTTCAGCATATCTGTAACGTTTTCTATTCATTTAAGACGTTAAACCTTATGCTATAATCCATGGCTCAAGTTAACAGGTTTTCCCATCACATAAAATTGTAAAGGTGTATTCTTGCTTCCAACTGCTGCTGTTTTTCAGGATTTCCTCACATCCTAAACTCTTCTGAGACTCTTCTAAGACTTATAAAGGTACTCAGCTCAAGTTTTAAGTTCATGTGCCTACATTTGAACAAAGTTTCCACTATAGTCAGTAAAGACCTAGTGTGTGACTCAACTGCTCCCACATAGCTTTTTAACAAATTTTAATATGCCTCACAATGTACCCCAACTTCCAGGTGCAAAAGTCCACCAGAGCACAGGTCTACAGTATATCCCATGTTGTATCTCTTGGCCATGTACAGATGTGTTGGATACTTCAAATATATTCAAAAAACTTTCATACTCTACTGAGAGTTTAGACTGGATGTCAGCTGTTTGCTTACAGCTATTTTTGTGGGACAGTGCATGGGCTGATCCTTATTTCCTGGTTTAATTAGTGTCTCATAGCTTGTATCCATACTGCTCATGTTTAAGGTCTGACAGGACTGCATACTTGGTTTCACCATACACAATGGTTGCAGTAACAGCTGAACTTGATAATTTTCCTGCAGACCTTGTCTAGAGAGTAGCCTACCTAACGCATTATGCATTTATAGCCTGCATACTATATAACTATTTGTATTTTTGTTGAGGACCATAATGGAAAACCCTTTGCAACTTTGTTAATTAAGAAGAACTATTTAGCGCTCTGTTCAATGCTTTGAAGAGTGTAAAGCCTCTTCCTCACAGTTCTGTGTTTTGCAGCAACCAGTCTTTTCTGCCTCTGTAAAAAACTGGAAGCAACTCTGAGCCTTATTTGGTCAGTCTTAACAATTGCTATGGTTCTCTAAGAATTAATATTTCCTTCTATCATTCTCAAGAGAATGAGATAGCTGACTTGAAAGCCTGCTCTCACTGCTGTCCTGAAGATTGGCACATAAAAACAAACCTCCCGGAGCGCTGGCCAGGCTCTGAGCTCAGAGCAGGGTGACGCAGCAAGGAGCTGCTGCTGCACTGCAGTCAGTGTCCATACATTGTGCCTGGCTTGGCTTGGGGAAAGCATCCCCTTTCCTACCTGGCAACTATTCTCTGCTGAGACAGCCATGCCTTAATGCGAATGCAAACATTTCTTGGGGAGTGGGTTATAGCAGACTTTCTTGGACTCTTATGATCCTTATGGGTCCCTTCCAACTTGAGATATTCTATCCTATATTTATGCTTTTATAGCATGACATGAAATTGACATTTTGCACAAAACTGCATTTAAAAAAATGCTGAAAGATTGTTAGGAATAGAAAATGCAATATAATATCTGTTACAGTTCTGTCCTGATTATAGATTGGAGTATTCCTTAAATCTACCTATTTACAAAAACTCTCCTCTGTTTGGTCTAGGCAGGGATATTGTCCTGCCCTAGAAGGAAATCAAAGGGCATGAGTGAGTGCTTGCAAAAGCAGGACCATGGAGTAAAGCATGATGTGATCCAGACAGACTCTATGTAGGTATTCACCAACACAGGAAAGGAATAGGGAGACAATTCAAGTCACCTGCCTAAAAGCAGCTGCTAAAGCTGAGTGAGCAACAAATAATTTACTTGTCTTTGAAACTGTCTTGAGCATAAAGGTCTAATCTTTATTATTTTTCTCTTACTTATAATACTTGTCAATTATGAAAATGAGAAATCTCACAATATTTTAGTTACTTTATTTTATTTTTCCCTCAAAGAAATTTTGACATGTTACAATAACTGAGGTATTTGAGAAATCTCTTATGAACTTATTACTTGAATGTGTCGATTCAGTTATAAACACTTACCAGTTCGATATGGATGTTTCTCTTTACTTTTAGTTTTCAAAATCAGAGAGCTAACCTTAGTAAGGCCCAGTCACCAGCAAGAAATTTGAGATGTTGATGAACAGCAGCGTGAGAATTTAACCACCCCTATCCTATCATAAGCCAGTTAAGTGTCTCAGTTACCAGGTTAGTAGTTAGTCTCTTGCTTACTGAAAATTTTCAAACAGGCTTAGTTTCATAAAGCTCATGCGGAATTAGATTTTTTAAATATCTTTTAGCATATTTTATGGTACAGGAAAAAAAATCGTATTCACTTTTGTTCAAGAGGTAGTCCTTTGACATTATGCATTTCAATTTTTTCTTAATCTTTTATTTCTCAGCACTTTCATTTCTACATGACTTAAAGTCTCAATTAATCCTCTGTTTCTCATTCACTCTTAGACTTTTTAAAAAATTGTATTGTTTCTTAATGTACAGTGTTAGAGCATGAAAACTAGGCACACAGCATCTTAGTGAAACACATCAGGGTTGGTTGAAATCTTTACAAACTTTAAGCTATATCAGATTTGTATATGTCTTTTTCAGAACTTGATTTTTTTCCTCAAGCAAGTCTCTTTCAAAATCAGTTTCTTTCTTACCTAATTCCGATTAACATCCCTCATTTCAGGCATCAATAAAAAGCACAGAGGATAATAAAATAATGAAGGAAGTATCATAATATAATTTTTTTTTCTAATACGACATTAGTTGAAAATGAAAATTTCCTTAACAGTAAGAATCCAAATATTATTTTTGACAGGTGCATATATGTAGTCCAATATGTTTGTATAAAACAGATCTTGTTGAACAAAACAAAGAACTGTTTTTTCCTCCCAATAGACAGAATATATCTATTAATTAAGCAGTTTTCCTTCTTTTTGATTCATAACAGAGATGCTGTAAAAAAAAAAAGAAATAAAAAGAAAAAAAGCAGTGCATTGGCATTCTGAAAATAGCCTGCAAAAGCTTGAAATGTTTAAAACAAACTCCTGCCACATTATCTTGAAGTTATATGTCTTGGGGTTGCTAGTCTTACCCAAAAAATATTCATGGATATCTAAATTACTAATAGATTTAGTATTTCCATTGTAAATTNCATTGGCATTCTGAAAATAGCCTGCAAAAGCTTGAAATGTTTAAAACAAACTCCTGCCACATTATCTTGAAGTTATATGTCTTGGGGTTGCTAGTCTTACCCAAAAAATATTCATGGATATCTAAATTACTAATAGATTTAGTATTTCCATTGTAAATTACATGAACTTTTGAATTATTGTATGATTCATTATGTTAACAATAAAGATACTTGGTGGCTTTTTTTTAAAAACAAAGACTACAGTGTACTCATTGAACTAATGATGGAAGCACAAGATTAATTTTAGCCCTGTTATGTTTTAGGAAAATCATTTACCATAATTTTAAGTGTGTTTTACTCAAATAGCAAAGCAAACATCACAAATATATTTAAGGTATATTTAGACATGATTAAGTATCCCCATATCTCCTCTTTTTTTGGGTTTTTTTTTGATCCTTTGTAAGTTACATAAAACAGTATGAATATCAACATAGCTCGTGAAATTATCTACTGATTATCTACTCTTACTATCTAATTTTTTTTTTCAGGGAGTCTTTATTGTATAGCCATCAAATTGTCAACTGCATGATGCATTTCGTGCATCTTCTGAGGGCAAGAAGTTCGTGCATCTTATAATTATCACCTAGCTTTCTAGACAGCAAATAAAATCTGAAACCTGAACGAAAAACAAAGTATAATCCACATGAAGTTAAGATTTTTGTGGTAGAAATGTTTCTTCTTCCCACTTCTGATTCAAAATGTTCTTTTGCTACTGGCTTTTTTATTAAATTTTTGCAGTAATCAATTGACACAACCTATGGTACATATTTACACTAAATATGTAAGTAGTAAACACTTCAGATTATGCAGAATTTACCAGTCTGAGTTGCACGGTCTAACAATTGCTAATTAAAGTGCAATCTCCTTAAGAATGTAAAGTGAATTGCACGTGTGGATTTAAAAGCAGGAAACAGTTCTGTTGACTGAATGAATTCTTGCTCTAACAGTTTTGTTCATTGACGTATATTGAATGAGCACTTGTGCTATAAACCTGCAGGCATATTTCAGTATGTATTTATTATGCACACAAGCAGCTAGGAGTAAAAATATTTTTTCAAATGATAGAAATCAGCTGCAAAAATTTTAAAAATATTCAGAAAAGAAGTATCAATCTTGTTTAAGATGGTATGTTGCATGGTGAGGGAGGTATTTGCTGCCCACACCCATAAAGTCATCCTACTCAGCCCATATACATTTTAGTCTTATTTGGTTATCAATTCTACATGTATCTGTGTCGCAGGGGAGAGTGGTTAAGGTTTAACG
>VZSC01003964.1:1469-17303 GCA_013398225.1 Steatornis caripensis
AGAGCCTTACTGCATACCATTGCTACTGATGTTCCAGCACTAACTATAAACACCGAGCCTTATCACTGCGAGAAGCAGCTACTGTCTGGAAAAACATGCAGTTAATTTCAGAGAGTGCAGATTCTTTGAGACTTAACTAAAAAGCAAAGTTACTAAAAGAAAATTGGTTCTGTCCTGGCCCAAACCAGGACAACGTAGCATCATTAAGTTGTGTAATTGGTCTTAGAGAGGTAATATCATACGATTATGGCTTGGGAATTAGCTGTACAAGCGCTTCCACCCTGTCCTATCAGTTTGCTTCTGTTCTGCTCTATAAGGGACCACCTCTTGGAGTGAGAAGGTAATTACATCTTTATGACTATACAGCCTTCTGGGCTGCCAACAACTGTGACAATAACTGCCTCCAAACAGAGGAAGAGATTTGAATAAGCATTGGGAGTGATTATTCCTCACTTCCCTTCTAACAGTTGAACGTATTCATTCTAAACAAATAAGCTAAACCAAAGGAATAGAAACTAAGTCATTCTGCTTTATAATGCCTTAAAGACCCTAGTGATAGAATATGTACATTTACCCTGCTATCCATAACTGAAGACTGATTAGCTTAGTTTTCTACACACAGCCTTGTGAATGTAAAACTGTATTTGGTCAGGGCTTCCATCTCAAGTTAAAGGCAGCATAAACCAGTTCAAGCTGTCTGTTCTTCACTTCTTACTGCTTGGCTTTGCTTCTGCATCTCCTCCTTTGTTGTGCTCAGACAATCAGCAGTTATTTCTCAGCCAGATTTGCTGATCTGGTTCACTGTGCAAACACATAGCTGTACCAGCACAAATGGAAGGGTGACATGGAGTAGACTGGCATCAAAGAAATGCATGTGGAGTTAGGGCTTCTGGGAAGGGTGGTGGTCTCAATGTATACACTTTCATTTAAGCATTTACTTCACTTCTCACTTGAAATGTGTTTATCATGATAGTTTAGGCTGTGTAATGATTGAAATGTTTATTTCTAGACAAAACTGAAACTCATGTTTTTGAAGAACTTGATCTTACTCTCTTTAGACTAGGCTTGCAGATCTGTGCAGAGGATGAGCGAGAAAAGGATGCTTCTCCTGTTTTCATGAGAGCATGCACAGAGCTTGTACAACTTCAGTTCCTCTGAAGTGACTCTGACTGCTTATTCCTGGTGAATGAGTTGCTGTACATTCATAAGCGTGCAACTTAGTGATGTGACTTTAGAAAGGTTTTCTGGTATGACTGTATAGGTAGTATACTTTTGAGTATCTTGGATCCTCTGTTTTTGAAAGCTTGCTGGTTTTTGAAAGTTTTGCTGGTCGTGCTTATGTAATTTTTGCTTTGCAAGACCACAGTATCAAATTTAAAGGATATTTGTCACTAGCAAACAAATGTATTATTTCTTTCAAGTGATACTAGTTTAACTTACACTTATCTTTTAGATATTAGGTTGGATTTTTCAAGCCGTTTCGTTAGGGAAGTAAAGAAATCCTCTATCTTAAATATGTTTGATTCTTTATATACAACTAAAAAAAACCCCCAGAAGACATGCCATCTAACAGAATTAGGGAACTGTAGAAGAAATTTTAAAAACTTCTCTTTGATGGTAGAGTTTAGAAGGCTTCTAAATAAAGGAACATGAGATCTTGCTAAACTTTTGTATATTCATTTAAATTATTAAAATGGGGTAATTCAATTACATACAAATTCTAGTGTTACTTGTAAAAGGCAATCAGATCCTTAAATGTAACTTAAACAAAAATTAAGTGCCTTTGTGACTTCATTTTATTAGAATAGAGAATTTTTCCTCTTTTGTTTGATACCCATGTTTGTAGCCAAATCAGTGTTCCGTGTATATCTGTGGGATTCATACAGCTGAAGGTTAATGAATTGGTTAGGACTGCACTATTGATGAAGTGTTCTCATGTCTGTTTTTTAACTAGTATTATGTCTTTATGAATTGTCTACTTAACGAATGTGGCTTAAGTTCTTTAAAACTTGTTACTACATTTTCTTTTTTCTTATTTGAGTAGCATCTTAATGTATTCTTTCTTTTTCCTTTTGGTCCCCTTGCTGTTTATATGGTAGAGCTCAATCCTGAAGGTGAGTAAATGGGAAAAATGCAAAGTTTGAATGGTTTCACGAGTGACAGCACATGCTGAATCAAGTGGATTTGGAAGGGAGTTGTTAATCTACCTATCATTTCTGTAAGTTCTTACCTTGGTTTGATGCTGTGAAGGTGTGAATATTTGAGGAAGTTGAAAGTAAGTGAGGCTTAGACATAAGATGACAACTACCCATGGGGAAAATAGACATTTCTTGAAGTATATTGCACTTTCTCATATGTAACATAGGAATTTTGCAAAGAATTAAGTGCCTTGTGCATTGAGATTGGAAATGGAAAACACAATTGTATGTTCTTTACCATATTTTTAGCTATTTTCAAGTTTCAGCAAGAACTTTAGGCAGCTAAATTATAGCTTTTTTGGTGCAACTAAAACAGCTATTAAAGATTTGTAGTTAATACTGTGCTGTTTAGACTGAGTAGCTCTGAGAATGATGTCACTTAACATCTCTTCATTCCAGTTCCTACTGGAAACATCTTACTCAAGACTAAAGGGTGGCTTTGTAACCAAGAGTACCAGCAGTACAAAATTTAGCTGTGATTTTGGTAGATATACTTGCAAAAGGTACAGTTAAAAGACAAAACGGGACTGGAAAGTTAGCTTATGTATAGGTAGACTAAAAAAGAGAGAAGGGTAGTTTTGCAATGTAGCTGTGTACACGTGTTGAAAAGATACAGTCCTTGTAGGAGATACTTTACTAACTTTAAAAAAATATATTAAGTACAAATTCCCTCACATTTCAGGGAGGGGAAAAAAGTTGCTTGTCATAGATTTAGAGATCAACTGGTGTTTTCAGTTTTGCTTTTTTCCTAAACAGAAGTTATATGTATAGATGTATGTATATTCGAGTCCTATTTTTCAATACTTGTGCTTTTACAAGCATACTCAGTGAAGCGAAAAAGTAGATAACTGTGTCAATGGTTCCATTTCTTTTCTGGTTTCTGGATATTTCAAGGGACTTTGAGGTACCATGCAGGAAATAGATTCATGAACCATCTTAATAAAAAACTGCTCTTGGCAAGAATAGCTATCACCATGTGGCAGATTTCTGCTATACAAAGTAATTTTAAAAATTATTTTAAAACACAGTAAATATATAAATAAACTATGTAAAAATACATGTATATAATTTGAAAGGATAACATTCTAAAAATGATTTGGATTTTGTTTTAAGAAATTTCTACTCAAGATGAAAACCTGATGCTGAGGAGAATGTTGTAGAGCACACTAAACTTCGTAGAATTATCTGGGACAAAATTTATTTGGGTTACTGTGAGGTGCACTGGACTAATTAAATTCAAAGTCATCAATAACAGAAAAAGCATAAATTCTCTGAATATTTAACATCCTAAATTAGAGACCTGAGCTTGAATGTTTTTTATTATGTATATCAATGTTATGTTTCAAATATAATTAAGATGAATGCATGAATAATTTGGAAGTGAAATCGTAACTACAGTGCATATAACAGTTTCATTACTTTTATCAGGTAAGTACCTGGTATACCTTTAAATAGTAGTAACTTCTGAGATAATGTTACAAAATTTATGTTGTATTTCAGATTAGAAGAGAATCTGGATTTTTTTTTCACATTTTTTTCTTTATTACAGTGCTAAAAGTGTATCATGCAATGTATCACAACTCTAGATGAATTCAGATGTATTACTAGACATAACACCAAAGGACTGAGGAAGTTCTGGCTGCCACACTTTGCTACTGTTTGTGTTTCTTCGCTACTATTTAAAATTCTGAAATATTCTGAAAGCGTTTTCCAGGAAGAGTTTTTCACCACAGGGATAAATGTTGTTGCAACTTTTTGAGTTGTTTTTCTTATATATATTTGTTTTGGACTCATCAACTAGAAATCTCCCCAGTCCCCTCCCAAAGCCAGATACTATTTGATTTAGATTTGACTTGAACTTTATCTGAAATATTGAAAAAATATGTTTATGATGAGACAGACTGAGAGCTGACCATCTAGGAAAACTGGTTTGAAAGAAGAAGAAAAACATCTTGTTTTAATATAAAAATATTTCGAAATCCAAGCTAGTTTTGTCGCTTTTTTCCTGTTGATAAGTCTCCATATCGAAGTTTAATAGTAAGATGTTTGCATTGTCATCAAGATGATTTTAATTTTCCCATCAGCAGACGAAGATACAGTTGATGGAATCATTCTGAAAGGTCATGGGTTTATTGTCAAGTATTTTTTTTCAGGAATTTTTCTTGGAACCCAGGTATATCCTAGTTTTGAGGACCTGTCTTAAACTTTCTGCTTGTTTTACAATGATTTTTTTTTTTACATTCTACTGCAGAATAGTTACTTGGAGGCATTATCAACTAATGAATTGACAACTGGAGGGATGAATCTGAGCCTTCTAGAAACATTTTTCCACTGAGATGAGTCTTAGAAGTAATTTTTCATTATGAAAAGCAGCAAAAAGTGAAGCAGCAAAAAAGCAAAAATCTTTAGCGTTACTTGGATGACTATTAAGTGGTTGAGCTATGTTTTTATACTAACCTGTTAAACTTAGATGACTGATAATCTCTGTGTAGCTATTAGTTTCATGACTTTTCTGTCTTTGTATGATCCATGACAGTAAGTTACTTTGTGTTCTCTAAAAATGTAATTTGTTAAATTCTGCTTGGGTTAATGTTTGAGTTTTGTGGGTTATTTGGGAGAGAATGAGTGATTGTTGCTATGACTGACATTAAAACTATTCTCAATGAATATTGGTGCCTATAGTGATGTCTGTACGCGAACAAAACAAGATATCCCTGTTAGCTGCTTCATCAAAAAATCCTCCTCAAAAAAACCATAATCTGGCTGTCTAAAAGAGAAAGAACTCTGTATTCCATAGCAACTAGTGCTTTTACCTTTCACATAGAACATACTGGGCAATTTCTGACATGCCAACAATTTTAAACTGTTTATATTTGAACAAATTTTTGACACATTCTAATGAACATGTTTTCTAAATGTCTGTTAAAACTTCTTGTTTTCTCTTGCACCATTCTTGTAAAATTGCATATGATATTAGATCCCAATACCAAAGGCAGTAGCGAATTTGTTCTACAGTTCTCTTTTGTTATGATGCAATGAATTGAAAGATAGAATTTAATATACCTTTGAGTAATAGCCTCTATTAGATAAATTTTTTTTTCTAAGCCATAAACCTCTGACAGATGATATGAAGGTTGCATAGATGTTATTTAAGAATATAAGAAGAGTAAATGTGTTCTTAAAAAGGGTTTAGTTTATGATATTCCTGATGAAAATGTACACGCTTCAGTTTTGTCTTTGAAGCATCAGGAATAATCACACAGCTGTCGGCTATGTTAGACTTGTTTGTCTAGGGCATTAAATAAAATGTTAGCCTTTGCATGTTAATTGGTATAAATACAGGTATGCAGTGGATTTGGCTAATAACTCTTGTTTTCCCATTCAATTGAAAATGTTTACTTGAAAAGGTAATTAAAAGTATTCAAATTTAAAGGTATTTTAGGTGGAAAATTTAACAAAAATTGAGAATTTTATATAGTTTTTGTTTTAACATATTCCTTAATCACATTTAAAATACCTTCTTTTACTTCTTTGAGGACAGCAGTATGAAGTGTCTTGTATTCAGAATATGGATATGAAAGATGAATCTCTGTTCTTTCATTTTAGGAATACCGAAAGTTGCACAGTGTAACTTCAGGCTGCCTTTGCGGTTAATTTGCTTTCCAGCTCAACCTTCAAAAGCAGCAAACCACAAGCTAACTATTGATACAAATAAACCTCCCATCAGTTTTCTCACCATTTTTCCAGGTGGGTTTTTATATCTGTCTATAATAGATGTGTTAGGAGTTGCTCTGGAGGAAGATTTGTGGAGTTCTTGATGTAACGATCTGGAGCTGATCTTATTAATATTAGCCTTCCTGGACCAAAAAGAAGACATGTACTTAGTGATATTTTCTGATGCACAAACCTGATCTACATTTTATATTCAGGAGAATATTCACATAGTATGAATAAGGAGTTAGGTGCCATTTAGGACTGGAAAAAAAGAATGAAATAGAGTACTATAAAGTGTAATGTTATGAAAATAATTTCTGCTGTAATTATGTGCTCATAATTTGGAAGAGATAGAGGTAGAAGTTACCACAGGAATACTCTGTGGTACAATATGGTACAATCATAAGCAAACAAATAAGAACTGAGGATGCATTGAGTCTAATGATTCCATGCAGGAAACTAATAACATGTTACTATGCACTGGCATACTGGAGTACTGGTTGCTGATGTTAAATACAAATTAATTCAAACTCAGAAGAGTAGAAAAATGTATGAGTGTTATCTAGGGATTTGAAGAGGAGAATTAAGAGAGTGAGTAATTTAGTTTAATAAAACACAGGAAGAAAAAGGGAATACAGTTGTCTTCAGTAAATGTTTTGTGACTGTATCACTGATCTAGATGATCATATTAGCACAAGAAGAAATGATAAACACGGCTTATAAGTGATTGTGAATAAGTTCAGTCTGACAGTGATTAAGTTTCTGAACTTCAGAGAATTAAGGTGCTGGAACTTTTTTGTGAGAGCTATATGGGCCAACAACTTGAATATGGTATTTTAAAGGTGGAGCTGCATCTCTTTTTGAAAAGCTTATATAGTACATTTGTCTGAGAGCAGTGGAGTAAGCATGGTTGGGTTTTTTTGATTTTCTTCACTTTGAGGGTAAATACACAGTTTCTCTCAAATGTGTGTGCTGTGTGATACTTACTTGAAACAGAGCTTTTTTTTCAAAGGTGGACATTTTGAGGTTTTAATCATAGGCTTCAGTTAGCTAAGTAATAAATTTATGTAATTATGGATTTCTGTTTGAAGATGCTTTCAAAATAGAGCATTATAGTTTGTTTTTTACCTAGGGATGCATTGTTGAAAATACAACACAAAGCATAGGCCTAATGTGTTCCAGAAGAAGGTATTAAAATTTTCTGATTTCTGTTCATCCAATTTTCAGTGATGGGTGGGGGGGGAAGGCGTTATGTTTATGATGTGATCTATGAAGGAACTTGGGATTCTTTGCATACTCAATAAAAA
Source organism: Steatornis caripensis (assembly GCA_013398225.1). Classification (NCBI taxonomy): domain Eukaryota; kingdom Metazoa; phylum Chordata; class Aves; order Caprimulgiformes; family Steatornithidae; genus Steatornis; species Steatornis caripensis. The sequence continues at coordinate 8,689 of VZSC01003964.1, forward strand.
TTGTATCTTTTCTACTCCCCGTTTTGCCTTATTTTTAGGGGAAGGTTGAGAGGGAGAGGTGACATGGAGTGGTTTTTAAAATATGGTATTCTAAAATTGAGCCTTTTAACCTGGTATGATCCACTACATGGAATGAAAAGAAAGGTGGACTCTTCAGAGTAGCTAGTGTTAGCAAGCTAAATGTTTGTTGTGCTCTTCGCTGAAAGCTGAAAAGACAGCATGCTTAAACATTTTCATGATAATTTCTGCATAATTTTTTGCATAAATATCTGAATTAAGGATGACCTTGCATCTGGTAAAAGTTGATAGTCTTTGGGCTGCACACTAATCACAGTTCTTTTTAGATGGTACAGATTCAGCCTCTGAGAAATCTACCTTTTGTTTCCAGTCTGGGGAAGAACAACAGCGTGTGGCTCAGCTTCCACTTGTGAATAAGGGAGGGAATACCAAGCTACTACTGATGTTCTTTACTTTTGAGCGCAAAGAAAGGGAGCAGGCTCATTCAGATTGCCTTTCTTAAACTGCTCATGCAAAGATTGATGTGGTCCTGGCAATGGCTTGAGGTTTGTTGGATACAAACAAGTTATAGAAAACTGTCTTAAACTTTCTCTTTCAGACTTTGCTGATCAGTCTGAGGATGACCAGGCCAATATTTTGGGATTTCAGTTTTTAACTGGTTCAAAAACCACTCTTCTTGCTTCAAAAACATCACGTAAGTGCTATTAGTATTAATGTAAAAGAGGCCTGATCATCAGTTAACATATGTACAAAATGAGAACGTGGATCATACAAAGGAAGATAATCACTGTGTGAGAACTAACACTGGAGTTTCAAAGTGTCAACCAACCATTTCTTGTCCCCTCTTAAGTATCTAGTTGTGTTACTAGGGATGGCACAAAATCTTCTAAAAATGAAAAACCATATTCAAAATACAGTATACTACAGTGACAATTCTCTGAAGAAATTGGATCTTCTTCAAGTTTTTAGTAATGTTTTTATTCATGAATTAATACTTTCATTATAATAATGGGAAAAAAATCCTCTTTTCTCAACACCTCTGTTTGGAAGTAGTCATCTACTGGAATTTTTGAAAGGGACTAAAAAACATGTTTCTAACTCTCTACTTTCCCTTGACTTTGATAAAGCATCAGACCCTCCTTGCTTCTCTGTGTCTAAGTAAATGTCTCTATCTTTAGATGCCTGTATATCTTTGTAAATATAGGATTATGAATTCAACATTCTTCCTATTGTGTTTACAGAATGTGTGAATATGCTGTTGCCTGGTCCAATGTCTCCTGTATATAGTAGTTTGTGAATTAAGCAGCCATGTTCCAACCACCTGCGTGTGCTCTTTAAAAACCTTGGTTCTCTTCATTTTGGAGAGTTTATGATCTTGCCTTGTACAGCTACTCAACTTGCTAAACTCTTGACGTGCTATTGGAACTAAATCAGTTCAATCATGTTTCATGCCAGCGGAGCACAAAGTCTTCATTTAGTACAGCAGACTAACAAATTAAAGCTAGAGTATCTATTGTGCATTGCAGGGAGTTCAGATGGAACACTGTATGAATGCTTTATGAGAACTGTTTTCAGTGAGAAATCAGAATCTAGTTTGCTGATGTGAAATTTTTTCGACACAATCTGCTTTACTGTTTTCAAAAATGAGTATTCATGATGGGTTATATAAATATTGGTGGTGTCAGCTGTGAGCTATAAGATAATATTTAATACCTTTTCTAATGAAATCAAATGTGTTAAAAACAGAAACCATCTGGAGAGTAACTTCCATTATACCAAGAATCACTTTACATTTCAAAGGTTAAAATCCATTTGTATTGTTTCATGTATGCATTATTTGCATACTGTTTTATTGTTAGTTTGTTTTTAATATTTGTTTAAATAGTAGATCTTAAACAGTTTAAACTAACTAGGCATGCAATGATAGTTTCTAAAAACTAAAGAATTTAAAGGATTTATAAATAACACTTGTTCTGTATTACAATTTAAATCTTTCATTTGGACTTAGTTTTGTGTAGTTGCTAAATCTGATGCTGTGTAAGGGACAAATTTGTGTCCATGTAATGAATGTATTTTAGCTTCTAGTGAGGCTGTAACTTCTAATTCCCCCACCCGAAACCATCAAGCTTTTCCTCTCACATTTGTTTATTCACTAGCTAGGAATGATGCTTGCAGTCTTACTATAAACTTTCCCACACTGTTTTACTTGTGAAGTCCACTTTACAAAGGAGATTAAAAATACCTGTTTCTTTTAGTGTGACTGCTCATTTTTTGTGTCTGGGAATCCTCACTTGAGAAAACAAATGAGTTGTTTGATGCCAACTTCCATGTTAGCTGCCTGTTTCCAAATGGTTGGATTGGGCTGGTTATGGAATTTCTTAGGAGGAGTTTGCTTATTTGAAATGTTACTTAAGTAAAACTTATTTTAAAAAACTGTAAAAGGTCTGATACTCAAGCATAGTTTAGAGTATTTTTATGAACTGAGACTATCCATAATACAAAAGCACGGTTTGGTAGAATTTCATGATATTAAAATAATTGTGCTTGAGTGGACAGATCTTCTATGGAACTAATGAATGTGGATGAAATGTTGTATTATTTGGGAGGTCCTTGTTCTGCTGTGTAGTTTAACACTGAGTTTATGCTTTGTAAAGTGCTTATGGAGCATTAGCATTGTGGAAATGTTCTTCAAAAAGAGAATTGCATGTGTAGATAAATAGTGACTACAAGTAATGGTGTTTATTTCTGTTTTTCTGTGAAATAAGTTGTTCTTGGACGATGGTAGAAGGTCCTTTATCAAATGGACCTTAAGTTCTGAATGGGAAGAACTGCATGTAGGAATGAAAGTCTCCAGGTTCAGTTTGGTTTCACTGCTGAAGCTGCAAACATGAATTACATCTGTTGTCACATTTGTTTTTAATTGTATTAGCTAATCAATTTTGTACAGTGTTGTAATTGAAGATGTTACTTCAGCCTGGCAAGAGGACTGATGCAAAGGAGCCCAGCCTGAAGTTAATTTTGACAGTTAATACATGTTAAAAAGAGGATTGCCCCATGTAGCTTAAAGTTTTAAGGTTTTTTTTTTTAGAATTTTTTAAAGCTGTCTTTTAATCAAAGAGTAAAGAAAGCTTGATTGCTAATCGTGGCTGGGTTTTTTCTGCTGACGTGGGCTTCCTAGCTGAGAAGTGAACTGAATCTTCTAGACTTCCTTCAGATAATCTACTGGCAGGGCAACCATTCTTAATGGAGGTTGAGTTAGTTGGACAACCTGTTGTAGTGTTAAAAGCCTATGTAACCTATTGGTGCACCTCAGTCTACTGCTTTTCTGTTTGAGAATTTTCTGAAAATCTATTGTAATTTTCTGTAACAGAGCATATTTTAACAAAAGGTTAACGCAATTTGGTTAACTATTAAAAAAATGAATGAGCAGAAGCACAGTTATTTCTTTAGTTTTTTCATTGTATTTCTGTTTAAAGGATGTGTTTCGTACAACTAAAGATTGTCAGTTGTGTACAGTTTCTAAATCTAATTTGTCTTTTTTGAGAGCTGGAAGATCATGTAAAGTAAAGGACTGCAGTGCTCTCTACTCAGGCAACAGTAAAATTAGATTGCATTTGTATTGATTGACAAACAATGTATGGAAAGTAAATGTACGTTTTGGAGGAAATTAGTTTTCTCAATTTTAAACCATTAATGTATTAGATATGTCAGTTATAAACGGAATCACTGTTGATTTGGCCTGAAAACATCTGAGCTAATATCCATCAAGGAAAAATCACTTAAGGCAAAATATGGTGATACATCCAACTAAGTCCAGCCATTACATTGTGAGTGTTTAAAAAATGGATATTAGGTTGAATGTTATCTTTAGCAGATGGTGTTCTTTTCTTTAACAGGCATGTTTTAAAATGAAACTTGCTTCTTTCCTGTTACACTGTAAACAGAATTTGTCACTCTGTATTCAGTGAAATACGTATCCTGGGAATGATGCCAGTGGTAATGTCAAACAATCTTGAATTACTAATGTTGAGAAAATTTTAAAAAAGTACATTCAAGTTTGTTACGCTGTAAAGAATTCTGGTTAATTTGATTTACTGTGAACTTTATTAATGAGTGCAAAAACCACAACTATTTTGTATCAAGCCCCAGCAGCTCTTTTTCCTCATAACTGCATTTCTATCTATCTATCCCTTTGGATAAGTTATTGGTAGATGAGTAATGAAGAGTAAGGAATTGTTGTTTGAAAGCATTTATTTAAAAGTAAAAAAAAAAAAATGCTGCATCATTTTTCTCCAATGTTTTCCTCTCAACATTTAGTTAATTCTGCCTTCCTGGAAACTGAGGAGAGGATTATACGAATATGGACTAGAAACAACAGAAATGAAGTCTCATCCCAGTATCTTGATAATTTGAAATTCGCTAAAATGTGATGAGTTAAATGAATTTGCTGGGACAGATAACAGTGGCTAACAGGATTTTTTCTTTCACTTCAGTTTATATGAAGTCTTTCGTTTCTGCACTAAGCAATATTTACAAAGCCATAGTGTGTAGATAAATAAAAAACACTTTCTATGAATATTGGCTGTATGTAGTGTGAAGCATAGCACTGTCAAAACTAAATATTGTGGTCTATGACTAGTTAGAGTAATGCTTTTCCTACTAGAAGATATCCTAGGAGATGGAGATGTAATAAAAATTATATTGAGTGTATTATCTAAGAACTCAATTGTTTCCAAAAGATATTCAAGATTTTATGTGAATTGGAGTTGGTTTGTTACCAGTGTTATCAGATGCTTACGATGGTGTGCATCTGTCATGGTCCAAAGTGAATTGAGCATGATTCTGCCTCCAACCCTCAGAAAAGCTCGCTAAGGTTGTGTTATGGCAGAGAATTGCAGACAGCCTGTTATGACTTAATATCATCCGGTAATCCTCTTGTTTCCTTATTATGATAGTTCTTCATAGCTTTTTGTTCTTCATGAACAGGCCCATACTCTGAAGTAAGTAATCATGAAGCAAAATATACTTTCATTTTGTGCGACAAAATTGCCTGATAAAGATAGGATAAAAGAGAGTATTTAGGACTGATGTCAATAAGATACAAGTATTTCTTTAACACTGATGAACAGGTATCTCTTAGAAAATCTCATATAGACTTTGGATACAGCTAGCAAATTAAATTTGTGTGTTGTATAGTGAATTTGTGTGGCTTAAGTGTGTGTTTATTAGTCTTGTATTTGTTCTTGTTCTCAAAGAACGATATAGGATCCAGAGTGATCAGTTAGAAGACCTTTGGCTGATAACAAAAGAGCTCATGATTCGACTTGAAGAACACTTCAAGAAGCAAAACTGCAAAGATTTTGCATGTACCTTTTCTGGTTCAATTCCCCTGCAAGAATATTTTGAACTAATTGATCGACATTTTGAGGTATGTTACATAATACATGAATCATTAATGTTCTGCTCGTTTAAAAATTGTTTGTATGTTTGTGCTATGATCAATCAGATTATAGCTATCACAGTCATTTGGCTTTCAGCAAATAGAGAGTTGCATCTAAGATAGTGCTGAAACAAATGTCGTCATTCAGTTTCTAACATATGGAACATGCCTTGCTCCTGAAACAGCCCTTATGATTAGCAGAGCGCAAGTAGTTAGTGTACAATCTGCAAATGATACAAATTTGTTCTTAGCTTTAGGCTGTTTTACTCTTCTGTAATCATGAAGCCGTGACCATTTTTTTTTTTTCTGAATCATCCTGGTAATTATATAAAAAGTTTCTTCAGGTTTTTAAAAAACTGACTGCCGTTGTAGAAACAGCATTGGAGGCTCAAGGATGTTTACCAGACCAGATATTAAATAAATGTAATTACTTTTTCATGTTTGATCACGTAGAAGTCACTGAAGAGTCTCCAATAGGCCAGCTAGTTTGTAGAAATAGCTCATAAAAGAAAATACATGCACTCCTTTCCCCCTCTATTCTGTTAAGCTTGTGTAATGGGCAAACCAAACAACATATGTATGTAAGAGTGAGAAATACTACTGGATGTTCTTTCATGCTGCCAAATTTTCTGTGAGGTGGAGCCATCACACCCAGAAAGATGGAAGCTGTAGTTGAGATTCTCTGGTATTTTTTAAGGAGTTTGGCTAGGTTCAGGTCTATCTGTCAAGCTCATGAGTAGTTAGTCTTTCAACTAATTTGAAATTTAAGAAGTTTGAGGTCTTTTTAGTGACTGATACTGTAGAAATACATTAAACAGAGGCTTCATTAAGTTGTATTGCAAGCTTAAATACATTGAAGTTTGAAATATAGGTGTGATTGCTGGAATGATAAGTTTGGATCTAATGTTGCAGCTGGCTATTTTGAAGTTTCTGAAACTTTACAAGAATTATCTGGTCTAAAAAGTATTAAATTATCTTTAAAGGGGATCCTAATGCTTCCATCCCTGTTGGTTTCAACACACTCTTTTTTAGCAAGCTTGGGAGGATATTAACTGAGATGTCCCTTTTTTCCTCCTACTTCTAGAAAAACTGCATAGTGGTTTTTTCCTTTATCTTCCCTGAACTGTCCTTCATAATCATGTACTGACAGAACGGTATGTTTGCTTATTTTTAAATATAATCTTTTTTCTAAATTTAGGAAACAATTTTTCTGCTCATTTTGGGGCACTTTGAAATGGGTGTGTGTTATAATGCTCACATTTGGAAAGCTGTGTGTCTTAATGTTTCTTCTAATAACTTCTGCTAGTTACAGCATGTTGGCTCTACAGAGGACTCCCAGTTTTTTTAAATACTCACCTTTATTTAGTGATTTTTGTGTTAGAGGCGTGTTCTGGAAAATGGTAAGGGGATTAAAAGAGAAGAATTCTTATTATCTGGGCATTTGATATACAATGTTGTTCAAAGTTTTGTGAACAGTTCAAGAAAGTACGTTGCTATAGCTGATCAGTATATTGAAAAGGAAAAAGGATTTCACTTCAGAAAAAGACCATCATTCATACAGTGTAGAATTTACACTTTTATTCATTTTTAAGGAAATAACCATTTGCTTTCTACTCCGATGAATATCAAGTCCAATAGACTGTGTGTATGTGTCGTAAAAAGCACACTAAACCAAGAAAAAGGTTTGAGATCCTGGTGTTGGAATTTCACTCTTGTTATTGGAGTTCTTGATGAGCTATTTATACATTTTCACAGATTATTGTGCCTGTTGAGAATTAGTTTTTATTTCAGTGCAAATGCTAATTCTTGAAAATGTTAAGCTTCGCGAGGGATGTAAAATATGAAACTGGTGTTAACAACACTATCGTATTTGAAAATACACACTGTCACAAAAATTTTACTATCATTCTGCCAGTTCATTTGGAATGGGCATACGTAACATTTGTGACCCTTAAGCTGAATTCTTGAAAACCCTTAAATTGCAGCTACGTTTGAATGCTGAGAAATTTCAGGAGCTGTTATCTGAAAGGGCTGTACAGTTTCGAGCTATTGAGCGGCGATTGCTGACACGATTCAAAGACAAAACTCCTGCTCCTCTTCAACATCTGGACACCTTGCTAGAAGGAACATTCAGAGAGGTCAGTACGGTTTGATTATGAGCCTAACCTTTCTTTATTTTGTTGGTGAAACTTACCTTAAAGCATATAAGCTCTGCTTTCCTGGTTACATTTAGCATCCAAGAGACCAGGAGGCAGTAATTTGTTTAACCTAATATTCACTTTAGCTTTCCAGATGATTTGCAATAGTTTTATTTAATCTGTGACCACAAAATCTTTACTCCTGGGTCACACCAGCTCGACAGTTTATCATTCTTCCTAACTGATGTTGGTAGTGTAAATATATTATAGTTCATATGAAAATATTTTATAGTTCATAGCTTGTGTAATTATTTTATGGTATACTGTAAACTGGTGGAATGGTTTGGCTGGTCTTATATTCACAACAAAATTGTCTGAGCGTGACCATGTCCTTCCTTACGGGGATTTTATGTTCTAATCGCTTCAGAATGAGATAGCTGCAGAAGAACAATGCTTTAAAAAATTTCATTCCTAAACCATCCCCTCACTAGAAGTACCAAGGAATAAAACAAATTTTCTTCCTTTTCTTGCCTCAGGCCTGCATTGCTTTAGAATAACCCTTGTTTCATGATGCGTCCCTTTTGCTAAGAAGCTACTGCGTGTTGTACATTTCTGTTGGAGGATCTGTTTTGACTTTCTAACATGCCTTGTTAGAGAAGCTGAGCCACAATTAGATTCCTTGCTGGAAAAAGACTTACCTTTATGTGCTGTTATGTATCACAACAATTAAACCTTTGTTTTTTTAAGGAAAAACATTTTTCCTTACTGTTTTTTCTGAGAAAACATTTATCTAAATTGCAGAAAACTGCNTATGTATCACAACAATTAAACCTTTGTTTTTTTAAGGAAAAACATTTTTCCTTACTGTTTTTTCTGAGAAAACATTTATCTAAATTGCAGAAAACTGCCTTTCCATGTATCTTTGCACGTGAGTCAGATTTGCCTTTATTTCAGTCTTTACTGTGAATGAGTTAACTATGAGAATTGCAGAGAATGCCCAGCCCCCCCTCCTGAGGAAA
>VZSC01004024.1:0-14957 GCA_013398225.1 Steatornis caripensis
GTCCTTCCTCACTGACTCCTGGTATCTGCACAGGTCTTTCTCTCACTTCTCCCTCCTCCCTGTGCTCCTTTGTCCCCTCCTTAAATCCGTTATCACAGAGGCCCATGTGTTGTCTCTAAATGGCCTGGCCTCAGCCCGAGGTGGGGCCAACTTGGAGCTGGGGGAGCTTCAAGCAGCTTTTTATAGGGGCCACCCATCCATGTAGCCCCTTCCCCTGCTACCAAATCCCTGCCACACAGATCCAATCCACACATAATATTTTTGTATTAATATTTTAATACAAAGAAACTCTTTTTAAATGAAGTAATGTTATTTTTCAAGAATTCTGCTTTTATTCTGGGTTTCAAATACATTTTCTCCTCTTTTTGACTTATCTTCCAAATAATTAGACTTCTCCAATATAACTAAATCTTGGATTGTGAGTTGCAAAGGATTTTTTGCATCAAGCCCCATCTGAAACTGTTTTGGGTTTGGGTTTTTTTTTTCAAATATCCTGTTACTGTATCTTTCTCTGAATAGGATCCCACTGGTCAGTGGCAAAAAAAACCCAAACCAACAAATAGTTGTTTTCTTTGTGACTTGCTTCTCCCTCCACTCTCTTCCTCCATTTCCCCCCCCTCTATTAATTTCACAGACACAATCTATTGATCTAGTCTTATTTTACAAACCATCCACCTGCCCATTACATTCCCTGAATTCCTTTGTATCACCTCTCATCTGCTTCAGTATTATGCTCCTTTGCTTTTCAATCTGATGTCCCTTTCCATCTTCCACAAAGTGCAAGTATGTCTTTCTCTCTTTTACCATCCCCTCCTCAAATCTTGAATTCTCTCAGTACTCCAAACTTTCCTTTACCGTCCCCTCCTCAAATTTTAATTCTCTTAGTACTCTAAACATTCCTTTTTTAAAAAGTTTTGCCAGGCACTCTTTTCTCAGCCACCACCCAAAATCTTTCTTCTGAGCTAGCCAAGACCCTCTTCCATTCAGTTTTCAATCTTTGCTTTTCTCACAGGGAACTATTCCTAGCTAACACCTGGCACAGGGAAAAACTACTTCATGCCCATGGTTTAAAAAACAGGATTGAAAGGATCTATTGATTTATTATTTATTTGTAATTAACCAACAATCAGTGAGCTATACATACAGAATCAGTATCAGTGATATAACAGATAAATTACAGTAAGATGACATTTACAAAGTGTCTTGAAATATTTGAACTTTTTAGATGTTTATTAGCACTCTTTTATGACTGATCTCAAAAAAGGTCTAGCCACGCACATATGCATACACACATACACTCCCCTGCTCACAGGGTTATGTGCATGTCTCCCACCTGCCGTGCCATGCGGGTTACGGATGTGCACCCCCCCACCTGGAGGTCCTTCTGCCATAGGTGTGGGTGCTGCAGCTCTACCTGATGATTATCTTCGCCAGTGATACCACTATGGGGACAAAGACTTTCTCAGACATGGGGTGTCCCTGCTTCCTACTCACCCCTCATTCTCTATGCTGAGTCCTTGGGGTTTTTTTAATTCAGTCTCTGACATTAGCCTTAAGGATCACTTCTCCCAAATTCCTGCATGCTTTGTTGTAAAGTTCCTGTGGTTTAAGAGAAACTCACTATAAACATCCACTGCATAACTCACCATTATTTTTTGTATCTATCTCCTCTTAATAGACGGCTTTCCTATGACAGCTGAGAAAAAACTAACGTAAATTTTGATGTGCTGAGATCACTCATGCTGATCAGTATGTTCTCACTATCTCCTTTCACTCCCCGTGTTGATATCCTGTCTGCTAAATTTTATGTTATATTTGTAAGGTTTATGAGAGAAAAAAAGTGGTTTTGCTGTGTTCATACAGTGTTAAAAGAGTATTATTTTGGTCTGTGTTTTGAGGTTCACGACATACAGTAGTATGAATTGCAATATTTCATAAAAACACCATCCATTGAGTGAGTGTTTATTCAGGGAGTGCTCTACTGTATAAGGGAATTGTATGCTCCCACAAAACATCCTTCAGAAAAGAATATGACCATTCTGAAAGTCACATAAATGAAAAATCTGGACATTAATAAAACACTAAGTATTTATGACACAACTGGCTTCCTTACTCATAGAAATATGAAACCAGGTACAAATAGCATAAATTTCTCAGTTTCTTAAATCAACATTATGAGGAATAGTAACAGATCGTATAATACTTTAAAAAATCTGAAAATATTATGCATCTCTGATATAGCAGATGAGCATTAAAGGCTCAAGTTTTCTGTGATGTTTTGCATATCCTATAGTCAGTTTTTCTTCATTAATCACTCTTCAGTATTTGAATCTAGGAGTAATTAAAACAGAAAAAAAACCCTAGTATAGGAAAATGTAAAGTGTCAGGCTGCAAAATAGCACTATTTTTCTTTTGAGAAACAGCATTTTGTTCGTACAAGGTAACACTGTTGCCTTAGTGCCTGAAAGACAAAGCAGAAAACTACATGATAAAACCCTGCCTAACAGAATGACAGCCACTGTGCTAATGCAGCCACTATGCAGTTTGAAAAAAGGACCTTATGTGATGCTGTATATGCAATTGTAAAACAGAGACATACAATCTCTTAATACCAGCATACTTTACTGTCTTCCATCCCTTGGGTCTCCACTTGCCTCAGCAGCTACAATCCCTTCTTACTTCTCCAGACACATGGCATGTACTACTTGAACCTGTTAGGGATAGATCCAACTGCACAGTAGCATTTTTCCCATGAAATTGGGGTCAGACATATGAGGAGAGCTATAATCCCTTTAGTAGATTAAAATAGTTCTTGGCTTTGTATTGTAAGTACTACTTAAAGCTCTAGAATGAACCTCTGTACATTTTTGTCTGGCTTATGGTGAAGATTAAGAGTTATTTCAGAAAAAAATAAAAGTAAAACAAGAACTGTTCACAGACTTTCCATTGCAATTTTAGTTGAAATCATGAGTTTATTTTTACAGTAACTTTTACAAAATTAAATAAATAGCTTGCATTTTCCTGAAATTTCCCTTTTTTTTTTTCTCTTTTAAGAAACATACAGATTCTAATGATGTGAAAACACTGAAATGTTGGGTAAAGGTTATTTACTGAGCTGCTTCTGATACGTGCTGGATTATTTAGGATAGTCATGGCAGGGATAATTCTAGACATACTGCATAGAGTGATACCTCAAAGAACACACCGAAGTCCAGTTCAAGGTACTCCTTGGTACGTTATTATAAACTAGCCTTAAGAATGAGCTTGTATTGTTGAAAACCAACACAGAAGCTCTTCTTATTGTTACAGTAGTCATTAAACATACAGATGAAATGAGGAAGACTTACTTTCCATAAGAAGAGCTATCTCTCATCTAGAAATGAAGTAAAAAGTTATCATCAACATTGTAGTAATTTTTTGTTGGGGGGAGTGGGAGGGCAGAAATTCAAGTGTTCCCATTTTACAACAAATACAATTCACTCCTGTAAGATGCCAAAACACACATTTAACAAAGACACCATGCATGCAGAGAAGTTAAAGAGCCACTCTGAAGGATCCTTGGCCCTTGTATTTTCAAGCTGAATCTTAGGGCCATAACGTACATCTCTCCATCTCTCTTGGCATGTGAAAGAGATATTGCAATTGAACTCCTCATGGAATCAGAACGCACTGGTGCCTAATTTCATTCCAGCTGAGAGGTGAGGCTTTGTTGATTTAATGGCTTTACTTACAGGCCTCATCTACAATTAACATGCTGCTTTGTGTACCCAGAGCTGGCTCCCAAGAGATGAACTTCATTACTGCATGCCCCAGACAAGAAAAATCACACTTGCATATAAATGTTAATTTATGGAATATCCTCGTATCAAACCACAGTTTTCTACAGACAAATGTAAGATATGAAAAGCTACTGGTTTATTTCTCTTTTTACAAAGGTATATATGATCAGATCCCACTGCACATCTCACTGAAGTGTTGGTCAGTCATTAAAAGAAAAAATCAGCATTCAGAACAATAAAGTTTCAACAGAAAGGAAAACCTATCTTTGTTTCACTAAGCTGAACAATATTATCTATTTGAAATATACAGTACAGTTCCAAATGGGCACTAGATAGCGTAGAAGTTTAGGGACCATGTTCTATCAAGGTTACTCAAAACCTATTACCTGCTTATGTTGTAGACACCTTCTCTGGTACTGTTATATGAAAGTTTACTTGCCTGAACTTTAAACTTCAAAAGGACAATATGCTAGAAAAACTTTTTGTTTCATTTTGATTTTGTGTAAAAACTGTCCACCACTAACCTGTGAACAATCAAAATTGCACTCTGATTTTGCAAGTAACCTGACACTACAAAATCTTTTACATGATGCTGTCTGTTATCCATACATGTTTATCTTACCTGTACCCAAAATAAAATTCAAAAATCTTTCATAAACCTTCCAGACACTGAGACCTGTATATACTTCACAGCTCTACCATATGGCTTAGATCATGATATTCAAATTCAGCCTCTACATTTGGCCTTTACTATAGAGCATCAAAAAAGCTTCTGTCAGCAACAATCACTTTACCAGCACACACTTCCAAAATTATTTTTAGATAGCTGGACCTTTGATCCTTGCAGCTATGAAATTTGTATTCACAGTTTGGGAGTCTTGCTTTCTAATGATAATGTCCTATTTAATTTGCCCATGTTAAAAAAAAAAAAGTAAATTTCAGGTGAGACTGGTTTCTTTTGTGCAGGCATAGAAAAGTACAAGTTTTTACCAAAGAGTTAAATAACCTTGAGATTTTCGCAAACTCTATGTGATGAAGACTGACAAGGTAATTAAAATGCTGTGATGTGTGATTTGTATAGACTGCACTGAGACCTGTAACCAGATTAACTACGAAATGCACACACTGCCTGCAATGAGTTATACTACTCTAAATAATTACAAGAATTAAGCTCTAACACAGACTGTCTACAAAATGTATTGGCTTTGACCAAATTAAGTACTAGAATTAATAGATTTACACCAACTATACCCACAAAATGAAAGTCCCTTGCAATATAAAAAACAAGAAAAGTGAACGTACTGTGCACAGTGCAATGCAGTCACAGTTCAGTCTCAGTGGGATGATCTCACACATTCTATCAATCATATTTTGACCTGGTGCAAAATCGCATAACCTTATTTGTTTAAACAATGGCTGTCATCATATTGCTTAAATATGACTTTGTACAGGCGAGTCTAAACACAGGATGTGTCTAGTCTGTCAAACAACTTAAATTCCCTATGTGCTTCTGGTCTCTCAATGTGGTAGTCTCAGAGAAAACCAAGGGTCAATCACTGTGTAGCATGGTTAAAGGTCTATCTATCTGCTCTGGAGAGGTTTAGCCCTTACCAGAGTGGATGTTACTTTTCCTTCTCCTTATCCTGGAATCCAGGTATGGCACAAATGTAAAACAAGGGTGAGATTGTGCAGTACTCCTTGGAGCACCATAAGTACTAGACAATTTCAACCTTAGCTGAAATGATCTTTAGGTTTTAAATCAAGGTACAAGAGTGGACTAAAACATCAACAGATTTCTTTTGCCACATGGATGCATGCTGAGCACATACTTAATTTCATCCCTGTGCTAATTCCAAACAAGGAAGTTTTTTAAAAGTAGATATGCAACCAACAAGAGCTCTGTCTGCCACTCTTAGTAAAGGGAATGTTAGAAAATGACACTCAGATGGAAAGAAGGAAGCACACAGGAGAAAGGAAGAGTAAATAAGAACTTTGTGAAAATTAAATCTGATTTTAAGCTTATAGAAATATGAAGGGACATGACTTGCATTAGTGAAAATCACCAAGTATCACAATAGTTTCCTGAGAAAACCAGGGAAACTGGTTACTGATTCTTCTACAAACCTGAAAACATACCAGGCTTCCTTACACATCTGTAGCAAGTGCTCATGCAAGATCAGGACTCAAATGTTCCAACAGCCACCTAACATCATATGTGTTCTCCTTCACCATGGTAGTCTTTTGAAACACAACATGTAGAGGCTTTCTAGTCTCACATAATTTTTAAATTATTATTATTAGGTTTAAAAGACAATTTAATTTAAGCATTTTTCCTGTAAAGAAATTACACATGCACATACAAAATGGAAAATAAAATAAGTAAATTTAATATGATAAAAAGACCATTCAGTTTTCTTTTATTTTAATGTGAAGAGTCAGACAAAAGGTGGGAGAACAGGCTAATAAAAAATAGAATAGACTTCCAGATATGGAAGTTGTGTGAAACTCATTTAGTCTGTCTCTGTCACCAACCCCACACCATGGTGTAATAAAAAGCCTAAGACACAGGTATAAATCACAGAAAGGAAACTGTCAACTATGATATTGTTAAGATAAGCATAAGCTAAGGCAAAACTGAATTATACCTAGACACTTAGACTAGAGCTTTTCCATGTGTCAAAGAAGAGTCTACATTAGAAAAGAGATGCTTTCAAAATGAGGAGAGAAAAAAGTAAAATTAGATTCAGAAGGATTTCTGAGCTGCATAAAAACTGAAGTTACGTACAAAGTATTTTCTTTGGTTTACAATTTTATATCACTGTAATACTTGAGGAGTCTACAATTGGCATGCATACTTATTCCATGGAGATATCACATTTCTTCCTAAAGATAAAAAAATTGAGCTTTTTCTTCTTCTTCAGTAACTCTTAGTTGCTAGTGTTTTGTTTCTTTATTTATGTATTACACTTTACTTCTGTTTCTTCCTTTTCTGGTAAATCCATCCCACTAGCAATACAGTTAGCTTATCATAATTAGATTTCTCACTTGTCTCTACTGGTCAACACGTTATTGTTGCTGCAAGAAATAAACGATTAGTTATAGAAAAAGAACTATAATGAAGTTACATTACAGGAGTCACTCTTCCTTAGTAAGGGTTCATCTCACCCACTCCGAGTGTGTTTCAGGCAAAATTGATAAGTGGGAAGGCTGAAGAATAAGGGTATACTCAAAGCAAGCTTTAATACAGCATCAACATTTAGAAACAGGAAAGACTGCAGGCCCCAATTACTTCAACTAGTCTAATTTTCAAAGACGAAAGAACTTCAGGTGATAGGGTCTTGTTGTGTCCAATGTGGTATCAGTTCTCTTCCTAAGATCTTCACAAATTCCTAAATTGATTTATGTGCTTCAATTTCTTATCTGTTAAGTGAAGATAATAATATTCTTGCCAATTTGCAGTGGTTTTAGAAGGATAAATTCAAGAAAGTGTGAGGTTTTTGAGTAATGTGATGACAAATAAACATAATAAATTTTCTAGTAGGAATTCCACCTTTTGCAAGAAGAATCAAAACCACCAGTAATAACAAGAAATGTGAAACAAAACCTACTAAGATTGTAACTCTATATAAAGAACGATGGTCTTTAGTGGAATTTCAAATTCTGTTTTCACTTTTTCTAATGAGTACTTGCTCCCTCTGTTTCACTCATCTCAGGAAAGTTGGGTAATTTCCTTTTTGGAATCAAACAGTCCAGGTAAGAAGAACCAGAATCAAAGAATCAATCATATAATAGTAGGGGTTGGAAGGGACCTCTAGAGATCATCTAGTCCAACCCACCTGCTAAAGCAGGTTAGCCTAGAGCAGGTTGCACAGGAATGCGTCCAGGCAGGTTTTGAATATCTCCAGAGAAGGAGACTCCACAACCTCCCTGGGCAGCCTGTTCCAGTGCTCTGTCACCCTCACAGTAAAGAAGTTCCTCCTCATGTTCAGGTGGAACTTCCTGTGTTCCAGTTTGTGCCCATTGCCCCTTGTCCTGTCGCTGGGCACCACTGAGAAGAGTCTGACCCCGTCCTCTTGACATCCACCCTTTAGATATTTGTGAGCATTGATCAGATCTCCTCTCAGCCTTCTCTTTTCCAGGCTGAACAGACCCAGCTCTCTCAGCCTTTCCTCATAAGAGAGATGCTCCACTCCCCTAATCAACTTTGTGGCCCTCCGCTGGACTCTCTCCAGTAGTTCCCTGTCTCTCTTGAACTGGGGAGCCCAGAACTGGACACAGTACTCCAGATGCGGCCTCACCAGGGCAGAGTAGAGGGGGAGGATCACCTCCCTCGACCTGCTGGCCACACTCTTCTTAATGCACCCCAGGATGCCATTGGCCTTCCTGGCCGCAAGGGCACACTGCTGGCTCATGGTGAGCCTGTTGTCCACCAGCACTCCCAGGTCCTTCTCCGCAGAGCTGCTCTCCAGCAAGTCAACCCCCAGCCTGTACCGGCACATGGGGTTGTTCCTCCCCAGGTGCAAGACCCTACACTTGCCCTTGTTGAACTTCATCAGGTTCCTCTCCGCCCAACTCTCCAGCCTGTCCAGGTCACGCTGAATGGCAGCACAGCCTTCCGGTGAGTCAGCCGCTCCCCCCAGCTTTGTATCATCAGCAAACTTGCTGAGGGTACACTCTGTCCCTTCGTCCAAATCATTGATGAATACGTTGAACAGGACTGGACCCAGCACTGACCCCTGGGGAACACCGCTGGTCACAGGCCTCCAACCAGACTCCGCACCACCGATCACTACCCTCTGCGCTCTGCCATTCAGCCAGTTTTTGACCCACCTCACTGTGCGCTCATCTAAGCCACTCTTCCTGAGCTTTCCTATGAGGATGTTGTGGGAGACAGTGTCAAAAGCCTTACTGAAGTCAAGGTAGACAACGTCCACTGCTCTCCCCTCGTCCACCGAGCCAGTCATGCCATCATAGAAGGCTATCAGATTGGTCAAGCAGGATTTACCCTTGGTGAATCCATGTTGACTACTCCGGATAGTCTTCTCCTCTTCCATGTGCTTGGAGATGAGTTCCAGAATGAGCCGTTCCATCACCTTTCCAGGGATGGAGGTGAGACTGACTGGCCTGTAGTTTCCCGGGTCTTCCTTCTTGCCCTTTTTGAAGATTGGAGTGACATTGGCTTTCCTCCAATCTTCAGGCACCTCTCCTGTTCTCCACGACTTTTCAAAGATGATGGAGAGTGGCCTAGCAATTACCTCCGCCAGCTCCCTCAGCACACGTGGATGCATCCCATCGGGACCCATCGATTTGTGCGTGTTCAGTTTGCCTAGCTGCTCTCTAACCCAATCCTCATTGACCAAGGGCAAGTCTTCATTTGTCCGTGCTTCCTCTCTTATCTCCAGAGTCTGGGAGTCCTGAGGGCCAGTCCTAGCAGAACATAATAACCTATCTTATAATTGAAGTGGAAGTCAACCTCAGGACTTAGGAGGATTTAGTCTGTAACCTAGAATTAAGTCAATGTGAGCTCAATCTAGAAACCAGAGAAAGCAAGGGAATGATGAGCAAGGATAAGAATCCAGTCAGAATTCAGGCCAGGTTCTAGATGGTACAAAGTTTGCAGACCTACTGTAACAGAGCCAGTCAAGAGTACTACCTGAATTCAGATCCACGCTAGCAAATCTGTACAAGGTACATCTTGCCCAGTTATCAAACCAGACTGGAATAGAGCTAAACAGCTGAGGCAGGAACAGGAATCAGAAAAACTGAAATGAAGAACTATGACAGGGGTCTGGAGATTTAACCAATGCTTTAGCAAAATTTTTACATATGCATATATTTGGCAGCTGCTGACAGTCCTGAGACAAGCTCTGAGAGCAGGTTTCTGTGTGCACATTGTCCTTAGCTACCCTAGCTATAGTAGGCAGCATATGTATAAAAATCTGTGGAAGACGAGAGCAGCAAAATTCTGAGACAGAAGGACCACTCTGTAGTAAAAGTTTTGTATCAGAGATTATATAATATCTGTACAAAAATAATTTTTTAGTTGCCAATCAAGATAGAATCAGGAGGCAGAGTAAGGGCTTGACAGCTGACATCCCTTGTCATGTGTTGCGCACAAATGATCCTATCTACAGCAGTTGGATTTACATGTCTTAGCGTTTGTGGATGTGGGAGTACAAGTGGATAAAATCAACTTTCCTAGAGATTTTGTATGATAAAATCACCTTCATCTTCCATAAGAGCTCACACTGACTTTTCTTACACTGGTTTCCTGCACAGAAACACACATTTCTGTATACAAGATTTAAATTTAGATGCACAATTATTATTTTGCTGGTTCTGAGAACAATGCCAAATTCCTAGAGAGCAGAAATGCGTTATGTGATTTATGCCCTGTTGATAGCTGAATGTTGAGGCAGTGACCACTTAATAATGATTTGATTATAAACAACCGAAAAGTTAGAAATCCACTGCAGAAATAATTTGGCAAAGGATTGTGACATGTAATTTTGAATATACAAATGCCCACCAGTTACAATTGCCAAAAGCTGGTAGCGACAACATAGATGTGAGGATTAAAAAAACCGAGAAAAATCAGAGGTAATCATAACTATTATGAAGTACTTCCTGTGTCTGTTACC
Organism: Steatornis caripensis; assembly: GCA_013398225.1. Lineage (NCBI taxonomy): Eukaryota > Metazoa > Chordata > Aves > Caprimulgiformes > Steatornithidae > Steatornis > Steatornis caripensis. Next base: position 10,421 of record VZSC01004024.1, read on the forward strand.
AGACATCTGCCTGGGTATTACTGCTAGCAGCAGAGGCCAGCAAAGTTGTTGCAACTGGAAGATCGTCATATGAAGTTGCTTCATGAAGCAGAGCTGCAGCAGTGCCCCAGACCTGGGGGCAGGCATACACTTCCCATCCTATACCCAACTACATCCAGCTCATCTCAGCAGACACTCTGCAAGATGAACCTCACAGATTTTCAGTGTCTTCTCATTCATTTGGCAGTTAACACAAAGGAATATACTATATATTTACTACTAATAATTGTGAGGAAAAGATTACAACCATTTCCACAGATTTCCCCCCATCTCCTTGACAACTGAGGGAAAGATACCTGAAACTTATGGTGGAGCAAGACTATGTTTTTGCATTGCAGAACTAATATAGTAGGCTGCAACAATTAGTTATAAGCACTGAAACAAGAGAGATATAAACCAATAAAAAAGAAACTAAATCTGCACTAATTAGCAATAGTAATTAATCTTGATGATGTAACAGAAATAAATGTAAAAAAGAAAAAGAATAAAACCTTGGGTTAAATAAGGCAGGGGAAAAGAGACTAGCACAGTCAGTGCCACAAAACTGACTATAAAACTTTTAAAAAAAGATATATCTAATCTAATGCAGAATCTTTACTTTTTCCTTATGAAAACTTTTATAAACAGGTAAAGCTGGTTATAAATGATCAATTCACCTGAACGACTGACAACAATAAACCCATTCTGTGCCAAGAAATAGAATCATAGAATAGTAGAATCACAGAATCATAGAATACCAGGTTAGAAACGATCTCAAGGAACATCTGGTCTAACCTTTCTTGGTAAAAGCACAGCCTAGGCATGTTAGCCCACTCTTCCGATTTATCCAGGTCTTCCTGCAGGTTGGCTTTACCTTCTGAAGTGTCCACTTCCCCACTCAGTTTGGTATTGCCAGCAAACTTCATCAGGGTATACTTGATCCCATCATCCAGATCACTCATGAAGATATTAAACAGCATTCGGCCCAATATTGATCCCTAGGGGACCCTACTTGTCATGGGTTGCCTGTTTGAACAGGAGCTACGTACCACCATCTTCAGGGTGCAGCCTGTCAGCCAGTTCACACCCACTACACAGAGAACTTGTCCAGACCGTAACATATGCGTTTCTCTTGAAGAAGAACGTAGGGAGTGGTATTGAAAGCCTTGGAGAATTCCAGGTACACATGTCCACTGCTCGCCTTGCATCAATGAAGTGGGTTACATTGTCATAGAAGGCAGGTTTGTCAAGAAATATTTGCCCTTGGTGAATCCATGCCGGATTTTCCCAATCGTGTGCTTCATTTGACTTGTGATAGCCCCCAGGAGGATTCACTCTGTAACTTTCCCAGACATTGAAGTAAGACTGATGGGCCTATAATTTCCTCAATCCCCCTTTAAACCCTTCTTGTAGATGGGGATGACATTAGCCTTCGTCCAGTCTTCTGGGACATCACTTGATCTCTATGACTTCTCGAATATTATGGAGAGTGGCCTTGAAACAAGATCAGCCAGCTCTCTTAACAGACTTGGGTGGAAGATACCTGGGCACATCAATTTGTAGGGGTCAGGCTCCTACAATAGTTCACATACAAACTCTTCCTTCATTGATGGCAGGTCTGTGTTTGCATCAAGTTGGGTTTTTGTTCCCAAGGGCTGGGGCCCAACAGTGCTGGTAAAGATAGAGGTGAAGTAAATGTTGAGATCCTCTGCCTTTTCAGCATTGTTGGTGACTAATTCATCTCTCCTGTTTAACAGTGGGCCAATATTTTCATTACGTTTACATACCTGAAGAATTCTTTCTTGTAGTTTTTGACATCTCTGGCCAATTTCAATTCAAGCTTGGCTTTCGTTTTTCTAACTGCATCTCTGCACACCCTGGAAATGTTCTCGTAGTTCTCAACTGACATTTGTCCACTTTTCCATCTCTAGTACACTTCCTTTTTGGTTTTGAGTGGACTCAGAATCTCACAATTAAGCCAAGGGGGTCTCTTACTCTGCCTACTTCCCTTACCTTTAAAGAAGATGTGCTTCTAGGAGAGTATTCTTGACAAACTCCGCACACTCGCTAGCTCTTTTATCCTTCATGAAATCTTCCCATGGAATCCCTCCCAACTGAGCTCTGAGTAAGCTGAAGTTTGCTTTTCTGGAAATCTAAAAACTTTGTCTTCGTACCAACCTTCAGTGTGTTCAGCAAGATTCCAAGCTCCACAATATTGTGATCATTGCAGCCAAGGCTATCACTGAGATATTACAAAGCAGATTTTCTTGGTTTGTGAGTAGCAAGTCCAGCAATGCTGCATTCCTGGTTGGCATAACTAACATTTGTATGAAGAAGCAGTCCTCTATGCATTCCAGAAACCTGATGGATGACATGTGAGCTGTTGTACTGTTCTTCCCACAAATGACTGTGCAATTGAAGTCATCCATAAGAACCAGGTTCTGTTGACCCAAAGCTTGCTTAAGTGACCCAAATATTGCTTCATTGGCCTTGTCATCTTGGTTTGGAGGTTGGTAGCATACACATTACTTAGTGTCAGCAGAAGAGATGGAAAATAATAAGTATATCGAAATACAACACAAGAAGCGTGAACGGGAAAAATAAGTAAACTACATTTATGAGTAAATATTTTTACACTGTTAAATTTGAAAGAACTTCATCCTAATGCATGAGTGTGCAAGAACAGTTCCTGATTCTAATATAGTAATACAGTTATTTTGGAGGTATAAGATTACTTTACAGGACCCACAAAAGTAGGCAGTCAGTGCTTATAAGTTTTCATTGGATACATCCTCTGAAGAGTACCTGGTTCAAATGTCATATAAGAAAGAAAAGAAATTACTAATAAAATGGATCTGTAGGGAGGGAAGATCAGTGGTTTCAAACAGCAGGTCCAAAAAGATTGTTCTGTCTTGGTTCCCAGTTGGCTTTATTCCTTTCTCCTCCCCTTAACTTTCTACCCTATTTAAAACACTAGAAGCATATGAATCCTAAAAACGTCTTTGGAGATCAAATATTTGACAGTCTTAAATAATACACTGAAACAAGTCTCAACACAATTTTCAACAGAAATTTCCCAGGTTTAAAAAAATTGCACATCATCCCTCCTCTACTCTACAAATACACACACATACACATTCTATACCTGAGAAAGGGAGAGCCTAAATGTACCCTCCACTTCCAAGCTAGCAAAGAGATTATCTCCTATTTAAAATTAGGAAGATTTTTGGTTTTCTGCAGTGCAGAAGATGGTCCATGACCTTTTATATGACAGTCTTAAAATACCCTTATTGAAGACCAACAAAGGCAGATTCTGTCAACAAAGATTTGAAATGGAATCTGAAAGCCATGACAACAAAGCATGAAATGTAGGATTAACTGTAGTGGTCCCTTCAGAATCTTCATCAGTACTTAATATTTATATGGCAGATGCCTTCATAAGTATGCAGACAGTACTGTTCCATTACCTGTACACCTATAAAAAAACAGGATTCTAAGCTTTCACAAACAACTTTTTTCTTCAGGTGTATAGGAATGTAATTGGCCTGAAAAAGTGTGATTTTCCTCAACCCACCTTTACTGATGGGTAGCAGGTATTCTCACCTGCCAGAATACTTGTAAAACAGATGGTCAAAAGCCACAGTCATTAATTTTTGCATTAGAGACATCCACGTGGTAAAATTGTGGATAATCTGACGAAGTAATCTCCAAAGATCATTTATTCAGTGAAGGTAAAAGTTCATTTCTATTTTAAATTTTTAACCTGGTATACAAATTAATGATATATCATGTTGCATTACATTGCCTTCCATGTAATCTACCATATTAGAGTATGTCAGGATAGCTAATAACTTTCATGGTGTATCATAAGTCAGTGTAAACACAGCACCAAAACTAATCCACAGAGTTAGTGTCCTCTTCCTTCCCTCCTACTCCATCCAAGAGATACTCTTCAAACCTGAGGGACTGTGCAAGAAGAATAAGCAGCAGTTATTATGCTTCGATCCACATTCAGGTGTACCTGCAGCTGCAGATCTCTCATCTGGAGAGATCATGTTTGATTGGTGGTTGTTCATTTTCAGCAATGGCGGCTGTGATTTCCTGGTGCAAAGAGGTTACAGATGGTGTTTGATTTGTAAAGCCACCCATCTCTCAGAAGCACTGAATTCAGTAAATTTCTTGGAGCTTTTCCCATTGTTTCAACATGTAAGAATTTGCACTGTGCAGTCTCTTCCTGAGTTTACACCCTCAATAAATATAAAACATAAATTGTGACACAGAAGAAAACTACGTCTGCTAACGAATCTGGTTTATATCTGGTGTAAAAGTCTCAGTTCCTTAAGTGTTCAATGACTTCACATTTTGGATATTGTACATGGTCCTGGGTCAAACTACATATCTATCAGAGTTGAATATTAATCAAACTGACCTCAATTTTAAATATGTTACCAGTTATGTCTACTTATAAAACTGCTTAGGGATATCTCTACATAAATAAAACAACAAACATACAGATCAG
>VZSC01004024.1:15105-28872 GCA_013398225.1 Steatornis caripensis
AAACAACCAACATACAGATCAGGTAGACATATAGATCAGCTTCTTCAACAGAAACTAATAAGAAACTAATAAGATTGCATTTTTATTTCTATGTAATATCCTTTTTCTTGTGTGTGATGGGCAGATGGCAGCTGTCCATATGTACCGTGAGATCGCCGTACTCAGAGCCACGCTGCTCTCTATGAAAGCAAAGGAATCATTTTAGCCTTGAGCTTAATGAAATAATACTCACTGGGACAGCAGGTATAATTGCTGCCAGCTATTACCATTGGAGTGTATGATTCTACTTCGATTGTTCTTTTTTCTGCTCGGCAGATGGCAGATTGTCTGAATTATCCATTCACACTCTGAAACATCTTTAATCTCAACCAGTTGCCTTCTTGAAGACCATCAAGAAGAAAACATGTTCATCCAGCTAAGCACAATTATAAACTGTGTCTTTTTAGTAATACAGGTTTGCCACTCAAAGCAGTATTTATCCTATTACTATATAACAGTAATAGTTACCTATATTAATATAGGCAATTTTCTGAGAACACTTTCTACTACATACCATGCTGACAACAAAAGAAAAATCTACCTTGCAAGTCTACACTGCTTTCCTCCATCCAACACATTGTAAAACGTTTTTGCTTTCTGAACAAAATATAAACTTTCCTCATTTTTTTTGCTCCCCCACCAATAGCAATAACTATGAACGTATTCCCCTTGTCCTTGTTATGTGAGGAGGATAGGAAGCTCACCACTGAGAGTTACCATTTCTGCCTCAGACACTGCATTAACTTTACAGTTCCTGAAAGGGAAACGTCATGTTTCACTACTCAAAGATGAATGAGTTCAGTGTTTTTTGTGGAAGTATTTCTTAATACAGAGGATGTTTTCATAAACCACCACTCAAACTCTCTATTTGTTTCTCTCCCACTTTTTATTTGAGGTGTAATACTGGGCAAAGGCCAGTTTAGTTGACACTTAGCCATTACTTTAATGTCCTGTGAGACTCAAAAGCCTACTGTGACACATGTGGAAATTCAATCAAGAAAAGAATAAGCTGATTGGTACTGGACAAAAAGTCTACGTTTTCACAAGCATGGGGACTTTTCTGACAGGAGAGGGGACAGCATATCTTGCAGACAAAACAATAACAGCAACAAAAACAAACAAAATACCCACCAGTTGCAGACAACGGTCCCTACTTACAATTGAGAGATTAATGGCTCAAGGCACTGCAGGTGACTCTCTCTGAAACAAATGTAATTTGAACTTTAAGTCTACTATTGATTAGAAAACATCCAGAGAAAATTTATTTCATAGGTGTTCAAAAGTTTTTCAGAAATGCAGCACTGCTTTTTCAGATGAAGACTTCTTCAAATTCAGGGAACTATCTGGTCACTTCCAGTATGGGAAGAAAACAAATCTGAAATCTCACAGATGCTGTGAAACAGCATGATGATCTTTTAGACAATTCTATTTAAAATACTATCTTTTTTTATCTTCACTACATTCATGAAATCTCACAGAAATGTTATATGAAATTTCTGAACACATAAAACATTATAGCTTCTCAAAAGAGACTTAACTAAAAAATAAATTTACTAAAAGAAAATTGGTTCTGTCCTAGCCCAAACCAGGACATAGTTACATGTGAATTATAGAAAATTTCTCAAGTGTAAAAATTGCTTAAATATTAAAGTATTCTAAAAACTCAGAAAATCTCGTATGTCTCCAAAATGTAGCAATCACTTTTCAACAAGACCAAAGATCAGTCATTACGCATGAGAAATGGAAAAGCATCTTTAAATTTAAATGTTTGAATAGAACATTACTCTTCAAAGATGTTTTTTCTAGCTATCTGACTAGATATACTACATGTTTAACCTGTGAATATATTTTTCTAGTCTTAATGTTCAGGGCATCGTTTTTTGGCTATACTATACTAGCTTATTGTGAAAATTCCAATGAAGAAAGAAATCCTTTGTCTGCTCCTTGAAAATTTTCACTATTTGGAATGTCTACATTTCACATGGAAATAAATGAAAGATGTTTCAAAGAGAGTTTGACATGAAAATATGTGACTTACTTTATTAAAACTAGTGTCTTTGGGATTACAGCATTTGTTCCAGATGAGAGAAACAAACTCAAGTCTACGCCTGTCCAGTTCATAACAGGGTCTTATCACCAGACCCTGACATCTACCTGAGTGCCATTGCATGATATAATCAGTCTCTGGGTGAACACAGGTGTAGAAGCTTAAGATCTTGTTTTCTCAATTGCAGAGAACAGTGAGCTGTTTCAAGTGCATCAGATAACTTCCCAGCTCTTCTTCTTCGTTTCCCTCATGTGTTACCAAACACCCACCTGCATGAAGTTGAAAATTTTAATAAAGTAGGTCACATGTTTTTGTGATAAATTCTCTTTGAAAAATCTTCTCCATGGAAGAGATTATTTTTGAAGAACGGCTTCTCAGTCGTAGTCTGAATATTTCCATGGTGAATTAAATATCATGCAACATCAGCTACATTATCTGCTCCTATTAAAGAGAAAAAGAAAAATACCCCAAACAAACAGAGCAAAGGAGATAAAGAAGGGTGTAAACTGAAATTTCGGAGGGTACAAATCAGATGTCTTTAAAGAAGGTCTTCATTTTCATTCCAGTTACTTATCTGTTGTTGTTAATTAGATAGAATTAGGTATTCCATTTAATCTGCAGAATATATCACCAAATTAATCTGTTGACCTGCTACTAAATTATATACAGGTCTTTTCTTACACAAATCAGAGAACGAGACTCACTAATCCTGTAAAATCACATGAACCTTTAAAAATTTGATTATTTTGCAGTCATAAGCTTCACATTCCATGTATTTACATAATGTATTTTAGGATTCAAGTACGCTATTGCCCACTTGATTTCTTTCATTACATTTAATTCTTCTTTCTGTCTCCTGAGGCAGAATTAATCCCTGTCCCCAGCAAATATTTTCCAATGTATGACACCATCAGCACCTCTAACATGTATGCTTATTGACATGGCAATAAGAAAAATAGTATGTATAATCTCCTAAGAGATGTATCCCATTTTACTGCACAGGTACAGCTCAGACATTTAGTCTGACAAATCCTACTCAATTATCCATTTCTAATATTTGGCATTAAAGTCTTGGATTTCCCATGCTGACTTGCATTTACAGTTGCAAATGAAGCACAATGATAGTGAAATCAAAAATGCTATAGAAAACATGACTAAAAGTAATTCCCAAAGTGCAATAGTAAATACTTCACAACAGAAAAGGAGAAGAAACTAACTTTTCTTGGTTACAAAAAATAAAACAAAACAAAACAAAACAAAACAAACTAAGCACAAAACCAACAACAAAAAAAAACCCAGAAGCAAGAAACTTTTGTCATGATCTCTCAGACTTTCTCTACTAACAGCAATTTGGGCAGGCTTCTGTATGGTCCTATTCTTTTTGGTTTGACACTGATGAATAAAGTTTATGATGTTCTCCACATGATTCCTCCTGGTGTTTCCTCAAAATTTTGCTCTCAGGTCAATATACTCTGAACAAAGAAAATGTCTTTCCACACTCTTTCAGTGATAAATCAATAAGAGATGGGGAGAGAAAGAGGGAAATAAGAGCTTTAAAACAAAAGAGAAAAATAAAATAGCATTACCCAATCATAAGTCCTTGTCATTTTCCAGTTGAAACAAGGAAGGTTAAAACAGCTATGAATGCAGAAATTAGACATTTTAAAATCTATTTTAGGTCACCCAACATCTTCAAAATATCATAAGAACAAATATAATAAAATTGTTTTAACTGATTAACTAGTTCAACAAAAAAATAGTTGCAATAATTAATTTCTAATATTAAAAAAAGGATTTTTACATTTCTATTCTGCAGACTAGTTCAGATTTCGTTACTCACTCAGATTATCCTCCACACCTTTTCTTCATAATCGAGAGCATGCACACAATATAAACAAAGTTAGTTTGTAAAAACAGACAATCTCAATTGCTTATAAACAAGTCTGTTCTCAGCTACAGAATCTGTGTCATACTATCTGGCCTTTATAATTTGACAATGCTTATTTTAAGAAGGGTAACATGGACAACATACCCAAGTCTTGTTATGTTCTTCTTCCTCTTCTTCCTCTCTTTCCCTAGTTCTCAGGATGAAATATTAAATAACATCCAGTAAAGAGTATGAAAGCTGGTTTAGGCCATCCAGCACAAAAGTGACCTCTAGACTTTGCTATCCACACACAAATTTTAATGACCTGTAACTAAAAGAGAACTATGAAGAACTTGATGACTCAATTTCTCAGTGAAGCTCACAGATCCTGATGCAGTCCAGGATTAGAAAAAAAAACAAAACAAAACAAAACCACAACCAATCAAACAAAAAATTTATCATTATATAGATAGTCCACTTTTTCCTTTGGTAGTGAGTATAAAGCAAAGCAGATGCACTACACCAGTCTTCAGTATCCAGGCTACTTTCACTCAGTCACAGTCCCTTGTTTCAGGGCACATTTTCCCATCTGTATTTTGTAGGAGATCTGAAAACTGAAAGCAGTCTCACAGCTTGCAAATTCTGCATCCTATGAGGAAAAAATATGTATAGCTCATTCACAAATGCAAGCAATGTCTCTGCCTCCAGCCCCTTCAAAGTGTCAGTACCCTTGTTTGACTTTCTATCTATCTATGGTGGGAGGTATTGCTGGATCTGTGACAAACAGCATTTTTGGAAGAGAAACCTATCTTTTAAGGAAGTAATCTTGTAAAGTGTTAAGCAGTGTCTTATGACTCTTTTTTACTGTATTTAACTCAAAAGCCAGCAAATTAGCTGCCAGCTCAATGGTTTGGATGGTGTTTTCATTTTATTGTGTCTAACATTTTTCTAAGTGTCCCAATACACTGACAATATGTATAAAAATATTTGAGACATTATGGCTGGAATTGTGCCCAAACAGTTGCTAAACTGATTACACCAGTCAACATCAATATAAACACTAGCATACTAACATTGTGGCATATCGTAACCTCTTTTTCTGATGCTCTGAAATCTGAGCTACTGGTTGAGGCAAGTGACTGTAGCTCTCACTCGGATTAAGATTTAAGAGTCAGCAATTCAAAAACAGAGCAGAAAATCAGACCAGGGAGACAATCTGTCTCCAGTGTCAGGAGAGTGGGTACAGTGTATCTCACTTGGAGGTCACCAGCACAATATAACACAGCTGTGTGCAACCGAGAGCCGTCACTGCCACAGAAGCTGTTTGATAGTGTGTGGGATGATGTGCCCAGACTAGTTCCTAGTGGACAGATACATATATCATTTACAAAACTAAAGCCCTCACAACTGCCACTAATTGGCTCCCTTCTCAGCAGTTTCAGCCATGAGGCTGCAGACCTCAGAGCTGCTGAGATTAAACTGGTTTTTAATCCCTAGAAGTGCTCAATCCAGATCAGAGAATAAAGTAAAAGTTCAGTGAGAGGGAACTGGTGCTGTCCATCTTCTAGGGATAATTAAGGCCCTCATTTTCTAAGGCTGTCACTCTGGTATCTTCCATCAGCACCAACATTCACTTGATTTTTGTATTTTATTTTGTTAAGAGGAAAGAAGGAGCAGGAGTAAAAAAAGGAAAAAGAAGCCTTGCAGAGTGAAATAAAGCACGTCAGTAGAGCCATCTTATTTACATCTGAAAACTGATTGAATTCCAAACTGTCAGTGACTTGCCAAAAAAATGTAAGTTTCTGCTGTTTTTCTGATTCCTGAGTACATGAAGAAGGAATAGAACAGTAAGACTTTACTTTCACCTTTAAATGCTTGTTCACTGAGTCATTTTTCCAAAGCTAGTTTGGATACAGTTTCAAAATTAGTTATATGAGATACAGAAGAGTCACGGCTATTGCTTTTACTACCTTAAATTATGTAATTAACACAAAAATACTCTTTCTGAATGAAATCATTCCTTTACCAGTAGTGATATTTCTTCACGTTACTGAGATGGTTACTGAAAGAGGTATAATTAATCCACTGTCCTTTTATCAAGACCAATAAACAGAGAGCAATAAAATATAATCTGATTGTGCCATTATCTCAAATGAATATTTTATCATCTGTTAGCAACTAAATCATAAATTATTTTTCAACAGCTTCTTAATAAGATGAAAGATAATCAGGTTCTGCAATGAAGTGCCATAATATCCAATTTGAATGATCAGTCTGTTTTCTGTGAAAAAATGAGACCTTTGTGTGCCACTTTGGAAATGCTCAGAATTTTTGAGGCCTCCAAAGATTAAAAATAAGGTGATCTGCTCAGGAATGCACTCAAAAGTTCTTAAATGTCACACCCCAAATTTCACCTACATCTTCACAATGTCAGGAGGAGTCATTCCACCAATTGCAGATTGGACCCATATTAATATTAATCTGCAATCAGATATTAATCTCAATGGTCAGTATTTGTAATGAGCTTCACACAAGCACTGAAGGTTAATCACAAACTCAGTGGTTATAAATTTGCATTAATGTGGAGTTCTAGTCAAGCACAAATGCTTCCAGACCTTCTTAGTGCTGGGACAACAGATTATATTCACTTGGTATCCCATTGTTGGTTCATTTTCTCCACTAAGCATTAAATCTGAAGGTGTATAATTTTTATTACAGTATCTGGAACACTAAGCATACTGAAGTAATGGCAAAGTAATAGTACCACTATTGAAACCATCAATATCAACACAGGATACCGCAGAACTGATGCATCTCTGTTCCCAGTCTTTCTATGATTTTTCAATTAGTTTTCTATTTTTAAGAGATAAAGGACTTTAAAAAGTGGTTCCCAATCTCATCTTTCTTGAAAGAAATCAACAGCTGCTTAATCATCCTGTAGTTGGTACTATAAACACAAGATGAAATTCAGTGACAAATAGAAATATAACATTTTTCGCTTGTAAAGCAGTGTGTATTCAAAGCATTATAAAATCTAATCCTCATCCAGGGTAAACCAGCATAATTTTGTTCACTTCCTTTAGGCCAGTATGTTTCTGCCAAAAGTAGACAAATCTGGTTTAGTTAGCTGACCAAACTCACATCAGATTTTCAGCCTGCTTTTTCCATTCATGACTGACTGATTATTGACACATATCTGAGCACTTTTGAATACTAGACCAATGCACAGTCCCTTCAGTAAGACTATTGCTTACAAGTGCTGTTCTTAGAAATCACATTTACAAATGTTGACCCTGTGAAATTCTGTGATAAATTAATAGTGTAAGGAGCAATGGCAGGTTAGGTATAAATGGCTTTTGCAAATGACTAAGCTCCAAAATAAATAAAAAATATTTTATAATTGTAACAATTGTTTGTTACAAGTATACTTTCAAACACTACAAGCATTACTCTTACTAACAGATTAGGTTATTAATTTTTAGCACTTGCACAGTGCTTGTCATGTTTGAAGAACTCTAGAAGAATTAAAGAATCTATCCTTACCACTGCTCAAATAGGCTGTGAAATACCAGAACTGGAGTTTGGTGGCCACAGATGTTTCAGCCTGCCCTGAAGCTAATAGGAAATGACAATGCCTACATGCAACACCTCATGCCAAATAAATGCAAGAGCAGAAATTAAAACAAAAGAAAAACAGTCCTGTCAAAAAACATTTGAAAGAAACTCTTACATCTCTCATACCTCTTTGTGACATCTAGCTTTAGTCGTTTCTGAGTGGTACATTTTGGGAAATCATCTCCAACAAAAGTTGAGTGATCCTTTTTCCATAGTGTAAGTACTACTACACTTAAGATGATCATCCAAAGGGGAAGTACTTTAAAAAACATTTTCTACTTAGAAAGCTATTCAATTATTCTCTATTCTATTGTCAGGGAAATAAATGAAGGCAGAGAGAAGTTATTTCAGCTAATACAAACTTAGTGGCTAGTACCAGCAAACAGCTAACACTTCAAAAAATTACTAAGTATCACTTTTTCCTCAGGACCACTTAGCATCCTATTATGCTGTCATCACTGCTAAGCTCCTTGCTAAGCATTTTACTTAATTGTACTGAAACATTAGATTTCACAAACATCTATCAATCACATATTTTCTAAAACAGCTCAATTGTAAAGTGAGTTTCTGCTTGACTTCCTATTTGCCTTGAAATGACATGTAACTTCCAGTGCTTTGAATACATCATATTTTCTTGTGTCTGCAACAATATATAATTTTAGTCGATCCATAGTATCATGACATGAAAATGAGATTAACCACAAGAATGCTTACAATTTGCTTGAACTGTACATTTTGTTCATATTTTGTAGAGCAGGAAATAACCTAGGAGTTATTTAAAATATTCTGAGTTTATTTTCTCTCTGTATTTTTGTATAAATTTCTAGTTTTCACCTGCTTGAATATTGGAACATTGAGAAATTACTCAATGCAATACTCATTGTATCAAATAATGTAATCTATGAATCTGATGATTTGCTACATTTCTTGATATTATACAACAGTGTAGAACTTCATTAGTCCTCACATAATCACAGGTAACAAGTTTCTGGCTACATAAATGTGATGATCTCAAGGGAGACAAATATTTCATGAGCAAGCATTTAGTGGCGATTGCAAAGGACTCCTTAGGAAAGAGCGAACCACTGTCCATGATTGTACTCATCTATGTACGTTTATCTCTACCATTTAACTTCTGTAATACTCATTTAAAAGGAAACAATTACCTACTTAGCAAAAATATGAAACAAAACCATTAAATATTACAAGATTCTCCAGCTTCCATCTTGTTACAGTCATTGTATATGTGATGATGTCTATAATGTTGCAAGAACCCATGTATGCATATTTGGTAAATTACTATTCTGTAACAGCTTTTTTCTACCTGGTTGCTCCCCTTTAACAAACCCCAAAAAAACATGAAATACATACAATATAGACAATAAACTACTAATTGATTCATCTTGCAGTTCACACTATGAAACTTTGACAAGTCATTCAGAGAGTGTAGTAATAAACTTGCTGTAGAATCAATTTAGAACAGGAGGCTGCCAAATGTACAATAAACATCATTTACATTTAATCCACAGCCACAATCTCACTTTAATTTCTTTCCTGACACTTCAGGGTGCCAACATAGAGTAAAACTATGAGATGTTAAGAGAAATTCATTACTATGTGGCATTTGGACCAGAAATAATTCACTTTTTCTATTAAGAGCTTCATACATTCAAGAACTCTACAAGGTTATATAAAGGCAGATTCCAAACACTGATAAATTATGTGTGTTTCTCATAACAAGCTGCTTGAGGACAGAGCAAGAAAATCCCTATATAGAATATAAATGCTTTGCGAATCAGCATCACAGAGGATATTTTAAAGAAATATCAGTGACACCTTGGTTGCTCTGTTATAAAATCTTGTACCAGGTGAAGATATACATACCTCTTCAAAATTCTTAACAAGTCTTTTCTATCCCTTTCCTAGATCCCCCTATAAATAATAGATTTCAACTACGTCTTGAAAATACATGTTGAATGTGCATGGATAAGAAGATAATGGCTGCATGTTTTCAGCACAGCTAATTGCTGATCTGCTAATTTTCTGGTGAGTATATGCAGGTTTTTTGACTACAAATATGTTTGGTTTGTAGTCAAAATATAGTAATGTCACAACGAGTGAGTCAGCTGGAGAACATTAACATTGCAATTACAATGAACTTCTAACATGTCTAAATCATTGTTTTAGCAAGTCTGTCTTCTGCAGAACTAAAAGATTGAGAGATGCTACGGTGAGGATAAAAAGAGGCATCAAAGGATACAAAATTCAATTTAGAGGCGCTAACAGATTAACACCCCACACGAAAACCATTAGATTACTTGAATAAATGCTGAATTTAACTGGTTCAACACAAAGAGGACTTGCATTCTGTTGGCTAAGAAAGTATTATGTCAAACATGCATCATTGAAACAGCAGACCATAATGTCTTCTTTAAAAGCCTTTTATGATCTATTTATGTAGCTTTAGAGCGATTACAGACTGGTTCTGCTAACTAAAAAAACCAGTGGATTTCACTAGAAGGAAATACAAAACATGTGTTTAACAGTATCATGTTTCCACAGCTAAAACCTGTTTTTCATTGGTAGGGTGGTGAGACACTGGGTCAGCTTGCCCAGAGATATTGTGGATGCCTCATTCCTGGAAATGTTCAAGGCCAGGTTGGATGGGGCTTTGAGCAACCTGGTGTAGTGGAAGGTGTCCCTGCAAATGGCAGAGGAATTGGACTAGATGATCTTTAAAGGTCCCTTCCAACCCAAGCCACTCTGTGATTCTATGATTCTAGTATTGTTATTATGTGAATTCTAAGAACTGAGTGCAAACAGAAGAGTAAAAGAAAAGCAAGTAACATGTGTCTTGTAAATTATGATCTCAATTTAACATCTTCCCTCTTCCTCTTCAAGAATTATAAGCCCCTCAAAAACAGAAGTTCAGAACTGAAATTTGCAAATGATTTTTCAAACAGCTCTTATTAACCAGAATACATACTCTGATGAGCATGATTTCCATTATTATCTTGATGAAAGAGATAAAATAACTGTCATTTTTCTATTTTCATTTCTAAAAGCTGACCAGCATGCAAGGGTCACATCCAGTAACTGCTTGAACGTGTACAGAATTAGCTTGTTTGTTCCCCAGAAAGTGCACCCGAAGCACCCCACAGCCAGAAGCTATGCATACCTTTCAATGTCTGGTCCAAATGCCACATAGCAAGTTTTGCTGGAATGAAGTCAAACCACAAATGCTTAGGCACATCTTTGTTCATATGGCAAAAAGACCAAGAGGTCATCAGTCGTGGTATATAAAATATATGGATGAATAATAAGTAGGGTGTAATAAAAACTATTTACTCTGGCAGAGAGTAGAATGAGCTTCTACATTCGGAAGTTTTATCAGAACAAATTGTAAATGGAATAAGGCACAGTTTTCTAGCATTAAGGCAGTTAAGCATCATAAAAAACCCCATAAGTGACAAATATTTAATTTTTCAAATATTTAGTTTGAAACTGTCTATAGAAGACATGTATTAGCTGGAATTAACTGAAATTAAAAGGCCAATTCGTAATACTATCTGATCTGCATTACACAGCAGTCAAACCTGCACAACTGAATAATTATTATATGCCTGAAAAAATCTGTAAATCCACTTGCACATGTGATGATAAATGATAAAAAATCCAGTTTTTTTTACTTGAAAAGCCAAAACCAGAAAAAACAAAAAACTACATTATTTTTAAGTTATTTATTGTAGAATACATGCCTAAAAGAACGAAAAATTGTCTTCTCTTTCCCCAGAGTTCAGAACACAGTTTAATTACATAAGGAACAAATTAGCAAATGGTCTGATGAAAAGAAGAGTATAGTATGCAAGAAAAACAGCTTTTACCTGAGACATAACTGCTAAGCGAATGTAAAAACCTGAAGAATGACTGGGAGGCCAGGATAAATAAAGAAGTTTTCTCCTTTTAATCATAGCAATAGGTAAACTTCTCTGGAGTACCTTTTACAAATACCATTAAATATCTGTTCCAAGTTTTTATCTCAATGCCTCCTCCCTGAGCACTCAGTATCTTCGTACATAGAAAATATTTCCCAGGAAATGTTGAAAAACAAATTATTATTCTTCGCGTAGTTGAAGGCAGACATTTATTATGAGAAAACCCAGGACAAAGTTTTATTTTGAAGGGGCTTTTATTGTTCATTTTTTTTTTCTATCGCTATAGAGTCTTAAAAGTTACTTGCAGGGAAACAATGCAGGCCACTCCAGAAAACACTGGAGTTATACCAAAGAATCAGCCTGAAAATACAAGAATCTGAAAATTCTAGGAAGAAGAAACTAAGTACTTTTGTATAAAGAAAATATATATCAAAAAGTGCTGACTTATTTACCAACTTCCTTTCTCTTTTTTTTTTAAGTCCTGTCTTACAAAATCCATTTTCATTTATTTTTGTTGCAGTTTTCTTTAGGAGACTGTGGCTGTGCTAAGAAAATATTTGAAGCAATTAATGGAGACTATTATAGCAGGGGTAGTTTTTTCTGGGTATGCTAGGAAACTGAGCAGTTATCAATCTGACCACAAGAAACAAAAATTACACTGTCTTTGAACACAAGTTCAATGTCTTTATTAGACCACATAAAATATTTAAATACATGTATAACAGCAAGTTTTGTGTACACATGCATGATAGCATTCTGCTAGTTTCCTTGAAAATATTTAACACTCTCTGGGACCAATATAGGGTTCATGAAAATACAGAGATAATTCACACTCTGTAGGGCACAGAGTTATCGGTCATAGTTCATGGTTCTCAAAATAGTCTACAAGTGCAACTCTGTCCTCATTTTCACTACAAATTACAGCCATTTT
The DNA here is from genome assembly GCA_013398225.1 of Steatornis caripensis. Taxonomy (NCBI): domain Eukaryota; kingdom Metazoa; phylum Chordata; class Aves; order Caprimulgiformes; family Steatornithidae; genus Steatornis; species Steatornis caripensis. The sequence continues at coordinate 27,540 of VZSC01004024.1, forward strand.
TCAGAAGAGTTGATTCCTTTCCTGTATTTTTACTCTCAGATCTGCTGACATGGAAAAAAGGTATTGGAAGCTAGAATATCTGTCCTTTCCAATGCTATAAATCCCATTAGTAAAACTTCTTCGAAGAAATGAACTGTTCACTGATCTGAGCTTACAATGAGGAGAATAAGTGACAGCACAGACACTACCACCTATACAATAAAACAGCAGTACTTGCAGGTGATTCAAAAAAAACCACAAGCTGAGCTCATTTTTGGATCTACTGACTAAGTAAGTCTACTGGCCTCAAACTAATAACAAGGACATGGTATATTTTGTCATATAACCATTGTTCCAAAGAAAACTTTCAATAAATTATGAATCCTAGCACAATTCTCACTTTGAAACATCACTGAAAGAAGGGAATCTGGACTAATTCCATAATATCAGCAACGTTTTGCTAACTTGAGTTTAGTTTTAATATAATTTAGAACGTGGCATTTCCCAATTTGTTAGAGGTTAATTCAGTAGAAAAAACTAAACTTCTTTCCTGATTTGTCACAAATTTACCTATGAACTTCAAAATTTTGGTTATAAAAAGAAGATTGTTTCCTTTAAAATGTAATTGCATCATAGCACCTCAGATTAAATTGCTGTGAGGTTTGGGGTTTTGATTTGGATTTTTTTTTTTTTCCTTCCTGGGACTTAGTGACCTAAGTTATGTTAAAATTCAGAGCAAACAAATAAAGAACCCCATCTCTCATCTCAATCAGAATAAAACCTTAAGGTACAGCAGACAAAAATTTGAAAGTTTGGAAGTGGAAGCAATTACTGCTCCAGCTTACCTTTTGAAATATTTATATTACCAGTTCTCTGCATCAAAAAATTCCACAAAACTTTAGCAGTACCTGAAATTGTAATTGAAATTGTCTCGAAAGGATTATTTTAAGTAGAAATTTGCAATGACAAATCACTGAACGTACAACAAATGAAAGCCAAACAAAAATTAAGTTTACTTACCATCATATGAACAGTGCTTGCCAGGGAATTAAATATAGTGTCACTTGGAAAAAGGGTATACTTTCATTATTTTCATGGATGCTTTCTTCTTAACAGATGACAAAGCCAAACAAAATTATACATACGGTTTTATCCCTACTGGCCTACTTTCACTGCCTGTTCCAAATGATGACATTCTTTAAGAGTTTATGGTCAGACTTCCAGAAATCTTTTCTTTTCTGGATTCTTCATTTGCTTTGGCCTTCTTAGCATCATAGATTACTGCCTTCTCCTTCCTCACCTGTGCCATTGGATGATAATGAATGACTCGGGGGGTGGGGTCCACAATGGCAAT
>VZSC01004024.1:40068-51347 GCA_013398225.1 Steatornis caripensis
CACCTGAACAAGAGGAGGAACTTCTTTACTGTGAGGGTGACAGAGCACTGGAACAGGCTGCCCAGAGAGGTTGTGGAGTCTCCTTCTCTGGAGATATTCAAAACCCGCCTGGATGCATTCCTGTGTAACCTGCTCTAGGCTAACCTGCTTTAGCAGGCGGTTTGGACTAGATGACCTCTAGAGGTCCCTTCCAACCCCTACCATTCTATGATTCTGTGATTCTATGATTCTATGATTCTCAATTTTCACAATTTGCATTGAAATTTAAAAAAACAAAAATAAATTTATTGAAGTGTTTAAATTTTATGAAACACAAATAGTCATAGTTTTTTTCTTTTAACTATTGCTAATATAGAAACTGAACATGAGGGCCACTAGAAGCATCCTGTTTACTTGAGTTCTGCTCTAGTACTCTCTTCACAAGTCTATCTGTACCCTCTCACCTTTTCATCTGATTCTGTACATATGCGTCCTGGATTGGGCTAGGACAGAACCAATTTTATTTTAGTAACTTTACTTTTCAGTTAAGTCTCTTCTGAGAAGCTGCACTCTCTGAAATTAACTGCATGTTTTTCAGACAGTAGCTGCTGCTAACAGTGATAAGGCTCGATGTTTATAATTAGTGCTGGAACATCAGCAGGAATGGTATGCAGAAAGGCTCTTGCTTATAGTTATCCCTATGGAGACCAAGGTCGATGCTTGCTTCTGCCAACTTTCTTGTGCGTCAGAACTGAAAGAGCGGAGAAGTGGTCACACCTGTGACCCTGTGGTGGGGAGGAGCGGGTCGGACAGGTGACCCAAAACTGACCAAATGGAGTATTCCATCCCATACGTGTCATACTCGGTGTAAAGCTGAGGGATCATGAGGGTCACTCTCTCTTCTTCTGTGGCTGGTTTCTGAGGAGGACTCTGTCCGATTCTTCTGCCTTTGATCCCAACCCGTGCATTCCTGAATCCAGCTCCTGCCTGTTGCTCAGTACAGTCCGGGACTTTTTCTGGGGCATGCCCCACGAGCCCAGGTGATGTATTCGTCATCATTTTTGTTATTGCTTGATATCGGGTTTGTATATATTTTTATATATATTTCATTATTATTTTTCCTATTATTATTAATCATTATTATTGTAGTTAGATTAAAGCTGTTTTAACTTTTCCAACCCATAAGCCTCTTTCCCTTTTTGTCTTCTTCCTCCCCCCCCCCCCATTTTGGGGCGGTAGGGGGTTAACAAAGAGTGTCTGTCGTCTGTTTAATAGCCAGCCCAGCTTTAAACTGTGACAATATGAAATTGAGATATTCAGTAGAATTTAAACACTTATCTATTAGAACATCTTCTTTAACATTCATTAAGCAATGTTCACTTTCCCCCTCCTTTCCTCAAAAATCTTTTTTTAAATGTTATGTATACTGGTAAACATGTATTCTGCTCTGGAAAGCTGTTCCAGAACATTTTAATTCTATTCTGCTCATTACCATCCTATCTCCCTAATGCCATTTAACTTATTTGCCCTCACATCATTGTTGTGTGGCAAGGAAGAAAAATGGGTCAAGGAGGGAATACATGACTTGTTCGTGATGCCACAAAAGTCATTAAGCAAATTGAATCAAGATTTTCTCATACCAGCTCCCAGTCTCTTAAATGTGTTATTTTGCTGAATAATTTAAATTCACTGTTTCACATCATGCAGATATTCTTGAACTGAAGAAAGCACTCGTATTCCATGTCACATTACAATGAAGAAAGATTTTTCTTTCAAGGGAAAAAAATAATTTACTTTAAAAACTTCTATGCAATTTATGTTTCTTGCTAATATTTTGAATTATCGGTTGTGAAACTATCCAGAGCAAACACTTCAGCAAATGGCAAAACATTCATTTGCACACTTTCACCTTTTAGTAATTTCTACTTCTTATAAATGTCATCTGTTTTCAGTTCTCTTCTACACAACTGAAGATGTGAGGCTTTTCAATTGGTAACAAAAGATCTCCTTGCATGCCACTTGACCCTAAGTTTCAGCTAATTAAATAATTTCTCTAGGAATGCTACATAAAACTCAGTTATTAATGGGAAAAAAATGCTGAGAGCTAATGGAATCTTTTGAGACAGAGTATGGCCTACAGGGAGGGGTACTGCTGCAGTGCAAGTCTTAAAAGCAATAGAGGATGAGCCAGCCATAAATCCTCCTGCAGGTCTAGGGGAAGCACATTCTGCAGCAGAAGGCTGACATTGGGTAGATTAACGCAATGTATATTCTGCCCTGCAGCTGCCAGTTTCTCCTCAGTTCAGGCTGTTTCCCTTGGGGAAGCCAGTACTATCTGGAACATCGTCCCCACCTGCATTGTAACTCCTGCAAGAGACTCTCAAAATGAAAAAAAAAAATCAAAAACCAACCCTCACAGCAAACTAACAAATGGACCAGCTACAGCCCACGACAGAATATCTCCTGAAACCATGAATAGGAGCACCCACACAAATTATATGTATAGGAAAATATTTTGAATTTTATTTTTTCTTACTTTTTTTTATGGAATTAATAACCACATAATAAAATTAAGGGCTTAATTTTATATGGAATTGAGAAACAGGATATGACAACCCAGAAAAGTTTATGGTCAATTTGTCTGGTTATCACCAGAGACTAACCTATCGATTTCCTACTCGCCAACATCTGCAAAAGTATTTTGCATTGTGCATTACAACTTAAGGGTTTATCATAACTTAATACAGTAATTACATAAATGTGATCATACCAATTAAAGACAATGCATGAGAAAGTCCAAAAGATAAAAATAATTTCAGGCTCCATATCCATACATACTAAACTCTATGCTTTTACTGAATGCCCTTCGAGAAAAGTTTCTTATTCTCCCTCTCTACAAAGAAAAAAAAAAGAGGAGGGGAGGAAAAGACTGTCTTTCCTGTATTTAATATGGCTTACTGTTGCTTTGCATATGTTCTTTCTGTTGTTTCAAGATACTGTTGGCAGAGTAGCATAATTCAACATTGTTTTTATCACAGTGTGAAAAACACCAGATGTACAAAATTAAAGTTCAAGTTAATCAAAATATTGCTTGACAAAGCAAATAATTGAATTGCACTTTCAATGCACTGTAGTAGACAATAATTAACATGCAGCATCTTCAACATTTGGATACAACTTCCAATTTCCGTTTTAACATCATAGAATGCTGTCTACACATTTTTTAATGGTACTCCTGATAATAATATATTCCGGTTTTAATCATATTCCACATTGCAGGAAATGAAGCTTGCAATTTTCCCAGGTGCTTACCAAATTACTACTGCAAGCTAATTCTCATCCCCCAAGTTAAGAGTTTCAACACTGTGCACATTAACAGCCTGCTTATGTTCTTCCTGTACAACAGAAGGTAAGTTAATATGTGCTTCAATTATATCCAGTTTGTGCATTTATAGCACCCTGTGGGCAGCACTAAGAAGGCTGTAAATGTACTTATCCTGCTTCTTTAATGCTTTACTGTATTACAGAGGGGAGAGAGAGAAAAAGAGAGAACTGCATCATTTTACCAAGAGAATCAATAAGGAACTCAACTTCACTGTATTGATTCAAGAGGGCTGCTAAGGTACAGCTCTCCCTTCACTTGCTACAAAAAAACTTGCCTGAGCTTGACATTTATATAAATTTCCCTCTTTTTCACACATGCGCATGAATACACACATTATTAAGCCTGTATTTGTCAGCTTTAATAAAATGCACATGAAGCACATTTTCATGTATTGTAGACACTCTATCTTAAATTAAAATGGAAGATATATTGCACAATTGCCTCTTCTAACTGCATCTATTGACATAACTGAACAGTGTCTTAAAGGAAGGCATTCCATTTTTTCCGAGCTAGTTTATTTTATTGCAGGCTAGCCTGAGGTTTCATGAAATAAGTGTACACTTGCACTCATACAATTTTGATCTTTTTCTTTCTATTTCTAATGCAACATTCACCTACCAGTTGTTGACTGAGTGCATAGTCATCTTTTGTATTTTAAGATTTCATTTTATTTTTAATGGTAAAGTGTTTATTAATTCTTCTTTACAGAAGCTTTCCAGAAACTTTGGGAAATGATTGTTGAGATCTAGATTTCACTACACAATTGTTAGATTTAGACAACTTGATACTTCCCTTTATCTTTTCAACTCTAGTTTACCATTAAAAAAACCAAAAGAACAAAACCAAAAACTGTGGTTCAGCAAAAGTGTAATCCACATGTCTGTGTCAAATTATACTGGCAAAGGTTTATATCAGTAGAATTTTTCTCAAGAAAAGATATGATCTGAGGGTGATTTTACTGGGGTACAGATTATATACGTGACAACACTGACATTTCTTTCTCTTGTACATTTTCTCCACTTGCAAAAATTATATATATGTAACGTGTATCTTTCATTTATCATATTCACTGTTACATATGTAAGTAAACCTCACCAGTAAGAATCAAATCAAGATATTTTCAATTTTGTTCCTTGGAGATTGCCTCCTTTGCAAGTTTGCCACACAAGTTTGTGTGTGGCATCAAGTTTGACCAAAAGGACACGGAATTGCTCTTTTGTGTTCACTTCTCCTTCAGAAGTTTCCAAGCTTGGAGTCTAAATGTCTACAAAAGCATAAGATGTTTTATTGCATCACTACATAAATTCATTATGATCATTTTTAAGCAAGTTTCCTTTTTAACCTTCTAATTTCTTTCTCAAGTTTATAATATTTATTTTCTTCTCCATGACTACAGATGTTGAAGCAAACATTATACAAACAAGTCTTGGACTTTATGATATAGCGACCTGCTTATGTGCACCTTTAAGACAACCAGAGGCAAAACAACAGTTTGTCCCACAAGGCTAGGACAAAGGTAAAAAATGAAAATCTCAATATTTTCCTCTGCAGCTCCATTTCATTAGCTTCTACTCTACCTTGCTGACAATTTCTGGCTCATCTTTACAGGAGATACTGTAAATTACTATACAAAAATGTATGGAACAGTAGAGATCAGAAAAGTACATTTTCCCACCCCCTCCCCTGCCCTGATTCATGCTGTTAATTCTAAATGTCTTCTAAATACGAATTTGACAACAGTTAATGGTTCTTAAAACCAGGTAAATTCAAAACACAGATTGCTTTTTCCCATATATGCCACTTGAGTCTCATATTCCCATGCCCTTACTGAATGGTAATACAGAAGATTTTGTAAAAGTTTCAGTTAAAATCAAATCAATTAAATGAAACTACATCAGTTAGAGTCAATGTAACGAGTTTTGGTATAAATTCCCTTTACCTATATCAAATTCCAGATTTCAGTGCACGTATGAGGTCTATATTGAATCCAAACAGGTTCAGTAGCCAAAATTTAGCAAGCAGGCAGAGCAGAAGAACAAAATGTATTTGAACACTATGACAGGTAAAAAGAAATTTTAAAAATTAACACATATGTTAATTTGTGTTATTTTTCACTTGATCAGGAATTTCAAAGTAATTTTTAGGTATTAAGTAAGAAGCATGAGAAATACATCATTTGGTTTTCACTCTTAAATATTTTTTGCACATTTATCATTCATGCATTCAAGGAACAGGATTTATCCCATGGGATTCATTGCCAAAAAAGCAAATGTTCATAATAAACAGTATGAAGGGAAAACTAGAGTAGTATTCTCACATTCTAAGTTCAGTCACTTACTGATTTTACTAACTAAATTTAAGTTATCCTCCCCATTGAATTTTGTGATACTATACTTACACAGTCAAAGAGGAAAAGTAAGCAACCTGAATCACTGCTCAGAGAATGAAACATAAGTCCTTATTTAGACTAGACATTGAACAACTGTTTTTCTCTATTAATTGTCTAAAGAGAAACTTGCTGCATTATAGTTCAAACAAGACCTAGTTTATAAATCACTACATTGACTCCCATATAAGACAGCCTTTCTTTTAAAAGGGAAGAAAAGAAAAAAAAAAGCAAAAAAAAAAAGCATTGTGCTTACTCTGCTGCCGCCTTCTTTGGGAAAGCTTTATTACTACCAACCATCAGTCTGGATGACGCAGCCACAGTCAATAAATCACAATGGAAATCTTGGCAGCCTTTGTCAACTACGTCTGACTCCATACCCTATTTTGGCATTCCCAACACTAACTGTCCCAAGAGACTCCCATCGGTGGGGATCAAGGACACTAGATACATGTCTTAGTAAATCTGACTAGTTCAGGAGACGCTGCAGTTTCACTTACTAGCTGACAGAGTTCTTACATTCACCATGTTCTGAATTCACCGATATGGGAATTAATTTTTTAAAAAAAAAAGAAAGCAAAACCCCCTTTTTTTTTTAAATGAATTAATAAAATGTGTTCAATTCGGCTGGCAAATTCTCACCAGCTGTTGGAGAAAGTAAGGGTCATTTCCTTAACAGATCAGTAACAGAGAAGGAGAAAGAAAATAAAATTAAAGATTGTAAGAGATTGTGTGATTAATTCCCGTAAGGTATTGCATTTCAATGTTCACTAACAGGATTAAGAACTTCTGATCATCGATCTGTTGTGCCTACTCTGCAGTTGCTCTTTGAGCAGGTCAGCTGTTGACTGCAATGGCAACACAGCACTTGGAAGGAATGTCAAAACCACATTATATTATAGACTCTGCACAGGATATCCAGGAATGCGTCTTGAACATAAATATCCAGCCCATCAGTGCTATGGTCATCCAGAATATATAAGCTTAAAAAATACGATCTATTTATCAAAGAGGGTCCTGTACAGTAGCTCTTATATAGATGCTGCTCTGAATTCTCTTGGAACATCTTCTTGCACAAAAACTGAAATATTAAATTATGATTCTATGCAATTTTTTCTTTACTCTAATACAGTGGTGATAGGCACAACAGCTGTTATCTAGGTTATGATAAAAGGGTGTGTACCAGTGGGATGCATGTGTACAACTACCATAATGAATGTCATTGTGTGTGTGTACAAATGCATACGTATATGTATACACACATATAAACAAAAATGTTTAAAAACATAGATTCAGATACCATTACTCATATATACTGGTTTATAGAAGAGTATCTCAGCATATCGATCCAAACAACAGGTTTCCAACTTAAGAAATCTTTCATTCCTGTCTCCAAAAAAATTCTTTTTTTTCTAGTTTGTCTTTTTACTACTTATGGAAACAGAGGCAAGGCAGACAACAGGCTAACACTTTTAGATACTTATCTTATGCTTGTGTTTATCATAAAAAAAGAACACTGTATCATCACTACATTGTTTGGTCCCTAGGCCTGTCAAACCACAGTGCTTTATTCTACATTATTTTCTCGTAAGAAAGAACACCAGAAGGCTAAGTGAACTAAATTTTGTTTCTTTTTTCTTTTTTTTTTTTTTTTACTTAGGAGTAAACTCAGAATGTGACATGTCTTTTTGCAAGTTGGTGTCTTTCCTTCAGATCTGCTCAACCCATAAGCTGTGCAATTTTTTCTTTGGTTGCTGCAAACTCTACAGTCACCTCTGGGTGTCCAGAATAGGTTTTGCAGTCTGCCACCTTGAAGGATGGGACACATTACTCTTCTCTGCACAATCTCTGTTGTGCTGCAGGATTCCAGCTCCCCCATGACTCCCCAGTTCCTGTTTTCACAACATTCTGTGGAGACTTTCCCTTCTGAGAAAGCTCTCAGGAAAGAATCAACTTCCCTTTCCCTCCTTGGAGCTCCACCTAACCCAGACAACAGCAGCCTGTCTGGACTAAGCCAACAGGCTCCTTTTCTGCTGGTACACAAAGGAGCATAACACATTGACATACAACACACAATAATGAAGTACCATCCATCTCGGAGAGCAGTTTGTCAAAAATAGCTAAGTAACTTCTGTATTAATACCTATTTTTAGCTTAAGTGAACAGCAATGCCCAGTATTTATATGCTGAAAAGAATATTTTAATGCTCCCTTGCAAAAGAGACATTTGGCACAAAGTAATCAATCTACCACTGACAGGTACTTAGATGTTCATATGCGAAAGAGTCTTTTGGAATATCTGGTTGTTAGCAAAACTTCACTTCATTAGAGAACTGCTTAGACTTTGATCTCACTGTCCTTGTTCAATTACTGTTTTCATTAACATGGGGATGGTTTCCTTTTTTTCCTAATTTTTCCTCATTTATTCTGGATTTTTAAAACAAAGTTAATAAAAGTGGCAGCTCAGCATTCAACATTTCAGTTTCATTTTAAGACATTCTGGTAGATCTCGACTGATCCCTGTCAGAAGCTGAGTCAGTGACACAAGCCCGTTATGTCTTAAGAGACTGGCAGACATCAACACGAGCCAGCCCCTCTGTGGTGGAGGAAGGACTGGATGCTGCATTTTGGACCACTCAAAACCTTTGTTCACCTGAGGTAGAGGTGGTTAACACATTAATCATAGCCAAGAGAAGTGGTGTCTCCCTTGTCCTCTGAAAACAACTAGCTAAAATGCTTTTTAACTAGCTGGCTCTTGATTTCACATCATTTGAAAGACCAGGGAGATCTTTCATATCTCATCTCCTTAACTGCTGCCACTGTGTCTTGTGTCACAAGATTTTCACCTTAGACACATACTTCAGCCTTAACCAAATACTGCCTCTCATTCTTCTGTATCTTGACTGAATATAAGATGGAGAGAAGAAAGATGTACTTTGCAGAACCCATGTTGCTGCCATAATTTACCTCATTTTTCCATTAAAGAGCTTTTACACTTCAACTAGAGAAAAGCTGATCTATAACACAGAGGAAACAGTGGTAGAACTTTCATAATAAAATAAAATGAATATTAAACATTTTTGCAACTGTCAATCCAAATCTTAAAAATTGTATTTGCAGTTTTCCCTATAGCAGTCATGCCATGTGATGACATGAAAAGGACAGAAGATTTTTGATGTCAATATGGGTATAATTTTGATGAATAAGTGGAAGACTTATTTTTACTAGCATGTCAATTACATTTTTAAGAACTGTTAGAATAATCTTCTCTGCTTTTTCCTTTCTCCTACAGATATTCAATGTAAGGAAAAATGATGCATTTTAATGCTTTTGAAGTACTTTGAAAGAAACAGAAAAAGTAGAATGAAAGATAATTTTAAAATGGTCTGTTAAATTTATACTTCTAGGTATCCTTTTTTAAATTAAGTTCATTACCACTTTGTTAAGTTCATCATTTTTCCTTGTAACCTTAGGGTTATTAAGTATAACATCATTTTTCACTAGAACTTATGGTATAATGCCAAATCATAAGCCAAGCCAAATGGAACACGCAGGGAGAGAGAAGGGGAGACATACTAACAGAGGTATTTCTTAATAACGGAAATCTAGCAAAAGAGGCATCAAATTTGTCAGCAGAACTGCAGATATGACTCTATCAATAATCCATGGCACTTTTGTATTTCCCAGCTGAGGCTATTATACAGCTTTGGATGACAGCCTGCTTCAACTTCATCATACAATCCACTGGGACAGAAACTCATAACTGGCTTTCAACATAGATCCTTCATATAAAGGGTAATAACTGCAGCCAGTCAGTGTAGTAAGATTATCAGAGAGTGCAGCAATGAGCTGCAAAATGTGGGAAAGACAGCCTGACAGAAACCTGACAAAATAAGCTCAGAAGGATAACTCCTTTCAACTCAAGGGTAGAAGAAAGGTATCAGAAAGATCCCCCACAGAACCTTCCTCAACACTGCCCAGACGATGCTTTTTAGTTAAGCTTATCTTGACCTACCTTCAAACATTAGAGAAAATGACTAATAAATCAGAAACTCGAGCTACTTCACGAAAAGCGATAAAGACACTACAGAAGGTTTTATCTGTACTGATGAACATTATTGATATTCTTGCAAGTCCATTGATTTCCAGTAGAAACTTTTGATAGGACTGTCACTGTGACATAATATTATTATCTAATAGGGTATTGTCTAATAAAGTCATCTAATAATATTATTATCTAATATTGTATCTATGTAATGTACATAAAAGAAACCTAATTGGGCCATTAAATCAAGCACAAATGTTCCAAAATCTTCTACATGGCTTATTTAGGATTCACTGTCCTATTTTCAGACGTTCAACATCAAGATTAATCAGAGCCAGATAACTTCATCTCCAGTTCCTGAGCTCCTTGAAAATTTACACAAATCTTTATACTTCATTTCATTTGATTTAGGCTGGCTTTCATATCCAAGTGGAAACTCAAGGGCCTAAGCTTGTGCAAACTGCCCTACATGATCAGAGCTGTTTAGCGGTAAAGTTTTGATTGCCGATATAGGGGTAGATTTATTCAGTTAGCATCCGGTCGCAAATAATGTTCCCCAGGGCTCAGTATCGAGGACAGTTCTGTTTAACACCATTATTAATGACGTGGACGAGGGGATTGAGTCCATCCTCAGCAAGTTTGCAGACAACACAACACCAAATTGGATGGGAGTGTTGATCTTCTTGAGGGTAGAAAGGCTCTACAGAAGGATTTGGGCAGGCTGGATCTATGAACTGAGGCCAATTAATGCTAGAAAAGCACGTGTGTGTGTGTATGCTAACATTGGCCTCTTCCAAGACCTACTTGGAGAAATCATATGGGTTAGGGCTCTAGAAGGCAGGAGGGGGCTAAGAGAGCTCATTAATGTTCAAGAACCACCTCCTCGAAGCTCTGGATCAATGCATCCCTATGAGTAAGAAGTCAAGCAAAGGAGGCAGTAGACCTGCATGAGTGAACAAGGAGCTTGTAGAAAAATTCAAAGAGAAGATGGAAGGTTACACAATGTGGAAAAAGGGACTGGTCACTTGGGAGGAATATAGGAATGTCATCAGAACATGCAGGGATTCAATGAGGAAGGGTAAGGCACCCTTGGAATTAAATCTGCCAAGGGGGTCAGGGAAAACAGGAAGGGCTTCTTCAGGTATATTAGTAGCAAAAGGAAGACTAGGGAAAATCTGGGCCCACTGCTGAATAAGGACAGTGCCTTGGTGACAGGGGTTACAGAGAAGGTGGAATTACTGAATGCTGCCTTTGCTTCAGTCTTCACTGCTAAGGTTGGCCCTCAGGATTCCCAGTCCCTGGAGGTAAGATAATAAGTTTGGAGAAATTAAGACTTTCTCTTGGTCTAGGAAGATGGGATTAGAAACCACTTAGGCAAACTGGACACCCACAGATCCATGGGCCCCAATGGGATGCACCCATGAGTCCTGAGGTTGCTGGCAGATGCTATTGCCAAACCACTCTCCATCATCTTTGAAAGGTCAT
>VZSC01004024.1:52189-71481 GCA_013398225.1 Steatornis caripensis
CAGTTCTGGGCTCCCCAGTACAAGAGAGACAGGGAACTACTGGAGAGAGTCCAGCGGAGGACAAGAAAAATGATAGGGGAGTGGAGCATCTCTCTTATGAGGAAAGGCTGAGAGAGCTGGGTCTGTTCAGCCTGGAGAAGAGAAGACTGGGAGGAGATCTGATCAATGCTTATAAATATCTAAAGGGTGGGTGTCAAGACGACAGGGTCAGACTCTTCTCAGTGGTGCCTAGTGGCAGGAGAAAGGGCAACGGGTACAAACTAGAGCAGATGAGGTTCCACCTGGACATGAAGAAGAACTTCCTTAATGTGAGGGTGACAGAGCACTGGAACAGGCTTCCCAAAGAGGTTGCGGAGTCTCCCTCTCTGGAGATATTCAAAATCTGCCTGGACGTGTTCCTTTGCAACCTGCTCTAAGCATACCTGCTTTAGCAGGGGTGTCGGACTAGATGATCTCCAGAGGTCCCTTCTAACCCCTACCATTCTCTGATTGTGTGCATGCATTTCCATCTAAAGAGGCACTTTTGCAGCCTACTGTACTGGTTTTGGGTGGTACAGAGTTAATTTTCTTCATAGTAGCTTTTATAGTGCTGTGGTTTGTATTTGTGATGGAAACAGTGTTGATAATACAGGGATGGTTTTGTTATTGCTGAGCAGTGCTTACACAGCGTCACAGCCTTTTATGCTTTTCACACTGCCCCACCAGCATGTAAACTGGGGGTACACAAGAAGTTGGGAGGGGACACAGCTGGGACAGCTGACCCCAGCTGAGATATTTCATACCATAGGACATCATACTTGGCAACAAAATCTGCAAAGGAAGGGAGTGCATTCAGAGTTATGGTGTTTGTCTTCCCAAGTAACCATTACAATTGATGGAATGCTGCTTTCTTGGAGATGATTGAACACCTGCCCGCTAATGGGAAATAGTGAATGAATTCCTTCTTTTGCTTTCCTTGCATGCACACCTTTTGCTTTACCTATTACATTGTCTGTCTCAACCCACAAGTTTTCTCACTTTTGCCTTTCCAATTCTCTCCCCCATCCCATTGTGGGGTTGGGAGGGGGTGGGGGTGGAGATGAGTGGCCGGGTGGGACTGAGCTGCCTACCAAGGTTAAACCACAACACCTACTAACAGACAACAGTCCCAACCCCATAACAACTAACAGTGAAAGAAAAGGTTAAAGTAGGAATATAGTCAAATACAACTACAGCTGCTTAGAAAATGCAAATGTATTACAAAAATAAGATGTCTACCTCCAAGTGCTAAGGAAGAACTTTCAATTTCTATTGAAAACCTGTAGATACCAAAGATACTTATTAGACTTATTTACTGGTTATTTTTGTCTTAAATGACATATATTGTCATATATATAAATGACATATTTCTATTTGTTTAGAAGTTCAGCTGATTCCCTTTTTTGCATAGGAAAAAAATATCTAAAACTTATTTAATTTTTTGTCTGAGCTGATTGACATGAGAAGGAAAACAATGAGTGTAATGGTCTCCTTCAGACTCTTGTTTATAATGTTATTATTGTTAGAATTTAAAATTATATGAAATAATAATTCACAGGTATATAACTTCTAATTATTTCATTTCAGTAATATTATTCTTCCCCCTAAAATACTATTATTTTTGTTTTCAAAAAACACAATTCTATTTCAAATATTTCATTTTCGCTACAAAAAATGTCTCTAAAGAACCCAGGAAATTTATAATGCAATAATGAAAAAAAAAGAAAAAATATTAAAAAAAAAGTCTGAAAAATATGATAAAAACTTTCTCATAGGTAAGCTCTGTGCAATGTCTGGAAATTATGTTAAAAACTTTCTCATAGGTAAGCTCTGTGCAATATCTGAAAATACATAATTACTTAGAGAGAATGAGAGAAAAAGCTATACAGTTGTGGATTATTATAGAGGTTTCTATTACATATTGCACAACTGTGTTAGCCCTCGGTCTCCACTGAGGCATTAATTCCATTTCATAGACACCTCAAAATTCAGTTATGGTCTGAGCCAGGGTGAAAAATAGGCTTATTAAAATTCCCCATGAGAGAAAAACGCTGGAATCCTTGCACTGAGGTAGGTCCATGGTTTTGCTGAATCCAAAATCTCCAAAAATCCAGGGTTTCTACAGCAACCTTCTCCCTGAGTATTGTAAGGTTATGGACACTTGGATGCATGTTACCAAACACCTTGATTTAGAACAGGAAGAAATCGACACTTTTCCAAGAAGGTAAGGTGGAAGGAAACCAAATTTACCATGTTTCCAGAGAAATTTTAGTAGAATATATTTGCTTCCTTTTTTTTTAATGACAAAATAAAGAAATTAAACAAAAATTGCCCAATCTTCTTCCATCAGCTCTTTCTCCATATAACCTCTATACCATGACTTCTGTCACATACCTGGCATGTTTAATAATGTTTAAAATACTTCTGTACATGATTTAAGGAAAAAGTACCTATATGAGACATTAGACATTCAAACCAGCACAACTTCATTCATAAGGCCATTAATCATAAAATCATAGTAACATGGGTTGCAAGAGATGTCATTTAGTCCTATTTCCCACTCAAAGCAGGACTATGGTCAATACCAAATTACCAATACCAATATATAGTATTATCAATACCAACACATGGTAAATACCCTCCTCATTTAAATCCTTCCTCAGTGCGAATCATATAAATCATAAAATCTTAATAAGGCAACTATCACAGACTTCCAGCTTTCTATGTTTCATACATCAGCATCGTTCTCCAATTACTATTTTTCTGGGAATATCCTCTCAGGGAAAACATATAAGGGCCACCATCAATAGCAAATATTCATTCCTTTCTAAAAATGCAAACATTACAGAACTTAACATTAAAAAAACCATATGAAATAATTTATATGCAGCATAAACTCTTATTAAAAATAATACAAGATATGTTAAAGATTTTGTTGTTCTGTATTTATGTTTATTGTAAAGGTATTCTGTATTTCAGGAGGTGCAGTTGTTGCCATGGAAACTAATTTTTAGTCTATTGCAGAGTAAATAATTCTATAAATCTCACTTTATATCCAGTTCACAGGTACAATTTCCCTTTATTATTGCAATGGGAGAGGACAAGGGGATAATTTTTTCCTTCCTAGGTATTTTTTTCTATGCGGTATCTTTTCAGTTTGTCTAACAGTATCTTCTAGAGAAACAGAAGCAATTAAGAACCAAAGAGATGAATCCAGATTTTGCAGGAGTCCTAACCTAAATTACTGAATGCTTCACAAACTTATGGAAATCAATGATTTCTCAGAACCTCATTGCTTCCATATGTAGAATACAAATAAAAGACTTGTTAAATGTACTGCTCAATAGGTTCAGAAGATGAGCTAATTATTTTTGTAAAAATGCTGCAACTAAAGGTGCTATATAAGCTCAAAGTACTACTGTTCTGAGTATTACTACCATTTATTACTGTGCTGACATCAATGGAGATCATTTCTATAGAAAGGAAAATTATCAAGTGAATTTCACACTTCCTGGAATCTGCACATCACATATCACACACTAGTATTTTAATATTTTAATAGAAAGAGACTTAGCTTTCATTCAGTATACAATTTTGTGCTTAGTAAAAATGCATGTGGGTGTTTATTCAAAACACCAAGATGCTTTATTTAGGAATGTAATTGATGGAATTGCACTACGAATTCCATCTTTATTGTGTTACATCTTTATATGCTATTGTGTTACTCTCTGTTCAACACTATATGTACTATTTATGGAAATAATAGGAAAATTGTTTCTTTTGTGCTTAGGGGTTTTTTCCCCGGAACGTAGACTTTCACGTTACCCTTTGCAGTCTATCTGTCTTCTGCAACATTCATGCAGAGCTGGAAAGTAGAAATCTCTATTGTACCAATAGGACTGAAGCACAGTGGAGCTAACAGATTCATCTAAAACTGTGAAGGAAACCTGTGCCAGGGCCAGAAGAGGAATCACAGCTCCAGATCCTACTTCCACTATTTAACCTGTTTTCATAGCATGGCCTGACCACCGTACTAATAGAGAGGGAAGCTGTCAAACAATGTTGGCTGTGATTGTTGAACACAGCCACGTCTGGCATAGCTATTTTTCTAGTTCACCACTGACCCCGTTCAAGACTTCTTACAGTAAAGGCACACTTAAACTGTGCTCTGAGGAAATGGGTTGCTGCTGCCGTAAGGAAGTGAGGAGTTGAAGTGAAGGAGATCCTGATACCTGAAAGGGAAGAAGGAAGGGGGCCAGAATGGGAAGTCCCTGACGAGTTTGTCCTGCTGTATCTGCCAGGAATATGAGGGATACAGAGCAGGAAACAGAGGAGTGCTGCTGCTGGAAATGGATCCTTTATCAGCCCCGGCAGCATCTGCCTGTATACATCAAGTCTGCTGGCTTTTCCTAGTGCTCTGACATAACAAAGACAGGCAGCAGGGCCAAGGCCATTTTGCTGTCTCTAGGGATCTGCTGCCTTGGAGAGCCATCTACCTTGGACACGATGAGAGCTAAGCCAAGGCTAATAACAGCAAAATTGCAGCCAGGGAAATTTTATGCAGTTATATCAACATTGTTGTGTACAACATCTTTACTATAAATTTGATGCAATGAAGAATTATCAAGTATCTGTGATTATCAGGGGGGTTTCCATAAGAAACCATGTGGAAGCCTCACCTAGAACACAAACAAAACCAGCTAGTGGATATAATACTCTATGTTTTTGAAAGACTGCCCTGTCCCAGATCAAATGAGTATAGAAAAGCCTCTAAATTAACCTAATTAGTGACATAGAAAAGTATTTTCAAGTTTGGAATGCATGGGCACCCCTTTATTTCAGTTGCTGTTCCAGAGTTAGATCTGTCTCTCTTTTCTGTCTGTTTTTATTTATTTCCTACTCAGGCAAAGTTGCTTTTAATGTCAATGGGACATGCAAGCGCACAGACTTTATGCAGATCCTCCATGCACTTGAGTGTCATAACTGATTTAGCTACTTCACTTTTGGCAACAATGTTTCAAACAAAAGCAAGGCTAAAATGTCATTTTTGCAATATCTCCAGTGACTGCATTGAATCACACTGCTTAGTTCAGTGTTTCCAAGCAAAGTCATCTTCCTTACACAGGATTTATAGACTTATTCAGGAATAATGAGGGAAAGGAAGATTACCATAATCACTTTTTCTGACTTACTATGTATTTATCTATACACCAGTTTTGAAGAAAGCACATTTCCTTTTCTGATGCCAGCAAAGTATTCCTCGTACACTTAATCAGAGAACTTGGGCATTCTGGGAATGCTTTATTTGTTTAGCCCTGAGGTTCTGGATGTTTTGGGTAAATAGCAAAGGAATCCAAATGTAGAGTTTGGTTTCAAGGAAATAGAAGAAAGAAAATTTCATACAATAAGCCTTTACATCTAAGTAATGTCTATTCTTGCAAGTCTTCCAATGGAAATTGACATTTCAGAGTTTACCAAACATATACAACCCTTGAGCAAACAAACTACCACAGAACTGGAAAGCTGCTACAGCTGACCTCCATCAATAATCTGCACATTCTTAAGGTGCCTCCTGTTTCTGTCTCTTCATGTCCTACTCCATCCTCTCCACTTTTCAAGAACTGAAGCATTTAATATTAAGCATGTTATAAAAAGTGTACATTTGTGAAGAAAGCATTGGACTGAATCATTTGGCTTACAAAGGTATCATGGTTTAAAGCTGGGCTGGCTATTAAACAACAGACACTCTTTGTTATCGCCCTCCCTTCCCAAAATGGAGGGAAAAGAGAAAAGGGAAAGAGACTTATGGATTGGAAAGGTTAAAAACAGCTTTAATCTAACTAAAAGAATCATGTATTATAATAAAGGGAAAAATATGCACAAACATGATATCAAGCTCCCCCCACCACCAATGACAAATACATCACAAGGACACTGTGGGGCACACCCCAGGAAAGTTCCAGACTGTACTCAGCAGCAGGCAGGAGCTGGATTCAGGATCAAAAGCAGAATAATCAGGTAGAGCCCTCCTTACATGCTTAAGCAAGGAACTGGGTAGAGTCCTCCTCAGATGCTTAAGCAAGAAACTGAGTAGAGTTGGACAGCAGCAACCTGCAACATCACCAGCACCTTCTAGCAGCCCCATACTGGGCTTAAATAGGCTCCTGGGCCATAGGTGTGGGCAGAAGCACCAGGTGAGGCTGCTTAGGGCTGTTAGAGCCCATCAGTGCCCTGTCCATAAAGGGAGAGGGAGTGACCCGTGTGATCTCTCACCTTTATTCTGAGCATGATGTGTGTGGGATGGAGTACTGCATTGGGGTCAAGCCAGGACAAAAGGTTTCTATAACTTGATATAATATAATTTAAACTAAATCACTCAAAAGAATATGAGTAACCTGAAGCATATATTAAGATCTCTAACTCCCTTTTAAAACTATGAGGCAGACCTAGAAGCATCCAAAATCATTAGATTCAGGGAGAGGTTTCTTTCATGTCTTATCTTATGACCACAAAGGTCAGTAAAAATAGTTTCATTTGTCAGCTTGTTTCAGACATAACTTCAGTCACTCAAAAATTCATGCAAAAACACACAAAATGAGTTAATTTCTTGACATATACAACAAAGTATGAAATGAAAACCAGAATTACAACCAGATGGAGCTAACACTTTTATACCTATCTCTGTGAACTAGTGAAATTTGGTTGTGGCAGGCACTCAGGCATCTGATACCCTGTAAACTTCTGTATAGTGTATACCAATTTTCAAAAAATTGTTCTATTGAGATGGGAGAAGGAGTGAATGCTCTTTGTCTTCTTTTCCACTATTTATAATACAGTATTGTATTCAGTTTGCTGAACTAAAAGGTCCAATATCATTTAATATTGCATCTGCATTGATTTTGTTTGTTGGGATATTTTATTCAACACTTGATATTGCAAAGCAGTGTTATTAAATTGCAGTAAAATTATCCACACACATTTCATACAATTTCTTTACCAACAGTCAGAAAATTTTTCATGAAGGAGTTAAATAGTAAGAATGTAGTTCATATCAACAACAGAAAACACAGTAGAACTTGATATCTAGTCTTTACTGTAGGCAGTAGTTTTGTGGGAAGATAAACAAAGGGCAAGAAGGCCGTGGCTGAGGGAAAGGAAGCATTTAGTAAGACAGGTAGTATTTAGAGCATTTAGAGATATTTGTTTCCACTGTACTGGAAATGACATGCTTTGTGTATGGTTTTTGTGGACTTCCCCGAAAGGTCCATAAAACATTATAGTTTAAATTATGGGTCGTTATTGTTTAATTTTGCACATAGATAACCTAAATGTCTAAAGCATATTTGCACTGGGTTTTGCTCAACAAAATTTGATCAATGACATTGATTTTGAGGACACAATACGTCAGTGTTAAACTACAATCTCCTTATTAATGTACACTTATAATGTACGTTAAATAAACTCAGAACACAATACTTCACGCAGCTTCATTGCTTCAATTAATCAAACAGTCCAAAGTCTCTAATTAACATTAGCGTACTATCTGTTCTTAGAGTAGGGTACTATTCATTTTGAGCTGACTCACACACTGTAGACAGGAGCTCAGGCTTATTGCTGATCCCAGTAAAAACTCCTACTTCTCTTCAAGAGGAGGAAAGTTATGCCAATGAACCAGAGATTAAAAAGATCCACTTCAACTACAATTTCAAGTGTGTATACACAGAAATTACAAAGACAAAGAGAAAAAAGTTCAAAGACAAACCACCCATCAAACATAATATCCGGTATGTCCATGTGTTAATGTGCACAACTAAGATATATAAGACTGAGGTCTTACTTGTAGTTACAAATATCCATAAAGCAGGATAGATTTAATACAAGCTTATTTTCTTCCAGCAGTGGATCAAGAACAGTCAGTGACTTTGTGTCCAGTCAAAAATATCCCAAAATGTTCAGGGCTCTGCAACATATCTCTGTACAATCCACTACCGAAATCACAGCTGGTTCTCAAGAAATTATTGACTGCATCCAGCAAACCATGTTTTCCTACTTCTGTGTGACCTTCATTCATTCATTCATTTATTCACATTCACACGCGAAACAAACGCACTCCTCCATCTACCAAGTTCTATGCAGTCTTAAACCTTTGGCCATCATCTTGCATAGGCTTCCTTGAACATCTAGGGCATAGTTTAGTTTTGTCTACTTCAAGTGTTTCTATGTTCCTACATTTTAATGCAACACCAGAAAAAGAACACAGATTTCACTACATAGTTTAGGTTGGGGGTTGAGGGTAGTAGGTCTGTTGGCTAAACTGTAATTCCTATGTTATTTTGGTTTGGGTTTTTTAATTTAATTGTATTTTTATTTTATTTTAACTTGTAATTGTGTATTGCCCTTGCTCAACTCAAAAGGTGATTCTTACTCCTGTTAAGATTTACTGTCGGACATCCACTCTCAGGGCTCTGTTCACACTCCCACACTTTTTAATCTCATAGCTTACCTCCATACCATGAGCTGACTGTTGCTAGTTTGGCAGAAAACCCCTGCCATTTTCAATGTATTTTAGCTGATGGAAAAAAAAAAAACATTTAAAAAGAATAAGAAGTGTTTTCCTGAGGACACAACAGTAACACAGTAGTTTGTATGGAATTCAGAATGAATTAAACATGAGAAATACAAAATCCCATAAAATGTTCTTGTCTGTGTGAAGCAAGAGGACATAACAGAGAGAGGATTTTGTAAAACTGTTATATGAAGTCATGGTACTTAAACTCTAAGAGTAAACTATTAGTATTATTATAAAGAGAAATAAAGTATTTAGCGTTATTCAAAACTGATGGTACAGTTTTGGTCCTGCTCATAAATACTTTTCTTTCATTTTGATGTCTTGGTCATAGAGCAAGATATCTTGTTTTGTTAAAAGTTAGCTTTTATCTTTTTACTAAATGATTTGTTTTTCAGTCAAATTTCTTAATGTATTAGCAAATAGTCTGGTCAACATTCATTGCACTGCGAATCAAACTGTTTCCGAAACACCAGCTGGGTTGTTTTTTTTTTAAACTCTCAGCAAGAGGAAGATTTAGAAACAGGCCTTACTGGAAATATTATTATTATTGTTTGCATTCTGTCTGCAATTCATTCCTGAGACACGTCCAAGACATGGGAAAAAAAAACCAGCATCTCAGAGAAAGATGGAATACGCAAAACTACAAAGACTTCTCTAGGGATGTCGTTCCTCTGGTCTACTGGTTTATAGACTTGTGTACAGTACTGTCACTCTCCTTACTGAACTGATAGATTTTCCTTTTATGCCTGAACACTCAACAGGGATAAAGAGTCAAGGCAATACATATCTTTATTCCTTCAAATATTCTGTTCTCTCTTAACAAACACATTTGAGGAGTTCACCAAACCCCCAGATATAATGGTGCTAAAGCACACTAACCTGGGAATCCATCTATTTATCATACACCACTTTTGTCACATTTATTTATAGTGACAAAATTGCACACAGTATGGTACCACTGTGATTTGCATCATTATTTTTTTAAATCCACTACTGATGCACTCCTCCAAAAGCTGGCACAAGGGAGCTATCTTACTTCTAAATTTTGATGTTATTCCTCCAGAGCTGTGATAGTAACAATTCCCCATTCTACATAATTTCCTCTTCATGAATAGTTTGTTGTATACTCTTTCCTTTTTCCTCACCACTGCACCACATTTACTAGAGCTCCAGTGATTCTAGTTATTGATTTAGCCACCCAAGGTACAAAGCCCTAGCACCCAGATGAAAATGCGATAACCGAATTCTTCTTTCTGGAAAAGCTACATAAATGACATGAGAAAATAACCCAGATTTGCCTATAATGCTGCTGTATCTGCCTATTTATCTACTTCCGGAACTCCAACTGTGATGCCTCTATATAGATATTAGTAAAAGGTTCCAATCAAGTAACTGTCTGAAACTTTAGGTATTTTTCATGACCTTTCTTCTATTCAGTCTGTATTTCCCTCTGTCCTCGTTTGGGCTAGGACAGAACTGATTTTCTTTTAGTAACTTTACTTTTTAGTTAAGTCTCTTCTGAGAAGCTGCACACTCTGAAATTAACTGCATCTTTTTCCAGACAATAGGTGCTGCTAGCAGTGATACGTCTCGATATTTATAGTTAGTGGTGGAACATCAGTAGGAATGGTATGCAGAAAGGCTCTTGCTTATACTTATTCCTATGGAGATCAAGGTCGATGCTTGCTTCTGCTAACTTTCCTATTCACCGGAAATGAAAGAGTGGAAAAGTGGTCAGACCTGCGACCCTGCAGTGGGGAGGAGCGGGTCAGACAGGCGACCCAAACCTGACCAAAGGGAGTATTCCATCCCATATGCATCATACTCGGTATAAAGCTGAGGGATCACGAGGGTCACACGCTCTTCTTCTATGGCCGGTGTCCGAGGAGGACTCTGTCCTGTTCTTCTGCCTTCGATCCTAACCTGTGCATTCCTGAATCCAGCTCCTGCCTGCTGCTGAGTACAGTCTGGGACTTTCCCACGGTGTGCCCCACAGCGTCTGGGTGACGTGATTATTGTTGGTGGGGGGAGCTCAATATTGGTTTTGTATATATTTGTATATATTTTTTCATTATTTTTTTCTGTTATACATTATTATTGTAGTTAGATTAAAGCTGTTTTAACTTTTCCAACCCATAAGTCCCTTTCCCTTTTCTCTTCCCCCTCTCTTTTTGGGGAGGGAGTGGGTTAACAAAGAGCATCTGTCTTCTGTTTAATAGCCAGCCTAGCTTTAACCCATGACACCCTCTCACATGCGTGTCACTCACTAGGTCTCCAAAACACATGGTCGAGTTTAGTTAGTTTATGGTGTAAAACACATTCCACCCCAGAAAGATTCTAATAGATTCTTGAGAGAATTTCTATGAATTGTTATTCTCACCTACCTCAGTTCTACTGTTTGATCACTTTTACCTGTATTATTTGCTATCATATATGCTTATCTCATCTCAGTAGCTAGAGTATTCATAGGAGACAGTACTGAACTGAACCGCAAATACATCGAGATTTTAAAATGTTTGTAGAGTTTTTCCTAGATTCTTATTAGTCTGACTGGTGATTGTTAGGTGAATAACTAAGCCAAAGTTTTATATGTTTTCTGTTTCCTTCAACTGAACATCTTACATTCACATTCGACTGTCTTATCTAAGAACTGTGTGACTGCTTTAAATAAAAGTCAGTTCTCTATGTCTGTGACTTTCTTGCAACAAATAATTAAATTATATTGTTGGATTTCATTAGCATGAGACACAGGACTGAGCTCAGTAGAATGAGTGCATTCATTAAAGTCCTACTAATTTATGGTTCCTTTCTAAAGTCCCTGGAAAAGCTGCACTGTTTCTAGCTAAATAACATTATAGCACAGTATGTTTTGACTTGACAATAGGCCTCAATTTGAAAGCAACTGTAAAAGTGATATTCTGAGCCCTGTCTCATTGTAACCACACTATACTTTCTTTCTGGGAGACAATATAATCAGTCACCAGCTTCTTGGTTCATCTGATGTTGTGTTGTGTTAAGGTATGCATGTCCATAATGCATCTTTGCCTATCAGTTTCCTCAGTAATTCAGACACCTTGAGACTATTAGAAACTTTGGAAGCCATTTACCAGACAATTCACAGATTTCAATAGCCTAGTTAATACCTACAAACGTTGATGTTAACTGGCTTTTGCCTTGTGAATCAATTGATAACCTTTAGACTAAAGAATATTGGACACACTAGTAAGTACACCAAACAGATACACATCAGACTTGTAAAAACGAGGCCAACAGACTGCTGAAACTGTGACCGTGATCTGCAGCAGCCTCTACCATGCCAGGTCCACACCTGTGGTCATCAGCAAAGATACTGCTTTCTTAATGGCCTGATAGCACATTTCAGTAATAATAGCAGTTTTGGCTTCAGGATGAATCACAACCGACATTCTCAGTTCTCTCTATGTAGTGCTGATGTCCAGAAAATTACAAGGTGCTTGTTTTCCTCACCTATTCAAACATGCAAAACCCTTCCCTAGCATCTTATACTGATAACTTCTGTACTTTTACCAAGTAATATCACAAGAGACTCTAAACCCTCTTTTGTGCTTCAAATACCATAACAAAGGAGCATGCCTGGCCTTTCAATGATTACCACACTCCTCATTCACTGTAGTGAAGAAGTCATAGTCACACAGAAAGGATGACTTCTAATCCACTGACCTAGATGTAATTTCCATGTTCCTTAAGACTTCTACTGATCTACCTCACTCAGCTTCATAGATGACCCTGTCTCTAGGTTCTTCTCAACTTCATAGATGACCCTGTCTCTAGGTTCTTCTCAAGTTCCAGAAATCTGCTAGTTTGTAACAACTACGGGGTTCATTTTAAATCAGAATTGTTAGAATCTTTGCCTATATTAACAACAAATTATAGACATTTGAAAAGCTATACATGATTCTAGTCAGACACTTCAATGGTAGGTAGAGAACACTATCCAAAAGAGGTTAGTCCATAGATTGACTTCCATTGGGGTTTTTTGTATGCAACTTTTCCTTTTTGTGACTTAAAAAGTGTTCATCTACCTGAAATCAAACAATAATTTAGGTTGCAAAAGACAACAAGAGCTCATCTAGTCCATCTACCTAGTCATCTAGTCAAAGCAGTGCTAACTGCATGTCTATATCCAGTTGTTCACAGCCTTCTTTAGTCAGTCTTTGAAAATATCAAAGAGCAGAGAACTAACGGCCTCTCCAATAAATCACAGAGCTCGCCAACAGTCAAAGAAATAAATTTGGCAAGAATATTGAGTGGTTGTTCTCCATTTAATTTTCTCAGTCAAACCCCTGTGATGATCCTGGATATATTTCCATAAAAGAATAAATAAAATTTTGCCATAGGGTATGAAAGGGGAGATTTGGGATGAGGAAGAAATGTTCACACATCACTGAAAACAAGCTCAATTCAAAGATATTAAAAGGTATTAAATACACCACAACATATCCACTGCCATAGCAGATAACCCAACCCACATGGGTGAAATAAGGTACCACTTCAGGCAAAGGCCTGAAGCAAGGTTATGCTACAGGGCACAAATGCTTTTAGTCATTCTTGAAAAGTTTGTGAGAGTATGAGACACAAGAAAAGACCAGTGAAGTAGTCAAAAGCTAGAGAAAGTTTATAGGTGGCTGCGTAATTATTTAGAATCATTTAAGAGACTTTTTTATGTAATCATTTTAGGTTAAGATAACAGTATTGTAGTCAACTTCCTTTCTTCCACATCTTGTGTTGGGACTAAATCTGTCAACAAGACCACACAACCATTCACTCTTAGGGTCTCAAAAAGAAACTTTCATTAGGCCAGTAGCTATTAAAGCAATACCCTCAGCTTTAGAGTCAAAATTATATAGTTACCTAAAAAAAAATAGTGATGGATAAAACCACCCAACATCATACTTACCAATATAATTTGAAGTGGAGAGAGGGAAACAAGATGAAGCTTATTCCCTCCTTATACTATTTTACACCTTTTGCATCAGAATCATTCACTTCTGAACTCTGATACAGTGATTCTCGTTATATTACAGTGCCAATAAAAAACATCTGTTGATTCAGTAGCTAACAGCATACAATTACATTTCTACCTATAAGTAACTTCTGCTTACAATGAAGTTTTAAGAGAAGTAGATGATTTCACCACTACAAGGAAAAAAATCTAATTTTCCCTTCCAATTTCCTGACAGTATTAGAGGAAAGTATTTATAATGCAGCAATATGAGTTTGCAGAATTAGAAGGAGAAAAGAGCTATTACTGCTGAACTTTAAGAACATACATCCAACAAAAGCCTCTGCTTGAAAATGGCAAGTGGCATAAATGAGATAACAGATAAGGGTAGAATTAGTCGCAAGTTGTTTTTGTAAATCTCTAAACATAACTTGAATGGGTATGCCATTTCATTAATCAGAGAAAGTTATCTAATACCTTGTTTACTAAAACAGATTTTTGACCACAGTATCTAAAAAAGATAGAAAGCAGTCAGTGACTAGCACAAAACAGTACCAATTTGAACTAAATTGTGTATTTAGTTTGTCTTAAGTCACCTGCAAAGGAAACTCATCTTTACGATACATTTGTCTTGTAACATGGTTTCTTTCTATAAACAGGCATCTCCCTCCTCTCCAGGGAGCTAACTGGCTTGTTGTGTTTATGATGTTCTGCCATGAAGGCGAAACAAGAGATGTGTGGCATTTTTAAACTATGAGTATCTTACAAAATAGTTAACAGGGAAATAATACCTATAAAGCTTTACTAGAAATCTTAATTATTAGTTCTGTTGCATAACCTTCACAGATAACTTGTGCAATACACTAAGCTGGACATTTTAATGTTTTTGATTATCTACACTATCTAATTTCTGAATTTTGCTCATCTCAACCTCCTGGAAAAGCCACTGACCATTTTCAGTTTATAAAAACATCTACAAAGGATACCAGAAAAGGTGTGGATGCATTTTAATATCCTTAGATGAACGAGAGCACTTCAAAATTATTTTACTGGTTAAGAATTAATAAAGCTACACTACATTGAAAGGACAATGCAATTATCTGCATTACTTACTGGCTGAGTTAGACATCTTGCTGCATGTTTATTTTATTAAACTGTTAAAAGCATAGAATATAAGTAGTCCAGAGGAACTAACTTTTAAGAACTTGAAATTACAGTGACAAAGAAAAATGAAACATATTTGAAATAACTTGAATTAGGGAAGAAAAATGTGATTGATTTATTATGAGAGAAAATAGCATGCATAAACCTAGGCAATGAAAAGTGTTTATGTACTTACGTTGTGCACATGAGAAATATTTCTATTATGTAGATTAATGTTTTATTGGAGTTTAGAATAGGCTGATGCTATTTGGCTTGACTTTCACAACAGTATAGGAGTAGAATCAGTTCTATGGTGGGTGTTTGCAAGATAGAAATTATTTTATTTTATTGTTTTCCCTACAAGAAGAAAAGCCTTTTAGAAAGGAAAAAGTGTATATTATTCATAACATTGGAGTAGATTGAGGTAGAAAATGCATTAGAAAGAACTATGGAACAGTTTAAATAATATTCAGGAATGAAAGTAAAATTTATTTTTGGCCCTTAATGATATTAATAAAGGTTGTGATACTACAAAAAACTTGTTTGGGCAGCCATGTGGAATAAAAAGTACAGTATTTACTACCTGAACCAAAGAGTGCTATATTTATAAGTGAGGAATAAGATCTATAAAGAAGCAACTGCAAAGAACCTTACAGTAAATGCAAGACATTTGATTTATCAAGCATTTCATTTGCTTTGTCATTTATAGAGAACAACAAATAAAGAAACATTTTTCAGGCATTGCTTTCTGTTTTGCTTCTCTTTCCTGTACCCTTAGTGCTCCTAGATTTTTTGGTAATCTCCTGCACCTTATTTCCAAATATCATAAGCACAAGGAAGTAACTTCTGCTCCAAGCAGCTGGGCTGGGCAACAGTTATTATTCAATTTTCTGGGACCTCAACTTCCCTGGCAAGGTTCTAATTACTAAACAATACTGGTCAGACTTTACCTGGCACAACAGGCCATCTACTAGAGAAGGCGTGTTTAAAGAAGGTCTAAAAGCAGAAAGGTCTCAGGAAGCCTGTCCTGTTTCCTGCTAGCATGCCATCCAGGCTCAAGAGAATCCAAGGCAGGAGAACTCATAGCAGTCCAGCCTAGGAAAAGATGGCTTCAGAGGTATGAAACCTCACAGACCCCATCAGCTGAAGCTCCCACCTCCCCTCAACAGTGGCTTGTCCACATAACCATTGCAGTAGCATCTTTCCACTCTCCAAAGGGAGAAGAAAGAGAATATCGAACCTTGACAAATTCAGTGATGGATTTAAAGTTAAAGCTGACATCATCCAGTGGGTCATTCAAATTTTTATTGCTTATTCTGGAAGGTGCTATTAAGTGCTAAGTGTATGCTGAAGTGTGTCTGAAAGACAGTCAAACTAAAATATCTACCCCTGGATTCTGACAGCCCTTTCCAGAACTCCAAAATATTACTCTAATAATTCTATGGAAAGAGTTATTCTAAAAGCCAGAAGTTTGAGAGAACTTAAATATATTAACAGTGAACAAAGGAAGGAACTCTGAAAGGAGAAGGAGCAAATGGTGATTGGTTCTTTTTCAGTTAGATTAAAGACATTCCTTACTCTTGAGGAGTCAAAGCTCAAAATAATGAAGCTTATGATGACCCTAACAAAAAGTAAGCTTTTAAGACACCAAAGTAATAATGTAGTCATACCATACTTCTATTTGTAAATTATCCACAATACTACATAACCAATTTACTTGGAAATTTACACTTAATGAATGTTCCCTGGTACTGTGTTTAGCACCTTTTCTGTTGTCAACATGTCAGAAATTTATGCAGGGAACATTTAATAATGATAAAAGTGATTCTTTGCATAATATTCCCATGCTACAAAGAGAGACCGCTGATATGACCCTCTTCTTCTCCACCTTCTTGAGTGTTTTGTATTCTCTTTTATCTCTTTTCTAGTCCTCTCTGTGATCAGCACTTTATCTATCTGTCAGATCCCAGTCAGAGACTGCAGAAAAAGTACTTTTTCTGAGTAGAAGACTGAAAATGACCAAACTCTTCTTCAACAAAGTACATATTTGGATGCTGGAATATAGCAAACATTACCGTTGTCAGATTTGCTTGTCAGATATTATCCTTGTTAAATGCATTCTCTCTCACAGAATTAATCTTCCATAACTCACAAAAGAATTTAGTCTACAAAATTTGAACTGATTTCTCTCCTATTCAAAGGAAGAGGGAAAACATGGAAAGATTTTCTATTGCTATCTTAAATATTCCAGCAATCATCTCTTCCCACAATATTTCTGTCTCCTACACCACCAGTTTTAGAAGAAAAAGATTCCTAGAGTGCTAATTTAATCTATTGGATAGAGACAAATATGTGTGTTGCGGAGGTATACTGTGCCTAGCTGGGACAGAGATAACTTTCTTCCTACCAACTTGTATGGTGTGGTTTTAGGTTTATAACCAAAACAATACTGATAAAACACATTGCTGAATTGCTGAAGACTGTTTGCACAGCCCCAACGCCTTCTCTGTTTCAGTCTGCCCCACATTGAATAGCATGGGGGCTGCACAATAGTTTGTGAGGGGACACAACCAAGCAGATGATTCAAACTAAGCAGAGATATTCCATGCCATATAACGTCATGGTCATCAATAAAAGGGAAAAGAAGGGAGTTTAGTGAGGTTAGCCATCTTTTGCTTGGGAACTGGCTAGACGTTGGTATACCTGTGGCAGGTGATGAGTGATTGCCTTTGCATCACTTGTGTTATTTTCTTTCTCTCTTCTTCCACTTATACTTCAGTTTTTAAACTTCTTTCTTTTTTAATCTTGACCTCTGGGTTTTCTTGATTTTCCTCTTCCTTTCCTCTTTCCCTGTCCCACTGGGTCTGTGGGGGGGAGTGACTGAGCACCTGTGTGGTGCTTAACTGCTCACCCAGGTTAACCCACAACAGGGGTGCAAGGGCAAAGAAGACTGTTTGATATCTGGTTTCCTCTATTTAAGGGTAAAGAAAAGGAATGTATTGAAAACTGTCATTAAATGAAACAAGCAACAACTATTTCAGTAATC
Source organism: Steatornis caripensis (assembly GCA_013398225.1). Classification (NCBI taxonomy): domain Eukaryota; kingdom Metazoa; phylum Chordata; class Aves; order Caprimulgiformes; family Steatornithidae; genus Steatornis; species Steatornis caripensis. The sequence goes on from VZSC01004024.1 coordinate 69,947, forward strand.
CAGCCAAAAATGACATTCCCATGTCAGTCCAGTCTGCAAAGGCACTTGTCTTTGTCTTGTTGAAGAGTGACGGTCTGCCAGAAGTGCATTAAGGAACATCATTGACTTAAAGGTCACATGTACTTTGTTCTTTTCTCTTCTGTCTACAGAAAAGAATGTAGCCTGCAATGAAAATCAGTAAAAAATAAGCATTTTAGTTGTATTGTGTTTTGGGTTTTTTTTTCTTCTGTGTGTTGAAAATGAGATGGTAGAGTAAGTGACAGCTACATGGGAAGCTATGCTATATCCTGAAGTCATTTTCATAACCAACAAGTATTTAAAGAAAACAGAACTTGAAACGGCAAATGTGATTAGTATTTTTATTAACTTAATAAGGTGAATTAGCAGATGATATGCAGTGTCCCTGAGCTGTATTCTATGAACACGTCAATACAATTCTTGCCATTCCAAATATCCTACCTGACACGTGCAAAATTCATTTCTGTAAGCAATCATAACTATTCAGTTGACTTCTACTCTTCTGCAAACTCCCCTACTAGCATCCACATTTCACACATTAATAATGGAGATGGGAGTTTCCACAAAAACTCCTCTCTTCTGTATACCATGGACAATCAAACAAAATACTCTTCTAGGAACTGTATCCACTGGATTTTTTACAGTTGAAAGTCTCTATAGAGATTTTTTAAAACAGTTATTACTCAGTTTCAGCACTATTTATAATGGCAATTCTACAAGAAGCTGGAAATAGTAGACAGGTTGGATTGTGTCTCTTTCCAACAATGCTCAAGTTCTTCTACACAGCAGTTAATTGCATAATTATTATTCTGTTTTCAAGTAGATGTTAAGGCACAGGTACTTTGAAGTGTTGATCAGTAAGAAATATTTTTTCCCCTCACATTCTTGTCCCAGTGCATCAATATATGGATATTAATTTGGATATAGCAATAATAGAGATGTTAATTTAGATAATACATGGATATTAATACATGTATTAATATTTCTACAGAAAGCTAAGCTAAAAGACAATACAAATGCAGTTGTCTTCATAAAACAAAAGGACAGAAGAAAAAAGCTGAGGGAAAAATCAGTGCCTTGACACTGTGATCAGCACTTCCAAGATTAATGTTAATTTATAACAGATAGTTTTGCAAGAGCATCAGTTAAAAAGAAAAAACAAACCCAAAACAATCCAAAAAGCCATCTTGCTCACTCTTAAGGAGCAGCTTGTAGGTCTCTTGAGACAGTGATGATACAGTCATTGCATGTGATAAAAGCACTACATATGTATTTGATACAGTATAATTAAAAGATCACCTAACAGAGTCACTTTTGAATATAATCAACTATTTATATACCTTTATATACCTCACTATCCCCTCCATATCATAGAATCATAGAATCATAGAATGGTAGGGGTTGGAAGGGACCTCTAGAGATCATCTAGTCCAAACCCCCTGCTAAAGCAGATTAGCCTAGAGCAGGTTGCACAGGAATGCATCCAGGCGGGTTTTGAATATCTCCAGAGAAGGAGA
>VZSC01004024.1:82549-94409 GCA_013398225.1 Steatornis caripensis
TTCTGTGTTGCATCCCTGCATGTTCTGACAACAGTCCTATATTCGTCCCAAGTAGCTAGTCCTTTTTTCCACATCCTGTAAGTTTCCTTCTTCCCTTTGAGCTTTTTTGCAACCTCCTTGTTCATCCATGGAGATCTCCTGCCTCCTTTGCTCGACTTCTTCCTCATCGGGATGCATTGATCCTGAGCTTAGAGGGAGCGGTTCTTGAATATTAACCAGCTCTCTTGGGCCCCCCTGCCTTCTAGAGCACTAACCCAAGGGATTCCTCCAAGTAGGTCTGACTAAGACTGTCAACAAGCTTGTGCTGTTTGCTGCTGAGTACTTATCGTCAGTGTACCTCACTAATGTCTCAGCCAGCAGAACTGTCACCTCTTTGGGAGGCTGCAATTGCAAGATTTACTAGCATATTTCATACGAGGCGAGGATCCTTGACCTCACAGTTCCTTCTCGAAACTGCACCAAGTTTGGGGTTGGGGGAGGTAAGAAGTTTCAGAAAGGAATGTTAACCTAGGATGTTCAGAGAGATATATCAACACCTAAAAAAGCTGTGCAGTGCCAGCTTTTTGAAATAAAAATCAGCTGAAAATATGCTACTACTATACTGTACAAATACACCAGATTAAGCAAGAACTGTAAAGTTCACAAAGTGAAGACTTATCTAAAAAAGAAAACTCTCAAAAAAATATTTTTTGTATCAATTTATTTATACGTGATCAGTTATTTAAAGTCTAGTTCAACTTAAGCAAGGAGTAGACCAAAACAATACCAAGCGTATGGTCAAACTGGTAAAAATGTGACATAAGGAACTATGAAGATGAAGGAAGAAAACAGATGCAGCCAGTCACTGCCAATTTTCACTCAGGCACCAGCAACATCCTAAACTGCTCTGACCCAGTCATGTGAGAGCTGCACTGGATTATCTAGATGAAAATGGAAATTAGTTAAAGTGATACATTTTTGGTATGAGGACAAGTCCTAAAAGAAAAAATAGTACATGCACAGAAAAAAGAAAATTACAAGTTAGAAAAGCACTGTAACCATTTTTTCTTTATTTCAGAGAAACTATCCTGCTAGAGCTACTCAGTCTGCTTTTTAACCCGTAACTCCCAGGTAATCCCTCTCCCCCATATGTTGTAACTAACTAATTTTGTCTTGGAGGCAGAAAGCGGAGACAATAAATAAATCAAACACAGAAAGTTGACGCAGTTCTGTCAAGAGCAGCCAAAAACATGTCCACTACCTGAGCAGCCACAATCCAGTCTTTCTGCTGATTTTACTGGCTGACAGATCACACCATGTAAAGAGGAATAAAGGTTGGATTCACCCTTCCCACCTTGAACAAAAACACAGAAATATGCTTTTAACTGAATTCTTCAATAAGCTCAATGTTTTGTTTTGTTTTTAAAGGAATGTACAAGATTTAAAATGTAGTTATTTTCAAATTTCTTTGGAAATATTCACTTGCAAGTTCTTATATTTGAACCCAGCTTTCAACATCTAATGTGAAAGTAATAGAGGAATACATGACAAAACAGCACACAAAAAGGAAAATCTCAGTAGGATTAGGGAAATAATCAGTTTGTTAATATACATACAAACTCACAGGAGGTTCCTAGTCAAGTTGGAATTTAAAGCAATATTAATTTTTTTCTCCTTTTCAGTCAGTTATATTTTCATATTTCTCTAGAGATTAAGTTTTCATTTCCTTGTCCTATTCAGTGCAAAGTCTGAAGAATCCAGTAATATTAAATATATGTATAAAGACCACTTCTTCCATAAATCCGAATTCTAAATCTGGCAGTGGCTGATTAAATAAAGACTCCAGCTTTCACTTTGGGTATTTTGGTTGCCTTATTCTATTTTTTTAAAACATTAAACCCCAAACTACAGTTGCTGGTGGTTTTTTGCTAGTATTTCATGAACCTATCAGTCTTGAAGAAACACATGTTGTGTAACATCGGCATTATGGGAAATTGAAGACAACACAGTACTAGATTGAGCCAAGGACAGGAAGGAATGCAACAACGCTCCTTGGAATTTACAACAATGGCAGACCCTGAAAGTGGTTTGGGGTTATACACTGCAAGGTCCTTATAACTTAATTGCTTCAGGTTCTGGAATTCCCAAATAAGGTTGGGGGGTTTTGTTGTTGTGTTTCTCTCTTTTTTTTAAACTGCTTTACAGATGTGGTAGTTAGACTGTCATACATTAGTAGAGAAATAATTAATTTTCTGATGTTTCTAAGTTTATTCTTGACATAATTTCATAGACTCTTGTTTTCAGTACATAAGTAAGTTCTATAGAAGAAAACTGTTTTTGTTTAATGCCTAATAAAAACTCAGCCATCAACTGAATATTAGACAAATTTTAGACACAAACACTTTACTTCTGTCATAGGAGAAAGTGAAGCCCAAAGTCAACACATATTGATCTGCCCCTGTATGAAAGAGTGGGGAAAAAAACCCTTGATGTTTTTAAGAAATTTTTCTGGAATATGTTTTATTTTGGCTGTAGATAGTTGAAGTAGATAGGAACTAAATATGAACAATATAGGGTTAAAGAGATTGCATATGTACCATTTTCTAATTCTCAGAAAACCATCCTTATAATGTACAAATGTCCTGAGTTTACACTGTCATACCAGATTTAGAAGAGTTCACCAAGACATAAAAGATGAAATTTTACATGCTGGCTTTATCTCATGATTCCTGTAAGCCAGCTGTGAAGTAGAATTGAAATAGGGTACTATTACAAAATACTAAAAGCATCACTTGAATGAAATGTGTACACAGTATTTAAAGTACCATTGGTCTTTTCCCTCCCCCTTCTTTTATACAAAAAGGGTTTGAGGAACAGACACATGCTGGCAAATCATTACAGCAAAGTACACTGAATTAGGCAGAGCTTTTCAAAGATGGAAAATAACTTGCATTTATCACACTGTATCTTCCTCAATATAACATTTTGGACATCTGTCTCTTCAGCTTTTTGTTTATTTGTTTGTTTGCTGACTCGGAGTTTTTAAAATTAACTTCCAGCAACCTTCCACTAACATCAAAGTTGCAACAGGTCTTCCATGCAGTTTCAAGTAAGGATTTTTTTTGTTAGGGTTTATTTTGTTTGGTTTTGGTGGGGTTTTGTGAGAGGTTATTTTTGTTTGGGTTTAGGATTTTTGATGTTTTCTTTTTGAGGGGGGGGGAGTTGTGGGGTGATTTTTTTGTATGTGTTTTTTAAATGCAAAATTGTCCTCTGAAGCTTCAGGCCCAACAGAAACTTATGAAGTTTATTGACCTTTTGCATCAGTTTCCAAGTACCATCTGTGTTAAGAGATGAGCCTACGGTGAGCTCTATCAAGCCAAGACCTAGCAGCAACCTCAAGCTCTGATTTAGCAGTTTTCTGCATTTTCCCTCTGCCATATCCAAGCTCTGGTCTTTCACTAATATTTTACACAACATGATGGGCTTTTTTAGTTTCTATTTATTTCCTTGTTCCTTGTCTATTCTCTATGCAAGTACACTTAATCTATCTAAATTGATTTAGCAGCACTGATTTTACAGTCTGATTCCCTCCTGCCAACAAAATGAAAAAGTCTTTACTCCCTCTTTTTTTTAAAAAATGCAACTCTTAATATTTACTCTTCATTCTTTTTGAAAGAAAACAATAAAGTTTCCCACACAGGATCGAGGTGGACAATATTGGCATAAAAGCACCACACATCTATACAAGCTTGGATTTATCTCTAACCCACCATCTTGTTTTCAGTGGTGATCCATGTTCACAGTTCCCACAGCTGCCAGATGTCCCCTGAGGTCTCCACAAGAAAGGGGGAGTAAATGAAGGTTTGTTTTGGTCTAAGCTGTGAAAAGACAGTATGTGATTCTTTCCACATGATGGTCTGCAGCTATGAGGACCTACACACAACATGTGAAACCAACATAATTGACATCTTTCTTGTAAGGTCTAAGTGCAATTCATTTATGTTGTTACACAGTTGAGGCTGTTCTTTCTGAAGGATGGCAAGAGAAATCTGGAGTCTTTTATGCCAGTGCCAAAAGGTCTAGGTTCTCATCAGGCATAATCTGCAATCTCTTCTGAAAGTACAGAGTAATGTTCTTCAAGATGCTGACAGCTGTCTGAAATATCTACAATTCCTTAAGGGTAACAGTGGCACAGCAGATTGATACCCTTTTGTTGCTAGGATTAACCTTATCTAATCTAGGATCACAAGATGGTTGAGGTTGGAAGAGACTTCTTAAAATCCTCCAATCCAGTCAGTGTACACTACAACTGTTTGCTCAGACCATGTCCAGTCAGGTTTTGATGTTCTCCAAGGGTGGACACTCTGTAATCACTTTAGAAAACTTATTCTACTGTTTGACCATCCTCATAATAAAAAAAAAAACCTCTATCCTGTACCTCAATTGGTGCCTGTTGTATTTTGTTCTGTCACCAAGAAGAGTTTGGTTCCATCATCCTCACTTTCTTCCCATTCCCACTCTGCCATCATGTATTTAGACACACATAATTCCCTCCTCTTTTCCAGGCTGAATAATCTCAGCTGTCAGCCTCTCAGCCTGTGTCTGATGCTCCAAGCATCATATTAGTAGTCCTCTACTGAACCCATTCCAGCATGTCCATGTCTCTCACACCACAGAGTGGAGGACTGGACACAGTACTCCAAACGTGGTCTCATCAGTCTAAGCAGAGAGGAAGGATCACCTCCTATAACCTACTGAAAATGCTTTTCCAAATACCATTTTGGATGCTGTTGGCCTCTTTTTCATGCAAAGGCACATTGCTGTCTCACTGTCAATCCATTGTCCACCATGACCCCCAAGTCCTTTTCTGCAAAACTGCTTTCCAGGCACTTGACAACTAGCCTGTTCTGGAGCATTGAATGTTTCTCCCCTGATGCGGGACTTCACATTTCCCTCAGATGAACTTCATGAGATTCCCATTAGCCCATATCTCCAGCCTGTTGAAGTCCATCTGAATAAAAGCACAACCATCTAGTCTGCCAACCGTTCTTCCCAGTTTTATATCATCTACCTGATACATAGGGCAACATGGAAGACATGGGCAATGAGGAAAAAAAGACAGTGTAACATTTGAGAACCTATTTTTAATTTTTTTTTTTTCAAGTAGCAAGACTTTCACTGAATAGAAACTTGTAATTGGAAATGTCAGCTTTACTCACCTTCTTTACATTGTAACACAAAGGATATCAAAACATTTGCAACAAAGTACAACAAAATTAGCAACCTTATTCAGGGAAGTATGCACTGTACGTACATACATATTGAGAAGAGCTAAACACGTTTGATTTGCCACAGCATCCACATGATTAAACAGCAGTACCCACAGACTTCAATCAATCTCAGTCAAGTAGCTAGTCACAAAAGATAAGATCTTAAGTATGTATCTATCTGTGCAAAGTCTATCCAATTGATATGCAACAATCTTCCTATTTTAACACTGAAATAGCTGCAAACACATAAGGCGGTTGAACTGTCATACTGGCTGAGTTTCTGACAATTGCATTCCTCCCAATTTAAAAACGCAGTTTGCTGCCTTTGCATCAAGTCAGAAATTCACTTGTTGAGCTAAATTAATGGTCATGAGTTCACTAGAGTAATCATCAGAGAGATTTCTCTTTCAACAATGTCACATACATGGAGAAGGTCTGATTGTACAAACTCTACTAAAAGTAATTACTCTATTCCATTCAAAAACAATAGCAAGATTGCTGCTAAGCATTCTATTGTCTGAAACATCATTTGGAAACAATCAAGGAAAAAGAAAAGACAAGTGCAGAAAAATTGCGGAAGAAACAGTGACATTTATTAAGCATACCAGCCACGAACAAGCAACACTTTTTCTGATAGTATAAATGTTCTATTCCATGTAATCATACAAGACTATTACAGAACACACATGTTATTGGCAAACAAAACATGAGTAATCTGACATGTCATACTTCTGAAATAGGTTTCTGTTTATTGAAAAAATAAAAGAGCATGATGAGAAATGGTGCCACTTAACAACAGAAATGGAAATAGCATTTCTGTGTTGCTTGTTTAGCTGTAAATAGAAAACATTTTGGGGAAAAACGTTAAAAGTATGTTTTTATTTATGTCCAACCAAATTGAAGAATTCTTTTTCCATTAAAAAAAAGTTTTCTGTTATGAAACAAGAAAGATTTAGGTCTTTTCATATGGAATGGCCCACTTGACCTCATACGCTTCAATATTTAATGAAGTAAAGTTAAATGTTTACCCTACAGGGAAAGGGGATTGGGAAGGAATCTTGCCAGAATGCTAGAGGAAAAGGAAGAAATCAGGTTAAATAAGGACTCAGTAGTGAAGATCACACAAATGTGGCAAACGAGATGGGAGCAAGCTTAACCAGAAGAGCTTTGGATCCCAGCTTCCCACCTGGTGATTATTTTCCATGTCCATCATACTTCTGAAGAATTTAATCTCTGCTACTGATTTTATCAGTAACATGTAAGAGTCTCCATCTTTGCTGAACACTCTAATCACTACAGAGAAGACTAAGCATTTTATACAAACAAGAGCATCCTGAACAGAAGGAAATGTAAAAACCTGTGTTAAAGTAACCACTTCGAATTCTTATACAGGTTGCAAAATAACTTAGTTAAAAGCCTGGAATCAGATGAGTTTATTTAATTACAATGGGAAGTTTTAATAATAATCCTGCTCATATTTGTGACATTTTTTAAATTAAATAAATGCCTTTCATAAAAACTTAATTCTGCTTTCAACTTGTCCCTTTAAATATGCAAGCATTTGATTTTTCTGGCTAATCTTTACCTACTTACTTTTCTTTCTGATTACTCAGAAAAAAATCCTGATTATGTGGTTCATAGCTTTATTGGAAATTGAGCACAGAGTGACCAACAAGTTAAAGTGCATTATGTATTGCAGGCAATGCCTGCAAAATTCAGCAACTAATAGATGCTGTATAGTACATTAAAGAAGAAGGAGCTCATAACAGACTTCAGCAAACACTGGTTGTCTTATGGAAATTGAGCTATATGTGTATTTGCCAAGACACAAACTCATAGACATATTTACTCTTTCTGCATGTCTGAATATTATAAATATCCCGNCTGTATAGCACATTAAAGAAGAGGGAGCTCATAACAGACTTCAGCAAACACTGGTTGTCTTATGGAAATTGAGCTATATGTGTATTTGCCAAGACACAAACTCATAGACATATTTACTCTTTCTGCATGTCTGAATATTATAAATATCCCGAAAAACATTATAAACATTCCCCAAAATAATCAAAAGATATTTCAAAGATACTCTTCTTTCTTACATGTAACAGGATATCTGATAAGTTTCAAATCACTAGGTGGAACTTAAGATGTGTACCATCAAAAATCCCAAATATTTAGTACTACTTTAACTATTAGTTTCTGACTTGTTTAGAATTTTTTAAAAAAACCAAAATAATAATAATAAAAAAAAAAAACAGAAAACCCAAACACCAAAAACCCACACCCCAAAATACCACAGACTTTGCTAGGATCTTAATAAATGACAACCAGTGTCAAACTCACCTTTAATCTTGTGGTGGGATGAAAATAGGATATGATCTGATCTTCTGGATGTAGTTCCATACTAATGGTATGGTAGGGCCAGATTCATTTTGATATTTTTTATTTTTGAAAGGATTTTCATTATAGTAATAGCTCCTATTGCCTTAAACAATGTATGTCTTAAAATGCATTTTAGATTCATATCGTACTGCTTGGAGTATCAGGGATTCAGTTCTACAATTTATTTTATTCTATTCTACTTAGACATTGACTCTTTAAGTGCCTGTTTGTGTGTGAACGCATGCTGGTGCTAGGAGAACTTCTGTCAGAAACTGCAGAATCCCCATGTCCTACCAGCTACTCTGTCAGGCAGATTTAGTCTACCCTTCTCTATACCTTTCCTCTTTCCTCCCTTTCCCAAATTCAATCAACTTCGATAGCCTTGAAGAGAGTTTGTTTGATTCCAGAGTATAATGATGAGAGTAAGATATCATCATTGACTGAAGTCTATTAGTATGCAATATTTTCAACCCCAAAAGTCCGATAGTAATGTTCTAACACTTTATTGAGATATTGAGAACACAGCTGAGAAAACGTTTTGGATAGTTGGCTTACAATACATCGTCATTTAGTGAGAGATACTATGCACCTTACTTCATAACTGATAAGAGCGCTTAGATTTGTTCTCCCATGATTTACATAATGATAATAATATTGCCTAAAGTTTAAATAGTAAATTTTCACATTTGAGAGAACTCACTGGTTCAACTATAATTTTAAATTCACTAGTATCCTACTCTGTTTTGTCCAGAACTACAGCACAAACTTGAGAAAGTAATTTAGGCTAAGTTAGCCTCAGTTCACTATAAAAATCACAGTACTAATGCTGACCTCTCACAACCATTCTAAGGTTATATAGCTGATATGCAACACAGGAAGACTTTTTAATGAATGTTATTATAAAAATTTAAAGTATTATTTAAATATTCACTTGAACTATGACTAAAGAATAATTTTCTTAAAGTCTTTAGTGTTCACCAGGTAATAAACTTGATTACACCAAGGCTCAATCATGACCATACGATATTATTGCCTTGTAAATAGTCGAGCTTTTTCCAAGTTCTGTCTCGAAGAAACATTCCCCTAACACGACCAGGAACACAAACAGAGGCGGTGGGAAGGAAAAAAAAATAAAAAGGCTTGTTTATTTTGGGAAACAAAGTCTAAACCTCTTTTTCCTGCAAAAAGTTTCAGCAAGACTAGGAACTACTTTTTCCATTTTCATATATTTAATTTATGCTTAAGAATAAATACACACCTCAATTACAAGTGTCTAATTAAGGTAAAGGCCAGCATACACGTGATTTTCCACTGGCAAAGTTCATTAGAAGTACCTTCCACGTGCTGGAGATCAGAGACAACAAAAACAAAGACACCGTTTGACATAAGCAGAAATAATTTAGTAGAAGCACAAGTTACTCCTTTGAGATTGTCCAAGATGAAAGGCCACCCTCTCAAATACTGAAGTTTTAATTTGGACTTTTGAAGCAATTTGTTATTTGTTTCTTCTATTTGCAATAGCCTTAAGTCCAGATCTGGCATCTCCTTTTATCTTGGGCTGAAGAATGTGGTTTAGTACCAACACACAATGTTTGACGCTCAGAGCCTTGTGACAGTGTGGAGATGAAGCCTTTCATCTTTGAAGTCTTTGCACTGTCAAAAAGCTATACAGAGAGACTAGGAAGGAAAGGTGATCAAAAAAAAGAAAAGAAGAAACTAAACACAAGGGAAACATGGAAAAGCGCAAGGAAAGACGGAAAAGGAAACAAAAAGCAGTGAATAGATTGGCTGAAATAACAACAGATTGAGGAGGGAAAGTTCAATACATTAGAGTTGTTAACAAAACAGAAAAAAATTCCTGTAATCATTGTGGGAATCTGTCAGTCAGAGAGAAGAAATGTTTCTTATACTGGCATTCAAAGTTTATGACTGCAAAATAGCCTGTTCAAGCAGGACCTTCAACACAACAAAATCTAGGAAGTTGTTCTGTTCAAAACAAACTGTAACATACAATGCTGTAAGAAAGTCTGCAAACATGAACAGTTAGATTTATTAATAAAGTATATGACAGTTCATTTCAACTAATATATTAAAGTTAATATATATCACTGAGTAATTCTGGGATGCAAGTCAGTAACTACATTTTCAAAATTAGTACCGTGTTCTTTAGAACTTCAAGATTTTATTAAATATCCTGTTGAGTTTACAATATGGTTTTGCTTTACTTTTTAATTTAAGTGTTAAGGTAATAAACCAGATTAGGTTTTTTAAAGTGAAACATATAGACAGTATAAATTGTTTTGCCTTTTATTTTTTCCAAGACTTCAGAAACTTTGTAGCCAGAAATTCAAATTAGTCATCCAGTGAATCCAGAAAATGAAATACTTTCCTTCTACATCTAGAAGAAAGTTATCAAAGACCAGTATTTCAATACTTTTGGCTACTTCCACAGTTGCAACATGAGCAACATAATACTGGATGTGAGATTAACTTGTGCAAACTAATTCAGCATCTTCTAACCAATACAGGGTAAACAAGATTAAAGGCAATAAACCCTTTGTATGTGCAATTCTACCCATCTCTGCCAACCATGTTCAAAATCCACCCAATAAATAGAGGGCTATATATATCTAAATAGTTAAAGGTGAGCGAATTACACTAAGATTTTGACAGGGACGCCAAATGGAAAGGAAGATAGCATGTCTCAAAGAGAAAGAACAGCCCAGCTGGGATACGTTCTACCTTGTTTTGGAAATATTTTCAGGTAACCAGCACACCTAAGCCATCTGTATAATGAATAGTTGATAACATATAAATGAAGATAGATTGGACAGATGGGTACAAATGCATATGAACTAGAACATCTATAACATTTTGTCCATTTTTGAAAACATGACAGTGAAATTGCTTTTGATCAAACTGTAAATGAAAATTCCCTAGAACTTCCTGGAGAAGGGAAAATAAACTGTTTACGATTCGATCTATTACCCTGTATTCATAACTATTTATTGCAAAGTTAGAATATTAACTATTAAAAAACACATTAATTACCACAAGATTAATACCTTCTTTTCATCAGTATTTCTCAATTTAATTGTAAACTAGAAGTCTTATTAGGTATACCCAACAGTAAACCGATAATACCAGCTAAATGCTCAACAGATGTCTCTAACTGGAAACATAAAATTTTAATAGTCAATTTCTTCAGTATTTAAAGACTATATTGTTATCAACATATTTTTCAGAAAGGAAGTCGTGCACTTCTGTCAGTTATATTTATTACACTAAGGAACATTTTAATACAATAATGCAGATGTCTTCATTCCATAAACCCCAATGGTACTTAAAGCTAGGATTTTATTACTTGTGCCTGGGGCCAAACAAAGCTATAAACCTGCTACATTCCGATTCAAATACTGCTGGTGGGGTTTGCATTTTTGTGCCATAAATTACAATACAATGTAATCAAATACGTGCAGAAATGGTAGTCATGGAAACAGCATTTTCGATTCACAAAATTTTGAGATAAATGGAAAAAAACCTGATTTATGAACAATTATTTTTACTCTGGACTAATGTATTTCTCCTCCAAAAGTATATATATTAATATTACTCCAGCAACGTAGGATATTAAACACCCTCACATATGAAGTGCCACTCAAACTACTCACATTATTTTCTATTATACCACTTGTTCTATTCTAACAATGTGCACCATCAGTTGCATCAGCTTTATTTTTCAAACAGTCTAATACTGAGCAAGTGTTTCATGCAGTAGTGATATATCAACACATTAAATGCATCACAGTTGACGTCTATCATGATATTGCTTTGTTTAAAATGACAGCACAGATAGTACTTGGAAAGACTCAGTAATAAAAATTATCACAAGAGCAGGAAGCTCTCCAGTACATTATGATGCTTGAAGCTATAAAACTTTTTAAAATCATGAACAGTGGAATTCCCAGAGTACTGCATTAAAGAACACAAAGTTTTTACATTTAACAAGACTTTAGATTTTTCTTGAGAGTTGAATTTAAGATGTGTAGTATTTGATAACATAAGCAAAAACAATTACAGCTTGCTTTACTAACACTGTATTTCTAGAACTATTACAGCAGTGGTTTTTAAGTCCTTTGAACAAACCTTTGAAAAATCTTATTATTTAATATTTATCTTGTTAAAGCACCAGGGGTCCACAAGTAGGTTGGGTTTTCCTGCGTTTGGTG
>VZSC01004024.1:97583-121161 GCA_013398225.1 Steatornis caripensis
TTTTTTTTTTTTTTTTTTTACTGTAATTCTTTCTTCTGCTGACTATCAGGGTGTCATTTATTCAGACTTATAACCTTTCGTCTGAGTTTTTCATTGGGCCTTCATCCCAGCTTTATTATTTAACTATTCACAGCTGCAGTCTAGCTAGCCGAGTGCAGCATTAACTTGTCAGTGTCAGTAACTCAGAGCAGGCTCCTGTCTGTTGTCATTAAGTATGTATCGTCACCTTTGCCAGGGTGTTGGTATATTTAATAACAAATGCTGGTATTTTAGTAACAAAACTAGTAGTTTGTATTCCTATGACTGTGCTATGCACACCTTTCAGATATGAGAACTGTGCTACCTACAGTTTCTTGATCAAGTGAAAAAAATGCAGTTGCTGACACCGTGTTTTTGCTATGCGATCTTTTTGATTCAAGAGTAGTACCTTCTGATGATCCGCTGAACTGCAGCCAACAAGCATGAAAATACTACTACAACCAAACTCAAGGATGTAGTCAAATGTAACAAAGATAGAAATTGGTGCATATTCCCAGATATTTTTGCTATGAATGCGTTTTCATCACGTCAGACTAAAATATGTTATTGGTAACTATGGCATAGTTTTATATACTGCTTTTTTGACAACAGGTGTTAAGTAACTTATATCCTTATCATTTGCATGCACTCCCCCTGTGTGTGCTATCTTCTAGCTATCACTAGATATTCCTATTAATAAAAGGACTATGCATTTCACAGCTGACACACCTTTACACTAGCATCCTGGCATGGAATAAAGTGAGCACCAACCTCATCACAGAAATTCCAATGGCATATTAACAGTTACCTCTTCCTATTTAAAATAATTGTTTTCATATTCAGTTTAAACATTGTGTAATTCATGCAGGTTTCACAGAGGGATGGTGCACATTTAAGTTAGTGTTGAGATTTGGGTATTTAAGAGTCGAAAGGAGTAGTACCTTTGTCTTAATTCTACTTTTTAGTTTGGCCCAAAGGCATGTAAAATCAAAGACAATCTCTAACAACACAAATACACAGCAAAACTTTCTGAGAACTGTTACCACTAGCGTTGAAGAATATTATCTTTCTAAGCTTTTATGAGATGTACCTCAGTTTTATGATACAGAGTGTGTAAGTTTTACTGAAGTCAAGTAGTCAGAAAGCACAATGTCCTCTTTCACTATGTTAACTATCAATTTTGGAACTTCCAAGGGCCCTACCACATTTTCTTTGGCAAAATTTTCTTTCTAGAATCTCCTCGTGACATTGCATGGTCCAAACTTTGGCTGCCATAACCTATGAAGGAGTGAACCACGTTTCTCTTCTGGATACTTTCTTGGGAACAGTTGAATTTCCAGATGTAAACAAGCACAAATTAAACAACAAAGCAAAATTAGTTCCTTGACCAAGACATGATCCACAGATGTTTTTCTTTACGTCTGTCTACCCCAAAATGTATTCTAAGACACAACAAAGGGAAATGGTTCCTCTCCTTAAATTTACCTCTAAAAAGGTTCTGTAAAACTCATTTGATCCACACCGGCTAACTGCCACAAATGAGCAAGGGTAATTGACCTTCGGCCTCCTGTTCCTCAAGGCACAATTCTTCCTGCTTCAGACTGCTTCATAGGAATAGCAGTGTGGGCTATCTCCATCAGAATCTAAACAACACAAACATTTAACTTAATAAAATCTAAGGAAGACTATTATGCGTTAAACTTCAGGTATTTTGATTTTACTGAATTATGTCAGTAAAATTCACTGGTTTGCTCCTGTTGTCAAACGTTATTACCCATACAACAGAGAACCATTCTGTGTGTTTTCTTCCCTTTGTTATAGCAAAAAGGCTGCATTGTTTTTCACTGTTTACTGTTAGTTTAAAATTTCACCAGAAAATTAATGTCTTTTACTAATACGCCATTCCTAAATGTAAGAGTTAACTACAGAAACTACTTCCACCATAACCATCAAACAGCATATCAGGCATGAGAATTAGGCTTGATGAGACAAGTTAAAGTTTCATCAAGGCATATTCAATTTTATGTTGTTTTGTGGGTTTTTTCCTAGAAAACTATTTAGCAGCAAGACATAAAAAGAAAAGAAAATTAAATATAATAAAATAGATATCAAATATAAAATACAAACTCCTCCATAACTGTTGTAGATACTGCTTTAAAATGGACCATTCCACACAGATGTAGTTCATTCATGTAAAATGTTTCAGCAATGAAAAGATTGAGATTAAGCATCCCAATTCTCTGTCCTTGAGGTGTACCGTAGTATCTAGCTAACAGACTTCAGAAGCCTGCAGAGCTACTGTATCACATCACCTGTATGGATTTACTTTGGAGAACAGCACAGGGTGAAATAGTTTCAGCTGAGATTTCAGCTCCCACTCTACCCCCGAATCAACCCTGACCAGCTCAGCAAGCAGTATCATTCTGTGATACAGTTATAGTCTTAAAATAATGCAGCTCCTTTAGGCAAGGGATGTATCACAGATTTTGGTTAAAGTGGTTTTGGCATTTGATTTATAAAACTACACTGACTAGCTTGAGAGTGGTTGAGAGTAAAAACATCCTAAGAGTATAAAACGTTGCCCTTTCAAATCTGTAAAACCAAACACCCGAAAGGAAAATCATAGACTTCTCATTATTGTTGTTTAGGAATGTAACTCAGATCAAAACAGACTTAAGGGGTTTTGTTAATTCAATGAACTACATCATTCTTTTGGCACAGTGCGCTAACAGGAAAGTAAGAAAGAAGTAAAGTTTTTTTAAAAAAGTTAATCCAAAAGAAGGCAGAGCCATATAAAAAAAAATGTTTTGAAATAATTCTCATTTCCTTCAAGCCCATGCCCAATTCAAAGTATTTTCTTTTGGTCCCCTTCTGCTGATGCTCTAGTCAGGGGAGAACAACAAAGGACAATAAAACTGTGTTTGAAGATCTTCTACACAAACTACATAATTCAGTACCTATTTAGGAGAAGAGCAACTTTTTCTCAACAGCTTAATTATTCGTATGTCCTTCACAGTACAGTTCAAGTGTATCTATATTTCTATATTTCTTTCTGCGTTTTCTCAACACAACATTGCAGAAGTTCCTTTACCTCAAGAATGAGTTAGAAGTCCTTAGAACTGGAGGCAGGAAAATCAAAGGTGCTATGTTTTAGGGAAGCACTACTGTCTCTTAAACTTATATTATGATCTCTTCCCAAAAGGTCCATTCCCAGATTTCAAATGCTTCCATGGAATTTTGTGGCCAAGGGATTATTATGGTTGGGAAAATCAAAAGACTCCAAAGCAAGAAAAAAAATGTCAAAACTATCTGCTTGATAAATGTGTTCTGACAAAGTATCCATTCTTTGCCTTGCCTTTTAGGAGGTTTTTTCCTTCAGTTTGTAAGTCCTGTGGGTTGAGACCTTGTCTTCATACATGTCTATAAGGCATCCACAAAACACAGTGATAAATATATAACACATATTGAATCACAATCAATAACCACTATCTCCCCTGAAAATCCATGGGGGTATTCTGCTGCTAGATTGATGTTGACAAAATCAGAATTAAAGTGCGCAGACTCATTCTCTCTGGCTTCAAGAGACCCTTGAGAATGGCATTAGGTAGGATCACTCCAGCCAATGGCTTCTGGGGATGTGGAGTTGCCATTAGGACAAGATGTTTAAGGGGTGCTGCAGAGAAGCTGTAACTTTACAATGATATCTATGCCTCAAAAGATCTCAGGTCATCCGTGAGTTAAGAGGAACATACTCTTGCCAGAAGGCAAATCTTATCCCCCCACTGCACGACACAGTAAAAATTCAAGAGTTTAAAAAGCATCAGGTTTTGCTTCTTACTGAGTATTAGTCTGCCGGAGCAGTAGGTAGCTGACCTATGTACCAGCAGATCTGAAATCACTGCTTATGTTGAAGAGAACAAGAATTTATTCCAACAAATGGAAACTATTTTAGCTACTTTTTTCATTTAATAAATAGGATTTAGAAGGCTATTTTTTTCTTTTGAGAGAATTCTAATATCTCTCAGGTTCAAAGTGACATTTCTTGTCTTACAAAAAGTTAGCATATTCTTTGCAAGAGTTCTGTCTTCCATTGCTTTGTGGTTTGTACAATTCTTTGCAGAATGTGAGTATAAAGTGGATGTTAAATTATCTTGTTCCCTTTATTTTAGTACATCTTCCAATACAATGAAATCAAGATCCTTACACGGTTTTAGGTATGAGATATTTCAGGAATTGTTTTCAGAGTGATGAGTGATGAATTATGAATCTTGCATGTAGTGAATTTGGTCAAGGAATGCAATCTAAAGTAGCAGTACAATTTTCTTCTTGTCTTACTAACTCTACTATTTTGCAAAAGTGATTTTCTGTGTCTCAATTTACTAATTAGAAACAGTAAGTAGCCACACTGACACATGTTTTTGTGAAGTCTAGTTTCTGTCAGTAAAATCTCAGCTAAAACAAAACAGTTTCTGAGCTAGCGTAAGTCAATGCGACTACTCTGCACAGAATGAAACACCCTGACTTGGTTTCATAAAAATGGCTATTGACTCCTTGCTGTGGCATCTGATAAATCTGTGGACTTGCAGAACTAGCAGAATCCACAATGCTACAGACCTGTCAGAAATTGGCTCATTGATTCTGGGGACTGAACTCCTGAGATGATGGACTCAGGAAAGACATCTCTATAACACCCCCAGGATTCTGGAGAATCTTGGAGGGTCCTAGGTCTTCCAGTACCTCTGAAACAGAACAGGAGTTTGGAGTCCCTTTGCCAATTTAGGTTCAACATTTTCAGAATATATATTTCAGTTACCGCCAACTACTCTTTTTCTAAACCTCATTGTGTTTGAATGTACTCCTTTTCATTCAGAAATAATTTAACTGCAAGTAAATTTTTTTCAGATTTTGCAATTTTCTGATAAATAGAATTTCTTCAAAACAGGCCACTATAAACACCGAGACTATTTTATTATTTTTAATTATAAAATATTTCCAACTTTCTGTCAAAAGAATTCACAAATTTTCTGACATTTACTCATCTTGGAAAAGCTAATTCCACTTTCTCAATGTTGAAAAATACTAGCAGATTTTTTTCTGGTTTTTTTTTTCTGTCTTGTTATAATGTATAATATTTTGCTCCATTGGATAAGATCAAAATTCTAGATCTCCCATAGACACAGCACTATTAATGGAAAATACTAAATTCCTTTCTTTATGTTTATGTTTAAAGAGAAGGAAGACCTAGGTGCTGTCTCCATAGCTTCTCTGAGATACTGTGTCAATACAGGTATCATCAGCATCAAGATAACTGAGAATTCCCAACTGCTCATAGATTTAGTATTATTACCTTAAATGTGTGATCTGGAATATATTACACAGCATTGCTTTCTGTGTAGTTGTGAGATTTCTCTCTAGCCTGATTTCCCAACAGATAAATAATGATATGCTGCCACCACGCATTTTAATTGCCACAATAAACCATCCTCTGTTGTCCACACAGGTAAGGAGAACCTTAACCCAAGAGAGGTCTTCGTCCTCTCTCAAAGCCCTGATATGGGAAGTTGCTGCTGCTAATTCTGTACTCCTATGCAGTTTTCCATGTGAACTACCTAATGTATACCATTGAGATGAATGATCCTTGAAGAGATTCCTGTCTAACTGCCTTCTGAGAAATGATCCTGTTTGTAAAAAACTTCATGTTGGACACAAATCTCTGTTGTAGACCTTATCAGGAATCAGAACTTCCTAACTTGTCTATTACATCCTGCTAGAAAAATATTATTCATTGCAATTTAAGGAATGGATTATGAAGTCACAAGAACCCAGTAATGAAGTCCTTTATGGTACCATATACAGAGTAATTCTCCATAATCTAAGGACACTACAGTGATTCTAATGAAGTTTAGTGAATGTAAAATTAAAACACTTCCACAGAGAAGCTGTGTATTTAGATCCTATAGCATGTCAGCTAGCAGCACCATTTTTCAGAGAGTAACTGAAGTGGATTATATCATGTACAGTAGAGGAACTGTTACATTTGGAGCTTTATAGTTACATGTTTTCCACAGCTTTATCTTGTTCATGCATATCTCTGGAGCAAACTGACTGCACTTGTGGCATTTGATCTATTTTTCTACGCTTTCTGTGCCAGTAGAAATAAATCTCCCCACAGTTTCAGCATTCCAAGCAAACTAGAGCCCCGATTTAACGATGTGAATGCTTTTAAAAGTCTTTTTTACACCTAAATCCCAACAGGTGGGAATTTGCATATTAGTCAAGCAACAGTTTTAATCCCAGCACTGCCATCTACTGAAGACATCATTATAATATGTTTTTCTGGAAGATGCATTTTAATACATAAACAAATTATTATTATCTCAGTAACTGGATTACTGAATAAACAGAGTTCCTAACCTGATAAAACCATAAGCTATGCTACATAACTCAGCAAGATGATCAAATGACATTAAAATATATATAAATCAAATTATAGGAACGGTGACATTTCAGTAATAGTGAACAGACAAATACCAACTCACTGTGCCTGGGCCAGCCTCACTCCGATTGAAGGCAAATATATCCCAAATGAACAAAACGAAAATAGAATCAATTACTATTTCAAGTTAGTAAGACCGTATATTAATCAATTAATTGCTTAAAAAAAATCCAAAATTAATAAATCAGTGTTTCAAACTGTAGAGGGATCGATGTAAATTGTACAGGAGAAATACTCTACTGGAAAAAAATCACTTTTCCCTAAATAAGAAAACATAAATAATAATTTAAGAGTGCAAAAATCCTGATCACCTATGTACAAATTGGTCCCTGGAGTATCTGCCATTTCCTTATAGGGTGAATGCATTTTAATGACCAGATAATTTGCTATATGCAATTTGTTTCCTTCCTGTAGCCACTGTTGCATGAAGCACTTCTTTATGCTGTTGGTGAACAGATTAGGCCACAATCTATCAATTGCATTTATCTATTGAGTTTACTGCACCAGATGGTTTAATGATACCAAACATTTCCAAAATTTCTTTGCGAGTGTCATGGTTTAAATCCAGGATGGCTATTAAATGGACGACAGACGCTCTTTGTTAACTCTCTCACTCCCCAAAATGGGGGGGAAAGAGAAAAGGGAAAGAGATTTATGGGTTGGAAAAGTTAAAACAGCTTTAATCTAACTGCAATAATAATGTATAAGAATAATAGGAAAAAAATAATAATGAAATATATACAAATATGTACAAAACTGATACGAAGCTCCCCCCCACCAATGACGAATACATCACCCGGATGCTGCAGGGCATGCCCTGAGAAAGTCCCGGACTGTACTCAGCAGCAGTCAGGATCTGGATTCAGGAATGCACAGATCGGGATCGAAGGCAGAAGAATAGGACAGAGTCCTCCTTGGATGCCCGCCATAGAAGAAGAGAGTGTGAACCTCATGATCCCTTAGCTTTATACCAAGTATGACACGTATGGGATGGAATACTCCCTTTGGTCAGTTTTGGGACACCTGTCCAACCCACTCCTCCCCACCGCAGGGTCTCAGGTGTGACCACTTCTCTGCTCTTTCAGTTCTGGCGCACAAGAAAGTTAGCAGAAGCAAGCATAGACCTTGGTCTCCATAGGGATAACTATAAGAGCCTTTCTGCATACCATTGCTGCTGATGTTCCACCACTAACTGTAAACATAAAGCCTTATCACTGTTAGCAGCAGCTACTGTCTGGAAAAACATGCAGTTAATTCCGGAGAGTGCAGCTTCTCAGAAGAGACTTAACTAAAAAGCAAAGTTACTAAAAGAAAATTGCTTCTGTCCTAGCCCAAACCAGGACATCGAGGAAGTGGGCTGCAATTTCTGGTGAAGAAGTATAGTAGGCCAGTTGCTGGGGACAGAGGTGGGAAAGAGACTTCCTGTTTATTTAGTGTGGTTTCTAACAACCTTTATACAAAAAACTGATGAGCTATTTGGCATTTTTCCTTAGGCCAACAGTATGCTTGTCAGGGCACCAAGAAGGCTGGTGGCTCCCAGGGGCTGGGGCACCCAAATCCTAGGAGTGTCCATGGGACATCAAGCCCGTCTGACCCTCCAGATAGGAGCAGGCAGCTGGAGGGCACCGGGGCAGCCCCAGCCCCAAGCATCAGACACCCCTGTAGGGGCGGGAACAGGCCAAGGCTGGGACAGGACACGGGCCTACAGGTAGGCCCGGTTTGGCAGAGCCCATGACTGGTCAGAGCAGGGCTGCAGGGAGCTGGAGACTGGCCCTGCTGCAGCAGCATTAGGGCAGGGACTGACAGTCCTGGAGGGCTGCAATGGGCTCCTGGGCTGTGGACAGGGTGGGGGGAGCCCTTTGGCGTGGGCAGGGACAGGCAGTGTGCCTCAGGGCCATGGCAGTGTGTTAAGATGGCTCCTAGTAAGTGCTTTCTTCCTTTGAAAGTGTTTAAAGGTGTTTATCTGAACGCCCAATTCATAGACTACAACCAAAAAAAGTTTAAAAAATATGTTCTTNGGCAGGGTGCCTCAGGGCCATGGCAGTGTGTTAAGATGGCTCCTAGTAAGTGCTTTCTTCCTTTGAAAGTGTTTAAAGGTGTGTATCTGAACGCCCAATTCATAGACTACAACCAAAAAATGTTTAAAAAATATGTTCTTTTACATGCACTCCCTCCAAATTGAAAACTGAAATGTTTCAACTAAATCTACAGCAGATTTTAAAAACAGCAGCAAAAATGTAAACTCAAAACATGCATCATTATTTTCTCATTGTTTTCAGTCAGCTTTTGGGAGCCAGGAGTATTGCAGCTAGCCAGAACACGGTCTTCATGCAGTCACAGCGAAGAATGACCACGTCTCTGGAAGACCAGTGCTCCCACAAGGAGTGTGCCAGGCACATTGGTGGCAAACATAGGGAAAGAGGCAGTCTAGCTGGCCCAAAACAGTTTGATGATGTCTTTTGACAGGTCAGGAAAAGAGACCTGTTCTTACGAAGCAATGCATCTTTCACATCCCACTGGTGTTGTTAGAAGGGTATTATTCATGCTGGCTACATTTTCAGCAGTTGGTAGGACTGGTGAGTCATTTGCAGAGAATGAGAGGAACTAACATAGATGCAAAGGTTATTAACAAAAGGAAGAAGGTACAAAATAACTGGAAATAAATAGTAGCAAGAAAAGAAAAATAAGGAAGTGTTCAGAATTCTGCCCAATCAATGTATTTTTGAGACAAATACATTAAACCTTAAACTTTTCACCTTTGATTGTGAAGTGATTTTTTTCTTCTAACTTGGAAACCATCTGTAAAAGCTTTGCCCCTTTTGCCATGTTCCTCCGCTGTCACATCAGACTGTATTTAACATGACTGTGATGCTCTTGTCTTACCAGGTATTTTTTCTATTTCATAATTTCTTACTGCAGTCCGACCAGGTGTATTACAGGCCCTGAAACCCCATTTATTTGTTCTCTTGTTCACTCTGTATTGTTCTTCTCTTTTCCTCCATTTTGTTACAACTTTTGCCCCAAGCACCTCATTCTGTAAAAATCTAGTTTCTGACTTTTATGCCAGTATTTCAAGACCTGCTCCATGTTTTACACCTAATTTCTCTTCCCTCATGCCCTATCAACCATTACATTAACTCATTTTCAGTCCTACTACCAGCACCTTCCAATTAAGATCCCTGTTTTAATTCAATTCTGTTTTCTTGCCTTCTATGTTCTTCAATTTGTCATTTCATTTAATTTCTTGTTTTTTCTGGCATATGCTTATTCCTATTTCTTCATATTTGCCTGACTTTCAGGTGCTAGAAAGACACGTGATGGTAAAAATATCAGTGAAGAAAGTACATCGTTTCTATTGTCAGATTAGCTGGTGCTGAACCGTTGTGTTACTGTCTAAATGTCACAGAGTATAATCATAAATTTTCCTCTCCTCTCACCAAGACTCAAAGAAATAGTATTGGGGATGCCAGCTCAGTATCCTTATGTCTTCACCTATTACTTATTTCTAAACAGATCTAGAGTGCATCCTGGATCCAGGATTTTGTAGAAATATTGCAGAGGCTCAGCTAGCCGGTTGATTATAATGCCTCACTACTCACCCATGTAAGTACCAATGGCTAGGTGAAACCAGAGTGTATCAAGACGAGGTGACCCGGAACAGCTTGAGAGGGTAGATGGTGTCTCCTCAACATTTCCAGTGAAAGGGAAAGGATCAGGTGGAAGCAGAAGTATACTGTGTGTCAATACCTGTCAGTGTCATTGGTATCCTATGCAAAGTTTTCACGTCTATGGCCACAGGAGCCTCTCTCAGGAATACGGAATTATTACCTCCATCTGACAAGTGGAACAAAAGCATTTTTGCAAACAAGCTTACCAACTTAATGACAAAGCCTTTAAACAAGATTTTTCAAGGTATGAAGACCAAAGCCTGAGAGAAGTGGAGAAATAGAGGGCAAGGAGTTAGGGTGACAACATGATAGAGAAGGTTCTCACACATTCCTAAGAAAACAGCATAACTTGGGGCCTATTTCAAGTCTCTGGAGATGAATTCCTCCAGCATGAGGAAAAAAAAAGAGGAATTAGAAGTTGTGAGCAGTTTGAAGGTAACTGAAGTGCGGTGGGATAGCTCACAGTACTAGAGCATAGCAATGGGTGCCTGCAGACCCTTTAGGAAGCATAGGATGGGAATCAGAGGAAGAGATTACACTCTGTTCAGAAGAGTAGTTTGAATGCATGGAGCTTTGCCATGAAGTAGTCCATAAACCCACTGAAAGTTTATAGGTCAGGAACAAAGAGAAGCTAATGAGGAGGCTGTTGTGATGGGTTTCTGCTATAGACCTCCTGATCAAGAGGCAACATAAGATGCAGCCTTCTTTAGATTAGTAGAAGAAGCCTTGAAATCAGGAGGAAGATTAAAAATACTGATTGGGCATGGAATTAGGAAAGATAAAACTCTTTGCAATTGAAATTGGCAAGGAATGTGAATGGCAAAAATAAAGACATCTGTAAGTATATCAACAGGAAGATTAGGGAATATTGTGATGAGGATATGGAAGGGTTTGCAGTGTTCGAGGTTTTGTTTGTCAAGGTCTTTACCAAGGCTTTGTTTGTAAGGTATGCCCTTTAGCTTTCTGGGTCTCTGTGCCTAGTGGCAGAAGAGTCTGGGAGACTGAGGTACTGCCTATGANTTGATTGGGCATGGAATTAGGAAAGCTGAAACTCCGTTGCAATTGAAATTGGCAAGGAATGTGAATGGCAAAAATAAAAACATCTGTAAGTATATCAACAGGAAGACTAGGGAATATTGTGATGAGGATATGGAAGGGTTTGCAGTGTTCGAGGTTTTGTTTGTCAAGGTCTTTACCAAGGCTTTGTTTGTAAGGTATGCCCTTTAGCTTTCTGGGTCTCTGTGCCTAGTGGCAGAAGAGTCTGGGAGACTGAGGTACTGCCTATGATAGGGGAAGATNCTGATTGGGCATGGAATTAGGAAAGATAAAACTCTTTGCAATTGAAATTGGCAAGGAATGTGAATGGCAAAAATAAAGACATCTGTAAGTATATCAACAGGAAGATTAGGGAATATTGTGATGAGGATATGGAAGGGTTTGCAGTGTTCGAGGTTTTGTTTGTCAAGGTCTTTACCAAGGCTTTGTTTGTAAGGTATGCCCTTTAGCTTTCTGGGTCTCTGTGCCTAGTGGCAGAAGAGTCTGGGAGACTGAGGTACTGCCTATGATAGGGGAAGATTAATTATGGGCCAGTTAAGCAAATAAATTGGTTATACAGCAGTTCATCAGACCACATGAAATACATCTGATATCAATGAGGGATCTTGGCCAAAGTCACCTTTCAAAAACTGGGTGACCAAGAGAGGTCCCTAGTGACTAGAGAATGGAAAGCGTCACATCATTCTAAGAATGGTGAGAAAGAGGATTTGGGACATTAGAGGCTGGTCAGACTCACTTCAGTCTCATGGAAGATTACGGAGAAAATCTGCATATGGAAGTCATTAATAGGCACATGAAAGACAAGAAGATGAATGGGAACAGCCACAATGGATTTACAAAGGGAAAATCATGCCTGACCAGCTTTGTCCTCTCTGATGACTGGCTTGGTGGACAGGGGATGCTATTTACCTTGACTTTATCGTGGCTTTTGACATGGTCTCCCACTGTATCTTTGTAGCCAAGTTAAAAAGATATGGAACAGGATGAATAGACTACCACATGGATGGAAAACTGGTTGGATCAGGAGGCTCAAAGGGTAATGAGTAGCAGTTCAAAATCCATTTGCCAGGTGGTTACTAGAGGCTTTCCTCACAGGTGAGTACTAGTGTTGTTACCATTTAATATCTTCATTACCTACCTGGATGACAGAGCAAAATGCACCCTCAGCAATTCCATGAATGAAACAAAATTTAGAGGAAGAAATTGATATGCTAAACAACAGGGCTGCTGTTCAGTGGGACTTTGATAGACTGGGCTAACAGAAACTCATGAAGTTCACCAAGGGCAAGTAGAAGGTCCTAAACCTGGGATGAATTATCCATGTGCAGCAGTACTGTCTGGGGCTGGCTGGATAGAAGTAAGTTTTGCAGGAAAAAAAAAAAGAGATCTTGGGGTAACAAGTTGAACATTAGCCAACAGTGAAGCCTTGCAGCATTAAAGGTTTATTGCATAGTTGGATGTATTAGGCAGCAGATCAAGATCCTCTGTATTTGGCTCTTGTGATAACATCCAGGGTATTATGCTCAGTTTTGCTTTCCCAGTACAGGAAAGACAGTGTCACTGGGAAGTAAGTCCAGTAGAGGAACACTGAGACAGCAAGATGCCCAAGAACCTATGGAGATTTTTTCAATACATCATTAAATCTGTATTATTGAGCACTTATATATATGAGAACTTCTTTTCCAGTCCAGATTCATTCACCACATATACTGTTTACAAGAAAGCATGCACTGATTTGCAGTCTTTGGTTCAGCACCAGAGTATACTTGAGATACAGAGTCCGTACTTTACCACGCTAATTAAATGTTGCCCAAAGTTGTCTTTCACTGCACCTGGCCGCCTTGGACAAGGATAAGGTACAGCAGTACAGCCTATATTCAACACGTGTCCTGAGCCTGGCTGTTTCTAAGCATGATGTAGATATTTTAAGCCTTATTTACGTAAATCTGGCAATCAGTATTGTGGTAAGAAAGCCCTGTACTTACGGGTTTAACATGCTAATTTACACTTGCAAATCAACTTTCAGTCATTTAGTGCAGACATAATCTACGAATCTATGAAGCTCTGAAAAACATTAGTGTACAGGTAAAAAGCATGTGACAGGCAAACCTCTTAGAGAAGATCTGGACATGGAGGCAAACAAACAAGGCTCTTTTTACTCCCAGTAAAAATTACATCATCTATGCAGTGCATGTGGGTTCCATTTTTGTTTTCAGGAGGTAAGGTACTTCTTGACTGAGCGGAAGGGAAAAACACCAAAATGTTTTTCTGATGACTTAGAAAGTGTCTACTGGTCTGAAATGTATTAGCTGCACTCTGATCGCTGACTCTCATAGCTCTGTAAAGATAATTTTGTAAAATTTGCTCAGAAATAGCTTAGATATTTGTTACATAGTTCATCATTCCATGCTTGAGTGGAATACACAGTGTAATATACCTGCATTGAGCCGCTGTCCTTACAAACAGTTAGGCACAATCACTAATCACATGTGCATGTTTAATCCCACCTAAATTGCATATACATATTCATGTAATTTTGTTAATTACATCAAAATTAGAACTCTGAGATGGTTTTTTACATAGAAATGTTTGTCACATAGCCATGGTTCACACATGTATATGCATACGTGTGCCCATATGCTTTCAAGGTTGGTGGGTGTGCAAACAATACTTAACGACGTTTCTGTTTGTTAGGAGGGTTTCTTCCCTTCCCTTCCGATACCTGCAGACTGCTCTATCTTTCTCACAAGGTGTTCATGTTAGAAGATCATTAAGGTACTTGAAAATCTGGTTTCTCACTCTAGTTCAATGCCCTAACACCTATATGAGAGGGACTGTGTTTTCTAAATGGGCTGTAAAGTAAAAGGGGATATTCCTAGTATACCTGTATATAGGGGTATTATAAATGGTTTAAGAAAAGAGAGGTGTCAAGTCACTTGGTTATGCAAATCACACTCTCTGAGAGAACAGACTGATGGGATTAAAACATTTACCAGAAATCACTGATTCATATACAGACCAATTTTCCACTTTGCTTTTCATTTATTCAGATTTCTATTTTTTATTAACTGGACTGGGTTCTCCTATCTGAGAGTTCTGGCTGCAGAACAGAGGGATGAGATAACATGTGAGCAGCCAGCTAAAGTTGTCACCATTTTGTGTGAATGAGGTTTCACACAGTTATGAATGAGAAGCCGAAAGGAAATGCATTATTTTAAAAAATACTATTTAAAATCCAACATTAGGAGACTTTCAAATATGAATGAAAGAGCAAGAGGGGGCAGGAGAAGAGAAATGAAAGTGTCCTAAAGTGGCAAGTGCAGTGGGAATCTCTTTTTCTCTGCTGGATAGTTTTAGCACAGTCCATGTAGTATAAGGAAGTAATAGAAACCATTGCAAAGAAGAAGAAAAACAGATGTTTTCCCTAACCAGGTGAAGTAAATAGGGAAGACCAGTTTTACTAGACAGTCAGGATTAAAGGAACAGTTGTATCTAGAGAGATTATAAAATCTAAAGAGAACACATGGCTCTCCAGAAAAGTTAGGATACCGAAGAAGCCAGCTGTTAGAGTGTCTAACTATATACATTTAAACCCAATCATAAAATACTCCCGGTCATACTATTATGAACAGAGCTGAGAAAATTCTGTTGTTGGTAGCAATAAATAATTTAAGAGAACTTGAAAGATTCTTTTAAAAATATTTTCTTACATATTTTGTCAGGCACAAAAGCCTGTAAGAGCAAAGTAATTTCTGGGGCGTTTTCTGTTACTTCTCTCAGTGAATAAATACAAAGCTGGAAAACCCTTTATCCTTTCTCTACTGAAGTTACTGTATTCTTAGTTCTGACATGTGACAATATAATGCATCTCTATACAGAAAACAGTTACACAACCAAAATTAAGTCAGTATATAAGGATTATTGTTGCTAAACGGCTAATTACAGGGACATATTTCTCTTTCAGTTGTAGTATGTATTGCAGTTTTCCCATCCAGTGTCTAAGGACTAACTGAATTTCCAGTCTGTGACATCTCCCTGTCCGATGTTTTGAAGCAATTCCTACACAGCACTATAGGTTCACTTGTCACAAAATCTTTCAACAGAACTTGAGGCAATGAAAGTCTTCTATTAATAACTTCATGCTTCGCTTTATCCTAGTATTACCTAAACTGTAGCAGCTCTCAGTACTTAAGTGTTGTACTGCTATTTGCTATTACTTTGTGTACTTTTGGATGTAAGCAAAGATAAACAGTTTTAGGTTTAGAATAGCAACAAACAAAATAACAACTAATATGTTGGGGTGATTCTTTGGACAAAGGAAGGCCAAACTATGTAAGAAAAAGTCAACTCTCTGTCCCTCCATTCCTAGCTAAAAACGTATGTTTCTTATACGTGTACATGTATGCACTTGTATGTATTTTCACACATATGGAAATAAAAGCATTTCAAAGAAGTAGTTTCAATTAATTGAAATATATTGCGTGTAATGAGAAAGTTACATAATAACTACAAATTGATGAACTTATGTTTCTGTTGAGTTATTATATCAATGCTCTGAACAGGAGTCTTTTAACACAGCTGATCTCACAAAATAATTTAAATTCTTTTTTAGATTCCCATAGTAAAAATAATACTTCATTATTGCAATGGAACTAGTATCAGTGAGTAACATTAGATTAAAAAATTAAATGTAATATTTTCTGAGTTCTGAGCATCTGCCTATATGATCTGAATTTCTGTTGATGCAGAATTCATAATAGTACTCATTATTTGCTTCTCCATGTCTTGCTAGGTTGCTATTTATATTATCTGTGGTATGTGATCAGCAGAGACCAAGCAAGTTAGGCAATTTTATTTCGCTGATGAAGAGCATATACCTAGGAAGAAATGTGGTACATTAAGTAAACTCAGTATGTGAAGAGTATTTTTGTTAATACACTTAAATGGTGTAAAATACTATGATCAGCAGTCTTTGGATTTTATTGATAACGGCTAATAAGAAAAAGGATCAGCTATATGATTATGTGGGATAAGACCGGAAACATTACTGTTTTGAAAATGAATTTAAAACGTGTGTTCGTATTAAATTTGTAGGAATTTGATTATATTATCAGAATTATGATTAGTGTTGAAACACATTTAAACTGAAGAAAGGTTATTGTGCTAAGTAAGGGTTTACGCTGATTATCATCACTGATTTTTAAAGTAAAAGTAATAGTAAATCATGACCAAAATCCAAACCCTACAATTCAGTCCTATTCTTGTTTTTCATAAGATCCTTTATAGAGGAACGAACCTTACTAAAGTAAGTAAAACAAGTGTGATTAGCCTCTTTGTTGAAATGACAATATATTTTTTGTTTTACTATGAAGCACTTGAATTTTGCTGATAATTGATTATACAAGCATCTATCAAAAGGTTTGCCTATCATCTGGCCAGCCACCCGGTCTGTGTCTAAGCTACAGCCACGATGGATGTAAATAATTCTCAGAGTTTTTAACTTGTCAATGTGATCTAGTTAACAGGTGGCCAGAAATCATAAAGTTCTGTTTCGAGCATTCTGACAGATGAAGACAAGTCAAATAAAAGAATCTGCTCCATCAAGAAAATTAGTACTTTACAATAAATCATTATTTACCCCTGTGATTAAAAATGGGCATGAAACATCTAATCAAACACAATCCTGGAACAATTGCTCAAGACAGCGTGTGGTTCCAAATCTAGAAATGATGCATCGCCTCAACGACATTCCCTGGCCTTTCAAAAATAAATAAAAGCAGGGGAATCAATTGGGTTTTAGTTATGCATAACTGTTTAATGAACTTTAGCTGACAAGTCATTACCTGCAAAAATTATGTAGTATATTAGTGACACCTATTTTTGAGTGCTTGTTAATATCAGAAAGTTATCCTGGATTGAAGCTGACTATTAATTATAATAGCTATTTTTAAACAACGCTACCTGTGACCCTGCCTATTGCAGAATTGAATGTCACATTACAAGGACATGAAACCACTTACAGCTATTTCTGAATAACTCCATCAGTAAACAAGCCCTTTTAGCCTATCTTCTACTTTGATAGATTGTCCAAGATACAAATTTGGTCAATAAAAACAAAATGTTCTTTTTAAAAGTTAAAAAAGTCACAGCCAGCAAACACAATGTAACTTCTAAACAGCTCTCTAGTTTCACTGTCTCTCTCTCTCTCTGTTTCCTCCTCTCACCCAAAATAAACAGATCCGGCTTTGCAAGATGCTGATCAGTAATGAGAGACACTGCACGATCATCACACCCACTGCCTCAGGGGGACATAAGGGCACAGAGGTTTTTGCAAGATGGTATTCAAATTATGGATATAAAACTCAAAAATCTAGAGGAAGGCAACAGAGTATATGATGAGTATTTATCATTCCTAATATAGGTCCTGGCTTCTAACCCACCAAAAGCATGCTGAAGGAACTCTAGAACAGTGGTTCTCAAAGACACCCAGATGAGAGGGTTGCTGCTGGTCCCTGGAAGGGAAACAGTCTAACATACAGTGTTTTCATAGGAATATCCTATGATCATGTTACACAGCATCTTATGAGAAAGTCTGAAAGCTGTTGGAAGGAATATTGTGTTATTACACCCACAGGAACCAGAGCCATTATTGTGCCATTGGCCTGCTTCACTACCATATGTGTTTTAAACTTATTAACTCCCACAGTGCCTCTCAACATTAAATTTACACCAACTCTGAATGTTACCCAATCAATTTATTTATAGAAATTACTTTAGATAAGCTTACTCTCTATGTGCCCGGAGGCTCCTTTAAGTGGTCTCACATAATATTTCTTGTTGCATTCTATGGTGCTGCTGTTGTACATTTTCCTCCTCTATCGTAAAATATATCAGGATATCCACATCTTATATGTATATAAAATGTCTATTGTTTCCAATGACAAGCAGACTGCATTTTCTCAAACTCAGATACAAGATTAAGTAAAAAAGGAAAGGCAATAAATATTGCAAAGAACATTTAAAGAGTGCCAATGTTGTAATAACAGTACAATAAGAATTTACTGCCCAATTTCCATTTAATTTAGCTGTTTATATAGCTGCTCTAGCTCTATAGCTTAGCACGAGGGACACATGACTAGAACAGGGAGAGAGGCAGTATATTAGACACTTTCTTTAAATTCAGAAGAAGGTTGGTTATCATATATACATATTTAGCTTTATAAAACAAGCATGGTCAGAATTACTGAACTTGACTACGTGAAGTGGGATATTCAGATTCTGCAGCTTCAGTGCTTTTAGAAACATCCAAGAACATGTCCAAGGAAAGTCTTGTCATTGGCCTCGTTTGGCTTAGGAAAGACCCAGAACTAAGATGTCATTGCATGCCATTGCCCTATTCAGTCCAGATGAACTGAGATAACTGGGACAATTGAAAGCGATTATGGTAGCCAGAATTTCAAAACAAGATTAAGGAAATGTAACAGAAATTGAAAACTTGTGACTTTGAATCCACCTCGGCGTCTATTTTCTTGAGAGAAATGATCAAAGTTTTAAACACAAAAATGTAGATTTAAAAACAGTTTTACAATATCTACCATTAAAACAACTGTTTTCATAACTAAATTTGTATTTTAATAGAAAAAGGTTGCTGCTGACTCAGGTTTTATTTCATTTAAACATAGCCCTGTGATATTTTGCAGCTAGAAACATTGCAGTCATGCCAGTGCATAAGGAGGAACTAGAAAATGAAATCCGTTAAAAAACAAAACCTGAAACACATTCATTCCATAGCGGGCAAATTGGAACACCAAAGCAAACAAACAGTATTGATGACGAAAATACACGAAAATATTAAATTGGCTTATGTTTTAGTCATCTAAGGTATCATAAGCAACACAGATTTTTTTAAGAATATATGACTTTAATTGACTTTGTCCCTTTAATGATAAATTTACAATGAAAATGACATGTCCACCATAATTTTGAAATACAACATAGCTACCACAGATTTGCTGCAAATGCCTTTGCATTATATTTGTTTGTGGCAGAGGAGTAAATTTGACAAAAATAAATTCTTATACACATCCACCCTTTTGGGATTAATAGCAAGATGAAATTTCAAATTAAATAAAAGAAGATAAAAATCATATTGATTAATATAAACATTCCTCCTGGATCTCCTCAAGCAAGATTTTCCTCAGCACATGGTCTAATACACCAACCTTCATAAAAGAAGTGAAGAAACAAGATCTGTTTGTTGAGAATGAGGTAAATGATGCATTTGATGTTAGCCTGATGTTTTACCTCTTGTTCTACCTAACCTCCAATATCAATGTCAGTCTACCCCCAGAATGCTGAGGCCATTTGTATCGGGAAGAGCACACACAGCTAATAACTGCGTGGCAGCCGTGCAACATCTGGTGCATTTGCTGATCCTCTAGGCCCCTCTCCCAAAGGCTGTCAAAGATGCTAGCGGCAGCTCCTCCAATACTTGCCATGGACAGTGGAGATGGGTTTATTTAATTTGGAAGAGGAAGAGTTTGCTCTGCCATCTCTCTGTGCTCCCACAGTGTGTACTCAAGCATTAGTGGACAAATACATCAAATAAATACCAGATAAAAGCACCCAAACCACACTCAGTAATGTAAAGAAAGGATATATTTTAGGGTATGGTCAGAGAAGATATTCAAAGCCTCCATTGTTGCTTCTAGAAATGTCAGGACAATTCAGAAATGTCAGTTCCTTTACCGGTTTCCAGATTGTAATTGAAGGATCATGTAGCTCTCGCTCTTTCTCTCTCTTTCTCTCTCTCTAAATAGGTCTATAAAGATCAGCTGGAAAGTGCAGACAGAATTGTTCACTGGTTAGCTTTACTTAGAGCTACAGGGTACATACGTGCTTTTTTTTGTCTTATTGATCAATCTAGCTTACATGTTTAGCACACACAAATAAAAAACAGGAAAAATAAAAAGTTGATGAAAAACACAAAAAACACAAAACAAATAAGGTTCCAATCGTGCAAATTTTGCTTCACCGGATAAAGCACTTCTTGACACAGTAATGTCCAGAATCCCCCTCCCCGAGAAAAACACAGGACTGAGACTGAAGCCATTATTTTTTTTTTACTTTTTAAAAATTTTTTCTTTTTTTTCTTTTTTTTTTCTTTTTTTTTCTTAAGGCTATACAACACAAAGAAATAAAGCATGGAAAGAACACGTCATTGGGCTGAACACTTCGTTCTTCCAGCTCTGGAGCGAGCCTTTGACAAAGCAATTGTGTGGTCCGAGTTACTTGTCTCATTGTGACAACAACAAGAGAAAGAAAAAGAGGAAAAAATGAAAGAGAGGAAAAAAAATAAAAAAGAATAAGAAAGTCAATGATCCCAACAATAAAATCCGAAATTGACTTTACAATCACAGGTACAAATTGCTCAGGTCGATAATTTCATTTCTCCTAAAGATCACTGTCGTCTAAAACTAATTAGAGGCGCAGGTTCCCGAGGAATTGTCAATACTCAAAGCAAATGTTGGAGTTTAGAAGGTTATCATTCTTCTACCGTGACAGTCTGACGGGGCGACTGGAAATATTGTCATGTGCTGCCAAGTTCAGGGTGTCATTAACAACCGAATCCTTGCTCCGGCTCTTGGATCTGTCTCCTATTTGGCCTTCTTTTATAGTGGAAAGACTAAGAAGCCAGAAAAGGTTGAATATTTCCACCCTCCCATGAGGTTACCCCTTTCCAGTTTCAGATGCACTTTGTCTTCTCTTTCCATGTGGAGCAAGACCCCATTGCTGGCTGCTTCTCTGGTGACGTCCTGATCCCCTGCAAAAGCTGAAATCACCGGGTAGCCGTTTTGCATTAAACTTACCTAAAAAGTGCAAAGAGAAAGAATCTGAGTTTTCTCAATACTCTCAATGTTTTTGGTTTTGGTTTTGGTTTTGCCTTGTGCACATCACTAAACTGTTGGGCAGGTTAGAAACAGGGTTGAATTAAGCTAAGGCAATGCGTGATTTCAGTCAAGCATACAGACCTCTTTAACTAAGATGACCTACAGTCTTTTTCTTTACTTGCTGATTTTGTAAATGCACCTTAGTGTCTAGAAACGAGCATTTGAAAAAACGAAAAGACAGCATCTTCTTTAGATCATAACCCACCTGGATGGTTTGTCTGTTATAGACCTTGACCACGTGGAAACTGAAACTATATATCCCTTTTCTTGGCGCTACAAATATACTGGAAGCAAGATCAAAATGGTTGCCAATATTAACTAATACCTGGAAAGTAAACAAACAAACAAAACAAAAAGGAGAGAGAGAAAGAGAGAAAGAGAGAAATCAGGCCCCACCTTGGAAAAGTGCCAGCGAAAATCTGACATGAGCTCCATGACTGATATCAAGCCCAGCCGAAATGGCATTTGCAGCACAATTAAAAGTGCACTGCAGGGGAAAGGGACCAAGTTACAGAGGCATTTACAAAGCATCGCGGATCGTAAAACGATTTAGTTACGCAAAGACGATCTTCGAAGCCTGTTAGATGAAGTGCAAATGTCCACACTGCACGGTCAATAAAGCAAAGGTGGCAGAGCAGAGGCAAGGGGTCGGGGGTGGGGGGGTGGGGTGAAGGAGGGGAAAGCGAGGGAAAAAACCGCCGAAACTCATTAATTCATGATGCAAATGTATGAGTTCTTTTAGCTAGCACTTCTGAAAGCAGACCTGCCCTCCAGTTTAATAGGGTATAGAACTAAAATCGTACTGCAGAGCGGTGCGAAGGAGGAGAGAGGATGCTCAGCACCAGCAACATCTGCCAGCTCACGCCTCTCTGTCCCTCTGGAGGGCTGTGCCGGCTGCCCCGCACCCTCCTCGGGCGGCGGGGGCGGGCCTGCTCCTCCTCCCCGACAACAACCTTAATTTGTTGCATATTTCAACGAAGAAAAAAGAGAAAGAGTTGAGCCCTCCGGCAATGTGCAAAGTCCCACTCAGAAGCGGCGGCCGCATCCTGCCCCCGCAAGAGGCTGGCGGTGCGGCGCCCGACGTTTTGATGGGGCATCGGCACCGGCTCATCGGCTCACTCCTTTTCCAGGCCCCAGCGACGAGGAGCCCGTTTTGGCTCAAAAGGCACCGGTAACGAGGGGAGAAAACACCCGCGGGCCCGCGGCGAGCCCCGGCCACGCTCGGCTTTTCGGGCTGCAACCTCTGCGCTTCTGAAGAAAAATGCGACGCAGGACAAAACAAAAAAACACACACACACACACACACACACACACACAAATCACGAGCCTTTCCTCCCAAATAGCCAAACCCTATTGTTTCCAAGAAAGGACAAAAAAAAAAAAACCCTCCAAACAAAACAAAACCAAAAATTAATCCGTTATCGTGGGAGCACCCCGGGAGGAACGCCTTCAAACTCCCAAGAACTGAGCGTTGCGGGGTAAAGCATCTAAATTACGCTACATGTGAAGCAAGCTCTCTTTTTAGTCCTTCAACTGATCTGACTTTAGGAGATCTTGTGCGCTAGGAATAGCTGTGCAAACTCATTGGGAGGGACAGGTAGACAGATGAATGACAGGTGGACAGACAGATGGGAAAAAAAAACCCAGAGAAAATAGTTAAGCGTGTGTTAATTTTTGCTGACTCTGCAATACTACTTCAAGAGTCAGAGGCGGTAGAAGAAAAGTAAAATTCATCGCAAAAGAATCAAGCGGAGGGATGGGGCATGGGCCCCGGGAGGCAAGCCGTGCGGCGGGGAAGGGGCAGGACGGTCAGGCCGGGCTGTCCGCTGCTCTGCCCGGCGTACGGCGTGCAGGATAACACCGCTCCGTTATAACCCATCGGGGACGTCGTTCGCTTCATTTAATAACGCGGGAAACACCCTCTTCTTCCTCAGCCCTTCCTCCCCCTGAGAGATGCTGTAACATTGCCAAATTTGCTCGGAACAGGCTGATCCGTTGACTCCCCATCGGTAAAGCTCTGTCCTCCCCTCGCCCTGAAAATCAGCGTTTCCGA
Organism: Steatornis caripensis; assembly: GCA_013398225.1. Taxonomy (NCBI): domain Eukaryota; kingdom Metazoa; phylum Chordata; class Aves; order Caprimulgiformes; family Steatornithidae; genus Steatornis; species Steatornis caripensis. The sequence goes on from VZSC01004024.1 coordinate 120,825, forward strand.
CAAAGCACCGAAGCGGGGGGTGAGCACCCTTCCCCCGGGTCGTCTCTGCCTGCCCGGGGCAACCCTCGGCTGCAAGGCGCCCCCCGCAAGCGTCCGAGGCACGAACTCACGGGTTACAGCCCTCTCGGCACCAGCGACGGCGCTGGAGAAGTCAGCGTCTCCCCTTCCCATCCCACCCCACCCCAGGAAAGCCCCGCGGCCACCTGAAAGAACTTCCCAAACTCCTTCTGGGGAGTGGAGCTGTAAAACTGCTATTGAGCGGGTGCGTCGGGATTAAACGGGCGGCAGGGGAGCGAGAACGAAAACAAGGGTGTAGTCACGGGGAGGGTGGGGGGGG
>VZSC01004024.1:123773-151780 GCA_013398225.1 Steatornis caripensis
GCGGGCCGGGCCGGGCCGGGCCGCGGGGCCACCGGGGTCTGGGAGGGAGGGAGAGAGGGAGGGAGGGACGGTGGGTCGCACCCCGGCAAGGGTGGGAGGGAAAATCCCAAAGGGAAGAGCGTTAGAGCGAGTGGCCGCCCCCTCTCGCTGCCTGCAGGGCCCGGGCGGGCTGCGCTCGCGGGTCGCTCCTGCCTTACGGAGCGGTAACGGTGATGTATGTCACAGGCAAGGTTATCATCGGGTATCACCGGCTGCAAATGTTTCGTGCGGCTCAGCTCGTGCGGCTGGTGCTGAGAGGCTAGCGGCAATGCGAGGGAGGGTAAGGCAAAGCTCCGGCAATGAAGTTTTCTGAAAAAGCCTCACATTTCAATGCATTTTTCGCCATTGCAAATAGTTTTTCTGGTCGCATATGGCATTTTCCTAGAGATCTTGATACTCAGACTTCAGCATCTGAAAGGAACGTGTCAGAAAACTGCATATAAATCTACCTGGTAGCTCTTGACATGGAGAAAAAAATGCAGGTGTATCTCAATAGTAAAATTACGATCTCATCTATAACTGAGCGCTCCTGTTTCAATCTTCTGCTTTAAGCACAAGTAAGGAACCCCTGCGGGTGTCTGCCTGATGATTTGCACTGAGAAATTAATCATGCCCTGAAATCGCAGCTAAGCAGTGTGCAGGGAATTCCTAACCCATAGCTCCTTATTTCAAATGAGAATTTTATACTAAGCCTGAAATACTTGTGTTTAATGGTCTTTTTCCTGAGTTCAAGCACGGAAGGATGAGAGTAGAAAGCTGAAAAGTGTAGTGCATTGAAAGTATCAGAAATCAGAGCAGGAACCAGTCTGCGGCTGTAAGGCAGCACCTATTCTGCAAGACAGTGAAAAGGACCATAGAAATTCCTCCAGAAGACATCAACACTCAATCTTGCATGGAGCTGGTACACAGAGGGCCTGATATTATTTCTCCTTAGATCAGACTACTCATTATTTATGACTCTGTTGTACAAACAAGGAAAGAAAGCAAAGCTATAAGATTTGTTCTTTGTTTTGTATGACTTACAACACTAAGCTCAGTGATGAGGGAATGATGGCACGTCGTCATTTCTGCCTGCTACTTTCAAGAAAGATGAGCACAAGAACTAAAGGGAACTGAAAAGCCCTTAAATCCAATGTGCATGCACAGAAAAACAGATGCAGTCTTACCTCTCTTTCAATGCAATGGATGAATCCCACATGTACAGAACCCCCCTTCTCTTTAGACAGCTAACCAGCAAAAGAACTACCAGTACAAATCAGTACAGCATGAATGGGAAGGAGGAATAACAAAATAAGAATATTTATTTCTAATAAAATATCTAATTATATGACTTTTACAGTGTTTATTAGAAAACAGTTCCATGCATTACTTCCAATTAAATACTGTTCTTAATGAGAAAGACCTGTAGCCTTCATGGAGTTATGTAGCTGGTGGAAGTATTTCTGCATCTTTCTTTTCTTTTGTTAGTGGCAAGATTGAAAATACAGATTTTTAAATCATTAACGTAGGGAAATGCAGTTCACTCAGTTATGGAGTGACTTCAGAAAGTGTAGCTTCTAAAGTAAATGAGCAGATAAGGTATTTGCTGTTTTCTTTCTTGAGCTCAAAGAGTTGGTTGTAGCAGGAAAAGAATAGCATGTAATCAGGCTCATGCCACTTTTCATCACTTTGCCAACACTGTTAGGAATACAAACATTTCTACCAGGGATATGTTGAACTTGATGGTGTGGGAGTTCTACAAGAAATGAAATTGCTCATTTCTTTGGAGCCTTCCCTAAGCTAGCACTCACCTTGAACCCAGTGAAGCCAACAGCTTCAAGGGGAAAAGCTTTTTGTCTCATCTACTAAATCAGGTAATCAACAGAAAGGTATTTTGATCAGCAGTTTCCAAGCATTTCCCATACATTACCTACATTAGCGCCTAACTAAATGAGACCCTTCTTTCCAAAAGAACATACGTACGTATCTGTTCCTGAAGTTACTTCACAGATATTTGCATGCATTATCTGAATGTTACATATACAAATACAGAGAAAGAAGAAATGTTCATTTGAGGTGAATTATACTTTTGTCTGCCTCTAATATTAGGACAAGTTTGTGAGAAGGACAAAAAAACACTTTCATGATCAGCCAAGGTGCAGAAGACTGAGTCCTAACTTATTATTAACTAGGCTACTGTTTAAATCGCTAAACATAGTCTTCACGGATTATGCGTCCTTTAAAAAACAATTCTAGTGTAAATCATAAACAAATGGGATTTAATAAATCTGATTCTTTTTTTCTTTACAAGCATACCTTTGAAATATAATCTGATGGTAGGGAAAGTGTGATCTTCTGTACGTACTCGGTGATGACCTATGTATTAATCACAAGCTGTGGTTAAGACAACAGAGATATATCCACCATCTGTGAGAGCAGCCCCTGTGTTAAATTTGACCGTTGGTGTGAATAAAAGAACGCTTTGTAAATTCAAATCAGTAGTTCATTCTCTATCCTATCGGGATGCTAGGGGAGATTACCTTGTAGCTACCAGCTATGGTGAAGAATATATATAACTCTCTGTTGATAACATGAACAACACTCTCAAATATACACAACACAGAAAAAAACCCCAAACTAATAAATTAGAGTTCATTCACAGAGATACCTAAACTTCTTTTCTAACCCCTGACTCTTAGTGCCTCACATATTAACCAAGGCAGTTGTATTTTCTCCTGCATAGGAAGATTCACCGTAAGTGTTTCTGAGGTGTCGGTTCTCAACTGCAAAGGGCCTCCCCTCATAGGAGGTCAGGACTATAGATGGAAGATTTTGCATGACCTGTCTTCATACAGACCTGCATGTCTGATATAATTTCAGAAATAATTGCATAAGATTTTATACATTGAAAGAAATCTGTGTAATTCCTCGGGAACATTTTATCTGTTCATGTAAAAATATCTGAATGACCCAAGACAGTAGTCTGTTTTGAAACATAAAACTTTATTTTCTTCCATAAAGTATCTTTAATTTCTAACGATTTATTAAATAAATAGTGAAAGGATGATATAACAAAAAAGAGTAAGACATTAGAATATTTTTATTGCAATATAATTAATCACAGAGCTCTGATTTAATACATTTAATATCAGATTGGATCTCTGAATGTCGTATCTTAACATTCAGAGTTACTTTGATAATACTACTTTTTCTGCAGATGTGCAAATTTATTGAACCACTGTCAAAGCTTGTCTTCAATAAAACTTTTGTGTGACAACTGTTTTATTAAAATATTGTTAAATACAGCCCTGTATACCCTATAGAGATGAAACAGACATGAAATACTGCATAATGTTGTAGTGGCACCAGAACTCTTACATGTGATTGTAAGTGATATTTAAATACACTGTTCTAAGACAAATTTGTAATGCCACTACCTTACATGCTCTATCAGAAACACTTGACAAATAGCCCCTGCAGTGAAATGGCTAATACTTAGCAATGTGTCACTGTACTCTGTTTAATCCCTCTCATTTAATGGAATTTCAGCTCCAAGAGGAGGGGGGATTAATAATTTTCAAGGAGAACATTATTTTGCGGTGCCTATTTTCTTATATCATGTTCTGACTCTGTCAGAACTCTCTGTGACCAACACATTTTCAGTCCATTCATGTTTGCTTGGGAGAATTTAGAGATGAAGATGTCATATCATTAGAAAAAAAATTCTGTAGAGACCCTGTTTTTTCTAAATATATACTAATCTGACATGTTCAATGACAATGTGCATGGCGTCACCTATGTGGTCTGTGTGTTCAAAACTTATGTTCAGTTTCCAAGGTTTGGCGCGTCCTCAGAACAAACTCTGTTCTACAATGATGTTGAGCAGCTTTGCTATTCTCTGAATTCCTTCTTCACAGAATAACGGCTTTTAAGTAGATAAATGATGACAGCAACCCAGGGTGCTTTCCAAAGACTGAACGCTTTTTTTTTGTGTAAAAAGAAAAGGCACTTGGGAGAAGTGTTTACCATAACACCAGCCAGGAATGGAACTTGGCCAGTACAAATACTTATTTCTTTTACATGTAACGCTCAGCATTGCTTGTGTGCCTAAGTTTTGGGTATGCACTTCCCACTCATACAAACTCACAACTTGATCTTTTAATTGAAGAAAGCATATTTTTATAATGCAAGTCCTAGCTAACAGCCAATTAAAGCTAATTTAAGAATTCATTTATTCTCTCGTACATATAAAAATGCATGCATCCACCTAATATCCTCCCTCTGAGCCTCTCAACTGAACTCAGAGACTGAAGAATTTAAATGAAATTTCTAATCAAAAAGTTGCTATAAACATAACATGTTTGCAAGTTTCATTACAGAAGATCCCTTCAGGATCGTAGCCAATATATATAAAGTTATTTGAAGTTTATATATGTTAGATGTTACACATATTATATACCTATATCTTATCAGACCTTATAGATCTTGCATATCTCATAATATATAGATATTACATAAATATTATCTACCATAGGTATATATTAGTTACATATAGATATTATGTGTTAGCTCCATGCGAGAGTGGGGAAGAACTAGTGTTTTTAAACTATGATTTTTGCATTTACTTTCTCGCTACAGGTGAGATGTTGCTATATGATGTCACACAAATGCAAAATTTAAACTGAGATACAGACTGTTTATTTTCAAGACAGAATCTTAAAATGGGACTTTGAAATACAACAAAGAGATGCCACAGCCCTCAACTGAGTTACCTAGCTCCTCTAGTTCATTCAGCTAGATTTCAAAGCAGACCTTCCAGTTCTAATTGGAAAACAAAGTTATACCAAATTGCATGTTTTTACTGATGTATGATAATTTGTATTAGCAGAGAAGACTGACATTTCTGAAAACAATCCACAGAAATAAAAATATATGGCATATATTGAAGATCACATAATTAATGCTTTCATTTAGTTAGTTCTGACTTGAACGTTTCAGAATACAAGATCGGGTTTGTAAAGCAATGTTGTAGAAGATTGTCTCTTTAATGACATACACAGAAGGAAATCTATAACTCTTTTGTTCATACATTTCTTTGCCTCAGTTTTTTGTTGCTTCATTTTTTGATTCTACTTGAAATAGTCATACTTTTTTTGAGAAAACAACTGCTCTATAAACAGGCATCTGTATGTTGTCTCAAGTTGCACACTCACAAAATAGGAATATAAAAAGCACTACTTTGGAAATCTTATCCATTACACAGAGCTGTAACCATTCTGGTAGGGAGCAAAACCAGATAGGTTCAGTCTTTTTAAAACTAGTTTTTCTTCTGAAATAAATGAATCTGTGATGCAATCAAGAGAGTATTTATAGCTTTACAGAATTAAAACAGATCCATTTGGTCACCTTTACATGCTCATTCCACCTCAGCACTTGGCTGCTGAGAACTCTGATTTGAGTCTTGGTTTCCCTCGTTGAATAATGAAAAAGATCTCTGTCTGTTGATGACTCAGTCATGCATATTTCTTTCAGATTTTATTTGTGTTATGTTTTTTCACTTTACTGCACCGGAGTTCACTATTTTCACCAATAATTAAACAAATGTATCAGTGAGATTTGTTGTCAGACATTTTTAAGAGAATGCTGCTCCTATGGCTGTAGAACTTTATTTATTTGAAACAGGGAAGACTGGAATTCCTTATCCAAAGAACACTTATAATTTGATCCCAACATACGAAAATGGTATTTTATCTAAGGTGGTCACAGAGAAAATCCAAAGTAGCCGGTGGCTGCTGAAATGTTGTCTAGGATGTAGGAAGATTTACATCCATCCAAGGAGTTCACATCCTTGATGTGAATTGCAGATACCTCACTTCAGTCACAGCTCTGTGCTGTTGTACATTTCAGCTCCACCACTTATGACAAAATTTCATATCCCTTTAACTTTCACAGGTCTATGAAGACTTCTGTTCTTACCTCATTAGAAATAGTTCTGAATAGCAGCCTTTGTCTCCTTTGAAAGTATCAGGAAACATATAGCAAGTCCAGATCCAGCCATTGTGCATCAGTACAGCATCATGTTGTTCTCTTCCAGAATCTAAAGCATTTATCAAAAAAAGGTTTTAGCTGTTACGACTGTAGAGATAGCCTCACAATCCATGGCGATAGATGCAGTGGCAGCTCTCTGCTACTTTTAAACAATTGCATTATGAGGTATGACCTATCCCATTCATCTTAGTGGCTGCTGAATTGGATGTCCTTGAAAACACTTGTGACATGTCACTACTTCTTTAGGTCTTCATCAAAGCAGGTAGGAAAGAAGATGGAATGCTACCTGTTGAACACTTGCACAATCCACTGTGAATGAAAGCTCATTTCAGCTGGATAAGGGCATCTGGGAACAGCTGCATTTGTCTCTCCTTCCAATCAGGGCCTCAAAGCCAGAGTCCAGTAAATGTCTGAGATTCTCAAGGGAGTAGAGAGGTGCAGCCACTGAGGAGAATCTAGCATACTCGATGTCAAAGGCGTGGAGAGCCAAGTCCAGGGGCCTGAGGAGTATATGTCACTGCGTTTGGAACAGTTACCGGCTTTACTTGTATCAGCTTCACTGGAAGAAGAATTGAAAATGAATTTTCTGTCCTGAACTGAACCTTTCACTGTTTAGTCATTCCTTGTTCTCCTAGGAAGTATTGCTACAGGTGAGAGAGATGTTTTTGTAAAGAAACTTGCTGATCTGTTTTGAAGGATCTTTATATGTGTTTGTACCATACCTCTAGGAAACTACATACACCTCTGATTACATCCTTTGATTTAGGCAGAGCTCCTCCAGAATAGTAGACCCAGGTAATCTTTTACTGTAAAGGGGCTTGCATGGCCTGATCTCTGCCTGTCCCAAACAGTGAACACCCAACGTATTATACTGCATGTGATGGCATAGAAAAATAGTGGCACCTGAAGGCACAGACAAAAAGAGGTGACACAGAAGCAATCATTCCCATCACCTCGTACTTTTCTTTCCAGGGAATTGTTGAAACACTCAGTACAAGAAAACAACTGTAAAATTTCAGTCATTTACATTAGGGACTTTAAGGCAGACATAGCATTCCCAATTCTACTATTGAGGCCTTCACAAGTTATTTTGCATCTCAAACTTTTTCAGCGCATTGGACTGAATGTCACTAAATTAAATTACTTTAATTTAAAGAAAACCAATGAACCAGAGCTCTGATACACATTTGCAAAATGCAAGAACAATACATGTTTTTAAAATAAAATAAGTTTCACATTGCAAATCTTTCCTTTAAGTAGTAATTGCTATATATATACACATTACATACATCATATAATATATATGTGTTAGGGAAAGTAATGTACAGATAGCCCGAACTGAAAGTTTCATGCCTACAAAGATTTAGCCTGTGTTTTACTTGAGGTACATGAACAGTCCTACTGTGCTTTGCTCTTTATGTACATAAACCTTTGTAGGCCTGGAGCCACAGAACAGGGGAAAAAATACCAAAAGCATTTGGTAGCATTTCTTTTCATGACTTTGTGCTTGTGGTGCTTTTGAATCACTATCATTATTACTTTATTATGCTTTGTCATTGTGGTGACAAAAAGGATTTCAGCACAGCTCTGTAGAGACTGTTGTGCCATGGACATGTCTTTCAAATGTCAATTCTGCTCTGTAAAAAGGCAGAAACCGATTCTAGAGATAGGTTTTGCAATGACTGCAAAGCAGCTGGCATCTCTGTAACTGTCACTTTTCAAGACCAAGCAAAATTCTTCGATATATTTACAGCTCTGCTTAAACTTTATGTGTGCCAATGACCGATGTTTTCAAGCTACTTAGATACTTTTATATGTTTAGAACTTTCCACCAAAGTAAGGTAAAACAAAATGGCTACTTCTGTTTGGAGGAAGGGAAGGGGAGGTGTGACTGAGAATAGCAACACAACCATGATTGAGGTTATCAGCTTTCAAAGAGAAGACAGAGGCTCAGATCACGTGTACTGAGATGTCAGCCCTGAGCAAAGCCCTGAGCATGTGTGCCCCCTTTCCAGTGTGCGGTGGCACGAGCGCTATGACAAGACTTCACTTTCCCGAAATCACGATGTTCAGCTTCCTCACAGCTACTGCCAAACAAGGATTATATAAAAAAATCTTACAAGTATGATGACAGGGTTGTTCACGGAAAAGCACCAATAACAGTGTGTCTAAGGCAGCATCTCTCTATACACTATGTGTACATACAGTACTTTTTTTTTCTCTCAGTAGCTTTCCTAAGGAATTAGTGACACTTTACAATATACAGGAGTTAATTAACATGGAATCTAAGGCTACATCAACACTGTACTTTCATGCCAGGTCCAAGCCCATTTTTGTACCAAAACCTGTTTCCCATCCACCCTGTCCAGTTGCTAGTATGCAAGGACTCGGCTGCACTCTAGTATTTAGCCCTAGAAACACACTAGTCAGAGCAAAGCCAGCTGGCTGTGCTGGGCTCTGGAAGACAGTGCTGCCAAACTGGTGAGTCACAGCTGGGAGGCAGGGGTTTCACCTTTTAAGGTCAATCTTGAGAAAACAAGAACTCGACAGACTATGTACCCCAAAAAGCAGTATGTAAATAATTGACTCCTATCATCTAAAACTGTCCAAAAGCAGACTGCAAAAACAGAATAACCAATAGTAGTGTATCTCTGTCAGTTTTTTTAAGGAAATAATTCTTGATCTGTCAAAAATTATTAATTGATTGTACATAATCACAGTCCAGTCGACGGCTACCTGCTTACACTAGATGGTTGTTCATTACCGGCTTTTAAATATAGTGTAACTTACCTAAGAACAAGCAGTAAATGCTGCAGATAACATGTAAACATTACTTCCCAGCAACATTTGTGCTGAAGGATGACACCCTATTTGTCTTTTCCCCCAAATATGGGCTAGAAATTCTATGAAAATTCACCCAAACAGATATGTATTTTCAATTCTGGAAATGTTTTGTCTGTTTTTCTCCATTTTATACTGTTTTCACCTGTAACAGAATTGCTGTCAGTCATACCTACTCTCCAACTGCTTCATTTTAACAGTTTACATGATCCTCCTTTCATAGATTTTTCCCAGCTGTAATCAGGTGAATTACCTCAGAAAGCCTTAAATACTCTTTACTAGTATCTCATGGGTTCTCACAAGGGGAAAAAAAATCAAGGCAAATTATATTGTTATATTGTCTTCTTATAAAAGTAAGCAGAGAAATGCACAATTGAATTCCAATTCATCCTGAAGCCTAAATAAAGTCTTTTTGATTCATGATGACACCTAAACTCTTTAATCAATATTTTCTCAGCAATCAGCATAAGGTGTAAACTAGATAACTGCAGTGCTGGTATGCAAGGAGGAGGAGAGTATGCCTGCCTGAGGAGTAACAATAGACTTGTATCAAAAGGCATGCAAAGATATAAAGAATATGGCCCAAGCTCAAATTCAGTTAATCAGTTCATCACATGTTGAATGTTAAGCACGAAAGTCTGACTGGACTGAAAAAAAGCCAAAAACGCAACTGAGTGGAGCTGGGCTGCTCAGGCTTGACTTCTAACACTTTTATATGCTTTGGAGCTCCTTGGGCTGGCTATAGCTTGCATTCATCCATCCATTCTATATCTGGCACACCTACAACCCCTAAACCATGAAGACTGAATCATCATACTCTGCAACTGATCACGTATGAGATGCACCACTCTAAGTGTGGGCGCAAGTGCACACGCACACACATGCACACTATTCTGGAGTAGAAGTAACATATTCTCCAATCTCTTTTCACTGCATCATCCTACAAATACACTCAGGCTACTAGGAAAAATATATATAGCCGGGGTTGCACAGTTAGCCTTGTGTCGTGGTTTGAGCCCAGTAGACAATAAAGAAACACACGGCCGCTTGCTCACTCCTGCCCACCACACACCAGAATGAGGAGGAAATGTAACACAACCTGGTGGGTTGAGACAAGGACAGGGAGGGTTCACTCACCAGTTATGGCCTCGGGCAAAACCAGGACTTAGGGGGAAAAAAAATCAATTTATCATTCATCAATCAAAGCAGAGTAGGATAAGGAGACATGAAAAGCCAAACCTTAAACCAAAAATAAATACCTTTCCCTCCACCCCAACCTCCTTCCCGGGCTTGAGTCCCCTCACACCCGATGTCTCTCCCTCCTCCCCACTCCGTGGTGCAGGGGGACGGGGAATGGGGGTGCAGTCAGTTCACCAGAGATTGTCTCTGCCACTCCTTCCTCCCCAGGCAGGGAGGGCTCCTCACAAGCTTCCGCTGCTCCAGCACAGGGTCCTTCCCATGGCAGACAGTCCCTCATAAACCCCTCCGATGTGAGTCCTTCCCGTGCGGTGCAGCCCCTCAGGAACACATGGACCCAGCACAGGCTGCCTGCACAGTCACGGTCTGCTTTGGGAGCAGGCACCTCCCGTGGCGTGGGGTCCTCCACAGGCTGCAGGTCCCTCTCTGCTCCACCGTGGTCCTTCATGGCCTGCAGGTCCATCTCTGCCTTGTTGTGGCCCTTCATGGGCTGCTCCACCGCGATCCTCTGTGGGCTGCAGGGGCACAGCCTGCCCTCTCCCCACAGACTGCAGGGGAATCTCAGCTCTGGCCTCCTCTCCCCCCTCCTTCCTCACTGACTCCTGGTATCTGCATAGGTGTTTCCCTCACATCCCCCTCCTTCCTCTGCTGCAGGTCTCAGCAGCCGCTCCTTTGTCCCCTCCTTAAGTACCTTATGTCAGAGGCCCATCTATTGTGTCTAAATGGCCCGGCCTCAGCCAGAGGCGGGGCTGACTTGGAGCTGGGGGAGCTTTGAGCAGCTTCTGACAGGGGCCACCCACCCGTGTAGCCCCTGCCCCCGCTACCAAAGCCCCGCCACACAGACCCAATGCACCTTGGAGTGCAGTAGGTTTCAACAGTTATATGTTTTCAACAGTAAAAAGGCCATCTACTACCACAGGAAATAAAGACTTTAAGAGCCACTGGAAGATTTCTTGATTTCTTTTTTCATTGATTAATTTGTTTTACTCTTTAAATTTTACTGGTTTTCATCCCATTTGTAACACACTATATATCTAAGCAAAGTGGAGGGTTGATATGTCTGTTTTACAAGCAGCCTACGACACAGGATAAAATTCATCTTCATGGCTCTCTGAATCTGGATATAGCTAATGGTTCACACAGCTAATAGATTAGACCCTCTTTTGGGAGCTCCATGCTCCCATGCAGAAAAAAAACGTTGTTAGGCAGATAATTATGACAGTTTTGCACCCCTGGAAACTTCATCACAAACCTCAGTGGTGTATTACAGAAGCTTAACTATCTCATCAGTGGGATAAAATCCCATAGTATCATATTGATATCTATGTTCTAGTTGTAAGATAATGAAGATCAAGTTCTGTGCAGAAAAACAAAGCATTAGGCTTTTTATGCAAATTCTGGTACGTGGTAAAATTTACCTTCAGAGCCTCTACAAGGCAAAATTTCTTTCAAATTTTTTCAATATGTTTAAATTGGACAAACCATTAAAAGCTGTTTCTTTCAGAGTTTCAAGCAATTCAGATTCCAGAATAGATTGAATGTAGAAGGGTAGAGGCTCTGTTGAAAAGAAAGCAATATACAGAAAACCAAAACAAACTAGGTTTGGGTCACGCACAAGTCTAGAAATAGAGAAAGTTGCTTCTGAAAGCTGGTTATGGACTGAATTGTCACTCTTTCACCACTGCACATGTTTTGTGTTGTCTGAAATACAGACAATATAACATATAATATGGACAATATGATATAGAATATGGACTCATGAGCGTACAGACAAATAGATGCAACTATTTATACAAATACTAAACACACCTTTTATACAGTCACATGAAATTTTCACATGGAATGAAATTCTGAGTTTCAGAATTTTTAGAAGATATGATCCCATGGTAATAAGGTTTCCAAACAGGACACGTGAATAAACCTCTTCTAAACAAAAGCCTGTTAAACTTACCTTTCTCTTTTAGAAAATTGGTCAAATTCATTGGAGGCAGAAGCTGGCTACACTCCATGTGAGCCACGTCAGCCCTGGATCACACTGAAATCTCTCTCTATTCCTCCTTTGGAGCTGACCAGCTTTGTATACATGATGAAACAACGACTGGAGCATATAGAAAAGCATAGGAGCATAGGAGCATATAAAAAATTTGATAATTCATACCTAAATTCAAGCGCTGCTTAGAGTATTAAAGGCATTTCTCACTATAATTAATAACATTTCAAAATAAGAAACACTCCAGGGTTTTGGAGTTGAAACATCTTTTCTTTCTAATCCCTAGAAATTCCCCCAATCACCACACATTGTTACATATCTAATAATTAATTTTAACATTAAGAGTCATATTGTGTGTCTAAAAATTAAAGCTAATCAGACTGCAAACACTGATTTGTAATATATAAAGACCGCACTGGTCAGATGTAGTTCTCTTCAGGATATCTTTTACAAGTGATGAGTTACAAGTGACACAGACTTTTTCTTGCTTCAGAGCACATATCCTTAGTATTGCCATTCTCCCAAGACATAATGGATATTTCAGAGAAACGGGTAACTGGATCTATCAAAAGATTGATCATGAAGTTTCAACCAATTCTGAGGATTATCATTATCTTCAAACCTGCAGCTGCCTAGTATAGAAAGGCATCATTCCCACTTCTTGGTCTCCAGTTATATTGCCCAGGTAGCATTCAGGCTGGAGTCTGTCATCTTAAAATATCCTTCTCCATCTCTTTCCTATGTAAAGTAGATACCTTTTCCCTCCGCAGAAGATATTACCCTAAAAACACAGATCAGATCAGAAAAGCATGGCCCCTTCTTCAGAGGGAATGGCAATTTATAGTAGGGAATTATTACACAGCATTTACTACTTAAATACATTTCTGCAGATAAAATGAGCTAAAAAGAAAATTGTCCCTTAAAATTAGATATTTTAGATGAATATCCATATTGCAGACAACTGTATTTTTTCATTCAATTATATGATTCTGTGTGTACGTGCCTGTCGCAGACAATAAGTAACTAGAATACCTGAGGTTCTCAACAACCAAAAGTGAATAAAGAGAAAGAAAAATGAACAATTATTGTGAGTACTCATTGCAATTTAAGACCAAATTGATGGTGTGGAAACTAACTAGATTCATATAACAATCTATTAAGTTAAAGATATATGCAGAGTTTTACAGTACTTAATACTGCAGATTGTATTTGGTTTGGTTTAGTCCTTTCTCCTTGAACAGATGTGAGATGATGGTAGTCCTGCACAAATGTCTATAAACCACAGAATATCATACTTTGGTTTAAGTTATCCCAATGATTTTTTCAGACCAGTAAAAACTGCAGCTCACAGGAGTCTTTTATTTCTTGGGGATTCAAACATTACAGCACAGTACAGTTTGAGGATCAAGCCTTCCACTGGGCTTCTTCAGCATATAGAATGACTGTCAAGTCAGGTGAACTCATTTGACTTTAAACATACTTCCATACTGCATCTGGTGTTAACAATTCTCTCAGGTTTTGTAAGAAAGGAATGGTAATGAAACGGTAATAGAATGGTAATGAAATGGTAAATAAGGTAAGGAAAAGATTACTTTTCCAAATTCTAGGTAAGGTATGCTTTTTTGCATCATGTTTACTCCTTTTTTTTTCACAAAAGATACATTCTATCCTCAGTCTATGCTGGCATTGGTATGAAGAGGTGTTCCCTTGTGAACAAAGAGCAGCTGGTAACCCTAAATTGGTAAGTGAATTAAATACTTGTGAAAGTACCAGCTGACAGAGCCTTAGGGCTGAAAAGATTATTCCTCTGTATACAATTCTACTACGATTCAAGTATCAGAAGCATTTCTTGCAAATGTCTTACAGTGAAGTCATTATTCTGTCTTGAAGAGGTCACAAATCCAGGGATCAAATCAGTTTGCTAAAATCTGAATTGGAACACACTGGTCCCAAATAAATGAGGAAGTAGACCACTGAAATTAATCAAGTTAGACAATGGAAATGGAAAGAAAGCAAAGTACTTAGATGTGCCCTAGCTATTTTAACCTTGCCATGTGAAAGATCAATGTAATTGTACTGAAGTGGATTAATCTATGGTATTTCTCACTAGCCAAGGAACTGGTCAATGAATAAATAACTAGATTTACAAAGACAGAATTTTTAATTGAAGAGCAAATAGAGCAACAATCAAACTCAAAAATGCAGATTAGCTACATGTTCACTTATTGATCAACTTCTTATCTGAAATCACTACCAGGAATAAGCATTATCAGTTGTGCTATGAGAAAATAACAAAGTTTTCTTATTAAAAAACACAGTTCTGCTTAGACTATGTGCTGAAGCTTCTCAAAACACAGGACAAAGTATCCATGAATTATATGACCATTACAAATTTTGTAAAGAAATTTTAAGTTTCAAATTTTTATGTTCTCTGGTCTGATCTACGATTTTCTGGTCTCATAGTGAATATTTATTAATTTAAACAATTTTGTTTGAAAATAGTATTACATTTATTTCCCAAATACATAATTAATATTTTAATACTCCCTTTCCCATAACTGCTGATTACCTAAAAAACACTTTGGCAGTCAAACAAATAGTTTTACTATTGAGTTTGAGGCAAGACTCTTGGAAGACTGAGAGTCAGAGGTTAATTAGACTTCTCATTCATGACATCAGATGTTCTGCCAAATTTACCATCTCTAATACAGCCATCCATGGAAACAACCCACTGTTCTAGTCTCTTGTTTGGAGCTCTCATACCTTCCGTTTACTTCAGGCCTCATAAATAGCAAACCCAACTTGGACTTTGAGGGATAAATTGTCTCAAGCAGTAACCCAAATTTCAGTTTGGGCCCTCTTTGTTGTTTGGTTGTGTTGTGTTTTTTCTCGTTTTCCCCTGGACAGTATACTTACAAAAATCAAACCCTAGAATTCTCACTTAGGCACAAACACACTTAGTACCTATCTAAAATTTTTATAAAATATATAGGGGCCTTTCCTTTCTTTTCTCAGCCCCTTAAGACCACTGAGTAATGAGCTGACACTTGATGTCTAGTGAACAAAGTTTTTTAAAAGAACTAATGAAGAGCTTCTTATTAAAAATATCAATAAAATGCTATGTGACTGACAGCTGTTAACAGTTTAATTTGGAAAAAAGTCTAGACAGTATATTATGTCTTCTACATAGAAATGGATAATGCCATTTACAGTGCTGTTAAAAATTAAGAAGTTATTTAGGTTTCTAGTGCAGCTTAAGCAAATTCCTTTCTATAATTAAAAAGATAGGAGAAATATTTCCAGGGACAGATAGGAACATACAGAGAGTACTTGGATGATAATTCGGCTTTAAAACATTCTCCTTCAGAATTGTGCAAGTAATAAAGATGATTCTCAGAACTAGTACTTTCTTTCTATGGGATGTAATAACATTTGGACTTTCTTGAAATAAAATTTCAAATGCCATTAAGCTATAGTGACATTAAAAGTCCATCAGAAGATGGGAAAAAAAAAAAAGAAAAAAACCCCAACAATCTAGAACACAAACTAGAAACAGGTCCTGAGACTCCATGCTCTCAAGAGCAGAAGCAATTAAATGCCTATTGAATATTTAAGAGTGTCCTCACCAGGTACATAACCAACATGTGCACATACTTAGTCAATGGAAGTGTGCCTGCGAGTGTGTTCAGTCAAACTCTAAACACCAGTGTCATACAGCTTCAGTGAGACTCTGAAGAGTGTACAGTCTTTGGAGGGTTAACGTTCTTTAGTGGCTGGCTGCTTTGGTCTCACTTTGGCAACAGGCCTTCCTTGATGTTTTCCAAGGGTAAATCTTGGGGATTAGCTCAGGTTGAGACCTACAGAAGAGAATTAGGATGTTAACTTTGGTATGTGCATGAGAAAAGATTACAAAAACATCCGTTGCAATGGAAACTACTCTTTGTGATGTAGACAGGGACATGTTCTTTCAGTTTCTTAGCCCTTCTGTCTCAGACCTTTAAATTTGTTTCTACACACTTTTTTTTCTTTCTTTCTACCCCCTTCCCCAGCCAAGCAAGTACATAACACCATATGGTTTCAAGGCTACTACGTCAGTAGTTTGCAAAGATAGTACAAAGATAATGTCATTAGAATAGTTTTGTCATTCTCTAAATGAAATCCTTAAATTCTATTGTTATTGAAAAGGATGCAAATCCTCATCTTACACTCTTTTTATTGTTTAAACTTCATATTCTAGAGAGGTGATGCTTCCTAATGAATAGAGATAAATATTTGCATTTATCTGAATTTCAGATTTCTAATTTCCACTAACTTAGCTGGTTTAACATAATAGCCTCCAAAGCTTCTCTTAAGAATTTTCTTTGGTTTTGAAATGCATTGTGTTATTGAAATAGTGTATAAGAAGTTAGTGTAAAGTCCTACAAAATGAAGTACACTTATCTTACAATGAAAACTCTTGAACTATTGATGGTAATTCAAGGAGAGCTGACTTCTGATTCTGGAAATAATACACTTTGTCTTTGAATTTGTGGATGGAGAATTTCACCATGATGAGTCTAAAGAAAGATGTCCAAACTCTCTAAAAGAAGGATATATAAAAGGCATTCTGACTGAGGTGACCACTATTTTTGTTTGTGTCTTTAACCTTTTTTCCCTCAGGTTTGATTTTCTTTCACTTATAATTTAGTGATGACAGTTCATAATTGCAATTATTGTGTTTGATTTTTAATTTGGATGTTATTGCAGCAATGTAAAGATGTGCAATACTAGAAATCTCAAGAGGTATTAAGAGAGACAACTATGAGAACTGGCTTACTATTTATTGTCCTCTAGATTTGTAGAAGTTAGTAATTTCTGAAATAAATTTGCCCAGTATTCAGTAATTTAAAACAACTCTTCCTTTTGTAGGACTGAATCTTTTGAAGCTAACTGAAGTGTAGTTTGTATATTAAAGAAGCTATTTTGAGGAAGAAAATTTCATTAAATTCCAGATCAGTAAGAATTCAGGCATAGCAGCTCTAGTTTAACAAATATGTTTGACTTTTCTGAGGATAATAGAGCAAAGTGACAAAGGGACGTAGTTGATTTTATTTTGTTTAGACTTCTAAAGAACATTTTACATGGCATGACAGATAAAAGCCATTTTGAAAATAAAGTCTCTTGGGATTATAGGAGAAATAGCAAAGTGATTTGGAATGTGGCTAGAGGAAAGAAGCAAAGATCTATGATTTATGCAGTAAATCTGAGCTAAAAGGCAGTCATTTGTGCACTCCATTAGACCGTGTTTGTTAATGGTTTCTGTTCAACTCATGAATCTTTTTTCTAGCAGTAAACTATAGTTTGTAAATTGTATTAATTTGTTTTCAATCCCTGCAAACAGTATGTAATTATACATTAGTAACCTAATTCTAGAGCCCAATGAATGTGGGTAATCAAATTTAGCATAAGCTAAAGTTGGTGAGTGTCAATTTAGGTGCTGAGTGTCAATTTAATTAATCTCCTTTACGAATACTTATTTTAATGCACTTCAATAATATTGGTGGAGAAAAAAAATTCAATATTGTACCTTTTTACTGCTCATCTTTATCTGCTTACGTTAAAAAAAAACATAAAATTTTGTTAATAATTGTCTAAGAAAAGTTAATTCCTTGCCTGTTTTTTGTCACTAGTTAAATTTAAAGTGTTTAGTTAAGTTGTACAGTCAAGTTTTCTTGTCTTTCTATTAGTGTTGAACTAGAGACCAATTTGTGTTTTACAGCTCTAGACAAAAATGTACCTTTCCATAAATGAGAGGGAAGCTGTAACAGAAGCTGCATGGAAGTCCCTTTTCTTCAATAAAACCATATTTCAGAAGAGCTCTTACACTGATTTTTAACTATATGCATGGTGTAGTTAAGCATATTCCTAATTTTGCTGTTCTGATAAATTGGTTCTAAGCTACCTTCTTTTGAAGGAAGACTCTGACTGACTCTTTAATTGACTAATTTAATTTAGAGCACCAAGAATTTCAGCCCAAAACCAATATACTATGGTAACAGCAGGTGGAAGAATGAAAAGGAGGTTATATTGGAAGTTGGTTCTTTGTGCCAACAATGCAGGTTCAGCTATGCAAATAGTAAAATCTACAAAGGGAAAATGAGTCAAAGATTCGTCAGCTGCTTTCTTCCTTGTACATAGAATCATAGAATCTTGATTTGAAAGGAACTCACAAGAACCATAGAGCCCATCTCCTGTTTATTACATCCTGTAATAAACACAGAGTTTAAAATATATTTTGCAGCTGTGATTAAGAAATAAGGGGAATTCTTTGGAACAAAAATGTGTTTTTTTTTTTTAAAAAGTCTGTATATTAAATGACTGTGAAAGTTAGATTTACAGTTTTTACTGAGAACCAAGTGCTTATCACGGATAGTCAAAGGAAACTCTGAGTAAACATCATAAAGCACTTTAACTCAACATCATTCTTTGGCTTGTTGATTACCAAGTCTGGATGACTTGGCACAATATAATTCTACAACAGGAACTTCAAATTTTGGATCTATTAACTGCAAGTAAATTATTTATTAACTTACGGTATATCAGGAGTAATTTGGCAGCTGGCAGGGATTAGTGAGCCATAGATTAATGTAACACCACTGTTGTGTCCGATACCTTCTGAGCAATCTATTTCAGACCATAATTTTTTAACAAACACATTTTATTTTTTACTAAGGACATAAAAGACACTTAAGCTGTTTTGCTCACTTGCTATTGCTCCGTCTGTAGGCATAACACTATGTTTTATATTGACTGAGAGACTGAATATGTTGCCAGTTATTTCTGAAAGCAACATCACATACAGCAACTTAGCAGAGGAGGGGATTTTCAGTGTATGTGAAAATCAGCAACAAAACCTGGAGACAATCTTGAACAATTTTGTGATCTTGCTACAATAGGAGAAAAAGTGGCAACAATAGCAAGACACTGTTGTACACCACAACAACCCATTTCTTCAGAATGACCTCATAAGGGAGACCAGTCTCGTTGAAAAGGAGTGGCTTACTTCCCAAAGGGTTTGTGCCAGACAGAATTTAGAAAGTGAACAGAATCACAGAATTACAGAATGGTAGGGGTTGGAAGGGACCTCCAGAGATCATCTAGTCCAACCCCCCTGCTAAAGCAGGTTAGCCTAGAGCAGGGTGCACAGGAACACGTTCAGGCAGGTTTAGAGCATCTCCAGAGAAGGAGACTCCACACCTTCTCTGGGCAGCCTGTGCCAGGGCTCTGTCACCCTCACAGTAAAGAAGTTCCTCCTCATGTTCAGGTGGAACTGCCTGTGCTTCAGTTTGTGCCTGTTGCACCTTGTCCTGTCACTGGGCACCACTGAGAAGAGTCTGACCCCGTCCTCTTGACACCTACCCTTTAGATATTGATAAGCACTGATGAGATGCCCTCCAGTCTTCTCTTCTCCAGGCTGAACCAACCCAGGTCTCTCAGCCTTTCCTCATAAGAGAGAAGTTACAGTCACCTCATCATCTTCGTAGCCCTCTGCTGGACTCTCTCCAGTAGTTCCCTGTCTCTCTTGAACTGGGGAGCCCAGAACTGGACACAGTACTCCAGATGTGGCCGCACCAGGGCAGAGTAGAAGGGGAGGATCACCTCCCTCGACCAGCTGGCCACACTCTTCTTCATGCACCCCAGGATGCCACTGGCCTTCTTGGCCACAAGGGCACACTGCTGGCTCATGGTGAGCATGTTGTCCACCAGCACTCCCAGGTCCTTCTCTGCAGAGCTGCTCTCCAGCAGGTCAGCCCCCAACCCGTAGTGGTGCATGGTATTATTCCTCCCCAGGTGCAGGACCCTACACTTGCCCTTGTTGAACTTATCACTGTGCTAAAAAAAGATTTTTCAATTCTCCCATTGCTTAAACTCTGCACTTTTATGCCATATCATGCAACTGTGAACTCAATAGCATGTTGTTGCCTTCTGTAGTTGCTGCTGCTTGTCCTCTGTAGAGTAACTGAAAGCACTGATAGCCTTTGAGGTTTCTGCTGCTTTCTGAAGTACGTTAAACTTTCTAAGCTACCTGACATTTCAGTATCATAAATACTCTTGTCTTTTACCTTGTCACACTAGATCAAGAGCTTAGAAAAAACAACAAACCCGTGGTGTTTTCCTTTTCATATGTGTTCCAATGGAAAAGAAATGCTTCAGCAGAAGGGGATTTATCCCAAAATAGGAGCCTTTGAAAATCCTCCTGTAAATTTATAGACCAAAGTAGACCCTACCTCTACTTACGATCTCAAGTTAAGACAAGTGAGAGGAACAGATGAAGATATCAACAAGGAGGCAGTTCTCTTTAGGTGAACTAAAGGTTTTAATATATTGTGTTAGAAATGCTCAGTAATGTGTTTTCTGTTGCTTAAAATGCTTGTAAACTTACATTTTTTCCATGAGAACATTACAATGACTAATCCCTTATGAATACCAAATTCTGAGTGAGAAGTGAATCTCATGAATTATCATTGAATTTAAGAGGTAATGTTAGATGTCACTGAAATTGTTCACATATAGTTTTCCCAATTAAAAATACAGTTGTAATTAATCCATAGTTTTTCACAGGAAAATGTCAGTTATAGTCAAACATAATTTGGAAATGCCAAAATTATTTTCATTCAAATTAACATTTAAATACCAAACACAACAATTTAAATTTAGTATAGAATTTTATCTTAAAAAGCCCCAAAACAACAAATGGCCAAAAGCCATCAACTACCAAAATGAAGTGGTATGGCATACGGAAGTTCAGATTAAAATTGACAAAAAAAATTCACAAACTATTATGTTTTTCTAATAGATTTTTTTTAACAATCTGAACAACCATTGACCAATACTTTTTTTTTCTTCTTGAAATTTTTTATTGACAGAGTTGAATCAATCTCACAAAAAAATGTTAGTTCTTAATGAGAACAACATTTTCCATAGTACTGGACATAAGAATGCAGTCATCTCTGTTCAAACCAACACACCTTTGTAACTTAGTACAAAGCTGTCAAAATACCAGACAAAACACTAATCTGAAACTTTTTCTGAGTTCTATGAATGAACAAAATTCACATCCACTTTCTATTGATTCAGCCTGATATAGAAAGGTCAATAAAAAGGAAACAAGACCTTGCAATATTTTTTTTTTAAATATATAAAACCAATAATCTGTGATTGATTTTTCACTATGGCTGATAAACTTATGCCACCATTATGTCAGTGTTGGATCTTGTATATTTTATTACTCTGATATGTTCTGATTGGCCTTATGTCATGGAACAATACCTGAATTCTCTGCTCACCTGTAGTTCAGAGGAAGTTTATTTCTTCCAATCTAAAACAATTACTGTTGGAAGTAAGTATTGAAAGGGTAATGGAATCAACTCACTGTGCACATTTTAAGTTACAAAGGTATTTAACTTTCCAAACAAGTAATAAACAGTTATTAAAAATAGTTATTAAATACTACATTTCTTATTAGTGATACTTTAAAATGTAAAACAAACAAACAAAATCCCAAACCTTAAAAAAGGGGGGAAAAAGCCCTGCCAATATCAATATATAGTCAACAAGTGATACTCAAATGGTATAGGGTACATTAATAAAAAGATTAAACCCTTACAGCTTGTCCGAACAGAAGATAGGTTAGTTTAAGTAACCATACAGTGATGGCCACTCCTAGCAGATGATGGACGTCAATTATATAGTATGATTGGCCACATAATATACATTTTCTTCTTTATCTACAAAGAGAGATAACAGGTATCTAGTCATCAGAGACAAGCAGAAACTATTCCAGAAATACTTGGTAACATGCAATGCTCATTAAGAGATCAGTTGATTTTGATAGTATTTGTGTCATTTCATATCACTTCCATTCATGCACTGGCCGCACACAGTTTCTGTCACCCATCTCAACTCATGAAAACCTTGACATTTGTGGGATAAGCTGAGAGAACTTTCCAAGTCAAATAAGTCTTTTGATCATTTTCAGAACAGGACAATAACACCAAAAAATGTCATGCTTAAAGGGTAAATGGTGAGAAACAGCAAATCTAAGTTCACTTGCGTACTAAGTAGCACTACAAGTTTAGGTTAATATGCTGGAGAAATAAGAAGAAACTAATTTAATGAAAGGTAGCAAGCTAATTTTTAGGTAGAAAATAGTGATTTTTAGAGTCCTCTCTCCCCTTTTCTAAAACGCTGTTGACATACAAAAATATAGCAATATTTCTTGTTATGTACAACTCTCCTGTATTCCAACTTTTTTCCTGTCTTTCATGGTATATAGGCTGGCTGGTTTTAAGACACATAATGTTTGCTGTTATAGAGGCTATACAGACACACCACCACTGCAGAGTGTGAAATGATTCATAAATGTTTGAAAAGGGATTCCTGCCTCATTGGTTTTCGGAACATATCACTACCCCACAAGCAAAAAGGCCATCCTGTTATTTTGCCCCTAGAGTACATGACTAAGAAGAGGCTGGTACCAGATGTGAATGCGCAACTTTAGTCTGGCCAATTTGTATTTCTAGATCTATTTGCATGAAAAATCTGTGTTGGGTTTGGGGGTGGAGCAGTTTATTTTTAAAATTTTTTTAATCTTGGAAAGGAATGCAGCAGCAGCAACAGTGAGTTCTGTGGCTGAGTGCTAGACTGAGGTAGATGGGGGATTCCTGGAGCCAGGGAAATCTGAGGAAGAACATAGACCCACCAGGAGCTGGCAGCTCTCGCAAGCCAGGCTAATGTGGCTTGGGTGTTGCCAGGAGCAATTGCGGGAGATTTAGATGGCCTTAGGGAGTGCCAGTGACCAGAGCAGGCAAACAAGGCATGGCACACAGCGCGTGGCTCTTGGTGCTGCAGCTTATGCAGGAGGGTGCTCAGGTAAGACCCTGCAGCCTTCTTGTAAGTTCACAGCCCAGGGAAGTGCTCTAGGTCCCTGCCATAATGGTGGGCACTCACCTCAGAGCTAAAACCAGTGTTCCTACAGAGAAAGCCCCTGAGATGTCTGATGCGTCCACCCAGGCGGAACTGTTAAGGAAGGAGACTCCAGCACAGGCAATATCTTGCAGCTAGCACCCAGACTCTTCTCCTGGTGAAGTGCTAAGTACCAGCATAGAGTGTGCACAGGTTGATGATCTGTTATGTCAGGTGGCCAAGTAGCAGGAAACAGTTAAATTGTTGCCCAGTATTAGAGGAGCCAAGACGGACATAGATAGGTGGTTTCATAATCATGTGCCTGTAGCGGACACCACTGAGAATGAGGCACCTTGGACCCTGGTGACCCACAAAAGCAGGACTCTGCTTTAGTCTCCACCCTCTGGCATCACAACCAAAAACAGATAAGAAGCTTTAACAGCTACAGACGCCCACCAGCAAGGTCTGCAAGGAGAAACTGTACCAGCAGCACACAGTGGATACCGTAAAAAGAAACGACAAGCGCTTGTAGTGGGTGACTCTCTGTTAAAGGCGCCCATCTGCCAACCTGGCAGGGAATCATGAGAGGTACGCTGTCTTCCGGGAGTTAAGATCAGAGGCAATGCCGAGAGGGTGCTGCAACTAACAGTCCCCAGACTGGGTCCTGTTCAATGTATTCATCAGCAACCTGGATGAAGGGGCAGAGTGTAGCCTCAGCAAGTTTACAGATGATACAAAGCTAGAAGGAGCGACTGATACACCAGAAGGTTGTGCTGCCATTCAGCGTGACCTGGACAGTCTGGAGAGACGGGCAGAGAGAAACCTGATGAAGTCCAACAAAGGGAAGCATAGGGTCCTGCACCTAGGGAGGAACAATGCTATGCACCAGTACAGGTTTTCTAATTAGAAAATGCTTCTACTTAGGAAAGGTGAATTATTACGTTGCTACTCAGTGATGGAGTACCTCCAGCCTTCATAAACAGAGATAATCTTTTGTCATATTAATATAACACTCTACACCAGAAATAAAAAGGTAGAAATTTTGATATTTAACCTAAGTCAGCTGAATATTCAGATAATATGCTAAGTTAAGTATGTACTGGGAATGGCAGAATGGATACAATTTTCAAATTCAGATACAAAGTGTGGACATCTATCTTACACTGTCTGATCTGCAGATACAACACCTCTGAATCATCCACCACCTTTTCTTCTCCAAACAGATGAAGATTTAACTTTGCCATGTGGTTGAGAGCTATATCAGGGAGTTAGGTTGCAGAAGGCTGCTACACTTTGTATTCTATTCCTTGTTTCTGTCTTTTACATGGCCAAGAGATGGCATGCCCACTTGTCCAGTAATAGAGTGAACGGCTGATCTTGAATATGGAGATACAGGGAGTAGATAATTTCAAAGAAGTTTAAAAGTTAGNGATGATACAAAGCTAGAAGGAGCGACTGATACACCAGAAGGTTGTGCTGCCATTCAGCGTGACCTGGACAGTCTGGAGAGACGGGCAGAGAGAAACCTGATGAAGTCCAACAAAGGGAAGCATAGGGTCCTGCACCTAGGAAGGAACAATGCTATGCACCAGTACAGGTTTTCTAATTAGAAAATGCTTCTACTTAGGAAAGGTGAATTATTACGTTGCTACTCAGTGATGGAGTACCTCCAGCCTTCATAAACAGAGATAATCTTTTGTCATATTAATATAACACTCTACACCAGAAATAAAAAGGTAGAAATTTTGATATTTAACCTAAGTCAGCTGAATATTCAGATAATATGCTAAGTTAAGTATGTACTGGGAATGGCAGAATGGATACAATTTTCAAATTCAGATACAAAGTGTGGACATCTATCTTACACTGTCTGATCTGCAGATACAACACCTCTGAATCATCCACCACCTTTTCTTCTCCAAACAGATGAAGATTTAACTTTGCCATGTGGTTGAGAGCTATATCAGGGAGTTAGGTTGCAGAAGGCTGCTACACTTTGTATTCTATTCCTTGTTTCTGTCTTTTACATGGCCAAGAGATGGCATGCCCACTTGTCCAGTAATAGAGTGAACGGCTGATCTTGAATATGGAGATACAGGGAGTAGATAATTTCAAAGAAGTTTAAAAGTTAGTTAACAGTCCCAGACTTAGCAAGAGAATGCCAGAATTTAGCCCAATTAAAATATTAAAAATAGTGATATTTGAGAGATGAAGGGAGAATGAAATTTTTTCATTCCTGAAAAAATTTCCAGTAGAGAACTGGACAAAAGGGTTATGTCTACACCAGCAAGTAGCTCAGTAATAGTGAATCTACCAAGTGAAACTGATAGTGCTAAGGATCCAGTGTCCACACTAGTTGTTTTTCATGGGGATTTACTTAAGACTTGTTTTATTTTGGTTCAGTGGTTTGATTTCCCAATAGCTTTTGGGTGGCATTCAGTGTGGTACTAGAGACCATCTTCCAGAATACCTTCATCAAAAGAAATCTAGCTCATGCACTCCCAAAGCTGCTCCACTCCGAGAATCAAACCAGTTTGAAAACCACAGCTTTCAAAACAATCTAAGCATGCTAGCTATTCAAGCTAAAATGTCAATGTAGACACACCCAGCAGAAGTGAGAGACTCAAACTGGCACTGCAGTATCACTTTGAGGAAAAACAAGATTTCACTTTCTAGCACATGCTTAGACTCTTATTATCTTCCTCTGGCTGAGAATGAAGAGAATTCTGTTTCCTCTGAAAGGTCCAAAAGGATAAAGATAATATTAAAGAAAATTTTTATCTTCATTCACTGACTTCAAGTAGTGCATTTTGGTTGAGCCAGATTGAGGGATGTATTGATTCGACAACCACTATTTCTGACAAAAAAACATTGTTTTCTCTTTCAGGGAGCTGACATCTACTTTTCTCTGATTTACATGAAATTATAGAGAATACAGAAAGAGGAAGTCACTCATGACTCACTGCATTTTCATGACAACAAATGTTTTTACAGACATCATAACACAGATGCTGCTCATCACATACATTTTAATACATCTAAATTATCATGCCCCACTCCTAAAATCCACGTACTTATTGTGTTATCCCCTGAAAGATACCAGGGGCCACTGATAGCCCCTGGTATAGATGGTCACCAGCTATCTATAAATAGCTGTCTGTTTTTTTATACCAAGCATATGTCCTAGAGCAGAACATGTAAATCTTAAACCAAAACTCTGGAAATCTGTGTTTAACTCCCTACAACCTAAATAATAAGTCCTTCTCTGCAGTTTAATTTGCTTTTGTATTGTAAGGATTCCAACAATTATTAAGATGTCTGTACTATATTAAAGCTATATATCTATATATCTCAATATAAAAGCTATAGTTTATCTCATGAACTGCTCTTTAAAAAATGCATATTTAAGGTTTATTATTAAGTGTTTATATATTTAATGCTCAAGCTCCCATATCTAAACCAGCATAGTAGTCCAGGAGGCTATGGTTCTGAGTTTTAACTTTTTGTTACACAAGTTTTGAAATAAGCTTAAAGAAACTTTTATTAAAATATTCGTATTGCTTGGACTTTTTGTTAAAGTGTCCTAAAATTCAGTTTGCAGTCCAGCAACTTTGTATTAAAGAGCCACAAGGATCAGATTTAATTTGGTTTTGATGGTTCAAGAGTGAAAGTAGTTTGAGGGACAAGAAGATGTAATATTTTACAGAAATTCCTTCTTGTGTACACAAACTTACATACGTATTGTACCATACTTATCTCTATACTTTCCACAAAGCAGAGGCTGTCTGGAAATGAACAATCCCTCCTTTCTTGATAGGCCTAACCATAGCTTTTAAATCCAGTGTGGTCCAAAATAATGGTCTCCAAAAGTAGACTGCTCCTAAACATAAAACAACTATTACATTTAAGAATACATTATTTCTTCAGAGATCTGCGCAAATGGTTTAATGGTAATTAAGAAATCTGGTTTAGCATGGTGCCTCGAATCTATTTTACCAAAACACATGCATGGTACCACACCACCACTAATTCTCTGTATACATGTATACATAAAGACATTTACATTTACATATTCACAAATTTATTTATATATGTGCAAGCTGTAATATATGTACAATATAAGTACATATGAAAACACAGAAATAATTGCTGAAACTTTTTCTTGCTTCTCATTTTTTTGGACTTCATGAATTATATGATAGGAAACACATTAGTGTTTAATTACTTCCAGATGTTCAACAACAATTATTTATACATGTTTTAAAAAAATCTGCTGTATCTTGAATACTCTTTTTTGGAGTTTAATACTTTCTAAGAGCCTAATACCTTTCAAAATGTTGATGTTTATGTTTTCAGTTCAATAAGGAAGAAGATTGTACCAAGAAGTACCATTCTGTATTTATTTCAATATTCAGAACATATTTTCATTTCTGTTCTTCATAAATATCAACAAGTAGTATCAAAACAAAGTTATGATATGAAACTAGGAAATACTTTGTGATTCAAATAATATGTGAAAATTATCCTCTGCCCTATTTTTCTGCTCTGAAAAACATTTTGTAGCAACATTGAGAAAGTTCTTCAATATTTTACCTCTAGAGGTGAAATTCTGACTACAAGAAAGTCAAATGTTATACTCATATTATCAAGGTTCAAGATGAACTGTTCTTTTTCAAAAGTTTATGTCACAAGGGAAATACACATTTCTTACATATTTACTAAGGATTTATCTGTAACATGCTCCTGAGATAGTTAAAAATAATAGTTTATGTCCTGGACCCAATGTGAATCTTATCATAACCAACTGACTACTCTTTGTAGTCATTCCAAAAGAAAAAAAAAAAAAAAGTAGCTGACTACATAGACCCAACTATAACTTGTCTACAGAAACATACCTCCTTAAAAATATTCACAATCTATGCATAATGTTTACAGATAATAATAATATAATAATATAATAAATAAAATA
>VZSC01004024.1:153194-184637 GCA_013398225.1 Steatornis caripensis
TAGAATGAAGAAGAATTTATGGTTTAAAATTAACTTATCACAATAAGAAAACACATCCACAGTGAAATTTCCATCTTGTGACATAATTTTGATGCAATGGTAAGTTAACTGCCTGTCTGAGTGGTTCCTATTATTTTCACATCTTTCAGTGAGAACGTCAACTTTTCCATAAGGAAATCATGCAGTTGGGAAATGTCAGGGCTTCTAGTTTTGTCGAAATTATTATAATTTCTCTTCCACCCAGTCTCAAAATAAATTATGCTTTCTAGCCAGACAGTTGTATTAAAAATGTCACCTGACTTTCTTTTTGCCTAAAAAAAAGAAAAGAAAAAAGCAAACCCCAAAACTCCAACAAATAAACCAAAACAAACTAAAAAACCCCAAACAGACCAGAAAATTCACAAACAACCCACACACACACTTTTAGGGATTACATGGTACAAGACAGACCACTACTTGGTATGTGGGAAAAGCTGGAGCAGGGGCCAGCTCAAACTAACTCTTCATTTCCAGTAAAATACCTAGATTAGTATCTTCTAATGAAAGACCATCTTCATGAGTTTGAATATTAGTTTAGTCATCACTTAGAAATGGAAAATATGTTTTTAGCATGTAATCACTGAATAATTTAGATTGGAGTGACCTCTGGAGGTTATCATCTGGTTCAACTTTCTTCTCACAGCAGGGACAATTTAGATCAGGTTGCTAATCATCTGCATGGTATCACAGTAAAAACATTTTTGCAGCATGTAATTGGAATTTTTCATGTTATGGCTTGTGTTTATTGCTTCTCATCCTGTCACCGTGCCCTTCCAGGATGAGTCTGGATCCATCTTCAACTATATCTTTTATTAAGATATATTTGAAGACAGCAACTAGATCTCCCCTTAGCCTTCTGTTTTTGGGATTGAACAAAGCCAAAGTTCTCTCGGCCTCTTGCACTTCTGTCATGGTTTGAGCCCAGTCGGCAACAAAAAACCACACGGCCGCTGGCTCAGTCCTGCTCCCCACCCCAGGATAAGGAGAAAATGTAACAAAACCTGGTGGGTCAAGACAAGGACAGGGAGGGTTCACTCACCAGTTATGGCTTCAAGTGGAAAAGAGACTCAACTTGAGGAAAAAAATTCAGTGTAATTGGTTATCAACCAAAACAGAGTAGGATAAGGAGACACTAAAGTCAGATCTTAAAAACAAACAAAACACCTTCCTCCGACCACTCCCTCCTTCCCGGGCTCGAGTCCCCTCGCTCCCAAAGTCTCTCCCTCCTCCCCCCTCAGTGGCGCAGGGGGACGGGGAATGGGGGTGCAGTCAGTTCACCAGAGATTGTTTCTGCCGCTCCTTCCTCCTCAAGCGGGGAGGGCTCCTCACACACTTCCCCTGCTCCAGAGCGGGGTCCCTCCCACAGCAGACAGTCCCTTACAAACCCCTCTAACGTGAGTGCTTCCCATGCGAGTCAGCGCCTAGGGAACGGATAGACCCAGCATGGGCTGCCCACACAGTCATGGTCTGCTTCGGGAGCATACACCCCCTTCCCTGGTGTGGGGTCCTCCACAGGCTGCAGGTCCCTCTCTGTCTTGCCATGGTCCTTCATGGGCTGGTCTACCGGGATCCTCCATGGGCTGCAGGGGCACAGCCTACCCTCTCACCGAAGGCTGCAGAGGAATCTTTGATCCAGCCACCTCCTCCCCCTCCTTCCTCACTGACTCCCAGTACCTGCAGAGGTATTTTCCTCCCATCTCCCTCCTCCCTCTGCTGCAGGTCTCAATGGCCATTTCTTTGTCCCATCCCCTCCTTAAATACATTATCACAGAGGCCCATCTGTTGTCTCTTAATGGGCCGGCCTTAGCCCGAGGCAGGGCTGACTTGCAGCTGAGGGAGCTTCTAGCAGCTTCTCACAGGGGCCACCCACCCGTGTAGGCCCTTCTCCTGCTACCAAAGCCCCGCCAAGCAGACCCAACACAACTTCATGTGCTGCAATCCCTTGACCATCTTAGTGCCTCTCTGCTGGATCCACTCCAGTATGTCCATGTTCTTCCACAGAGCCCCAAACTGGACACACAGCTCCAGACACAATCTCACAAACATTGGGTAGAGAAGAATAACCGCTTCTAGCATATTGGTTACATTGCTAGGACAGCCCAGAATGCATTTGGAAAAGACATCCCTGCAAGGACACACTGCTGACGCATGTTTAACTTGTGGACCACAGGACTCTCAAGACCTTTTCTGTAGAGCTGCTCTATGCCACAACCTGTATGGTGGCATGGGGTTATTCCTTCCCAGGTGTAGGATTTTTCATTTCCTTTTGTTGAACTTCTTGAGGCTCTTGTCAGCCCACTTCTCCAGCCTGTTTAGATCCCTCTGAATAGTAGCACTGCACCCCAAAGTATTGGCCCCTCTCCTCAGTTTGGTCCAATAGCAAACTGAGAAAAGCCTCTAGTAACCAACTTCCATGTGGACTTTGTAGATTTGATCACAACTTTTTCAACCCAGGGCTCCAGACAGTTTTCTGTCAAGCTTCTATTCCATCCATATCTCATCAATTTGCATATAAATATACTACAGGAGGACATGTCAAAAGCCTTGTAGAAATCAAAGTCAACATCATCCAGAGCTCTACCCTTGTATAGTGCCAGTAATGTCATCACAGAAGGCAAACTTGTTGGCCAGACACAATTTGTCCTTGGTTAATTTGTGCTGGGTCTTCCCAGTCACCCTTATCTGTCCTGAGCCTGGCCACAGCTTCAGCACCTGAATGCTGCACATTACCATGAACTAATTCTAAATTATTTCCTTTGAGCAATATGGTATCATCTTAGATGTGAGCTGCTTTTTTTTTTCTTTTTTCCTTTTTTTTTAATACAAAGGCTTAACATTATTTGGAGTGAAAAGCTCACTATCTTGTTAAAGTTTTGTGTTATCAATAATGGCCATTATGTGAAAAAGTTCAACTCAAACTTTTCTCTGGTCTCAACTGCTCTTAGCATTGCTATCTTAGGAATAACTCTTTTTTCTGTGAAAGTCATTATTTCTGAGACCCATTTAGCATTTTCTATATGCAACAAAAGGAAGATGTTCCAGGCAAACCCTACTAGCTTGCACTCTAAATCAAACAGCAAGGTAGGACATATTATTATGAACATGCATGGAGCCTGAAGGATCCTGAAAAGTGAAACTCAGGTTTTCCTTTTTCCTTCCAATTAAATTAACAGATTAAGGGAGTTTTCTGTCTATCTAACAATAGTGCATATTTTTTCTGACAATGTTTTTTTTGATAAAACCACAGGGAAATCCCAGGTTGGAATTTTTATTTCTTCTCTTTGTAATGGGCTTTGGCTGCTACCCTGCCATATAATTAAGTAAGTTATTAGTATATATTGCAGCCACTAGAGAAGGTTACCCTGTCAGTACTTTTCCCAGATGGAAGGTACATTCAAAGCATTCACATTTCACTGAAAAAGGTGGCAATTAGCAAATAGAAAGCTACCTCAGTGCATCACACTCCTGAGTGATTATTGACAATTACAGCTTTTCATTTTTTCTAAACTTACTTGAGATATTTGGTACCCTCTGAGAAGCAGATCAATAAATGTGAAGAAAATTAAATTAATTGTTAGATAAAATTCATTCTGAAAAGTGTGAACGACCTGACAGCTTTAATGGGAAAGGAACAAAAAATTGTGTAGTTTGACCAAGGATTTGGGGTTTAGATTTTTTTTTTCTTTGGAGAAAAGTCAGAAGAAGGCCAGATAAGCTGAAACATGGCATTAAGAATGACACTATATATCTATATATTTATAGCCCTTAGCTCAATGACATGGGTTTCTACATGGTATTGGTCACCTTAGTAGCAATAAAAAAGAACAGAACTGATTAAACAAAATAATAAACAAACAAAAAAGGATCAAAAGAGTAGAGATAAAAAAATAAAGATGAAGATTCTTGATTCCTCATAGAAAAATATTGTGGTTAGTGGAGTCTGAGCAAGCCAAATAAATCAAGACTTGTAAATGTTCTGAAAAAGACAAAGTGTAAACAAGGTAATAAGCAAAGTCCAAGAACCACAGCAAGCTGAACTGATGAAAGTAATTAACACATAATTGCTTGTCCTGATAGTTTAACATTTGGACTATTGGACAAGCCAGGCTATAGGAAAAAAAAAAAAAAGAGTCCTGCTATTTAGCAGTGTTGTTGATACAACCAATTTCTAAAAAAGACCACACAGTACACATAATAGTGCATACTAGTACATATAACAAATATCTGGGTCTCAGGGATGCCGCATTAACCTCTCTCTATCCTACAACTGACTCAACAGTTTACCACTGGAGCGAAAATGCCTTTAGACAATGTAATGTAAATTAAATAAAACATCAGTGTTATTATTGCAATATTAATAAGAAGGGATGAAACTGGATTTATTATTTCCAACACTCTTGATGGCATATCATCTTACCTGTAATGCTAACAGAGACTATATAGATCGAAACATGTAGAATGAGTGCAGTTAGAAATGGAAATCTTTCCTTTCCTTATCAGAAGTATAAAAATTCTCTCCTTTATACTCCTTAAAAATAAGACAGTGAGAATCTTCCCCTTAGTAGACATTCCAAGACATTGATGTATAATGTATTTGGTCACTGCAAGATTAAAAAGCTTTTCAAATAGTGTATAATTTAGCAAGAGCAAAGGAAATTAGGAATAGATTTTTACCTTATGAATCTAAATAAAATTGCTAAGATACTTTAAGTGAATCCTTATGCAGGAACCTTCTCGATTACCAGAAAGGCTTTGGCTGCACCATACTAAGAGTTAGGGTAACAGTGCTTGAAGTGCATGTTCCAGGTCATACAAGTGTATTATAAAATTTGCTTCAGAAAACAAAAAATAAAAATAAACAATTCTTCCCCACATTCACATAAACACCAGATAAAAGTCTGACTCGCAATTAGTAATCATTACTGTCTGCAAAGTAGTGTCACAGTAGATAGTATATACTGAAACAAATGTTTGACCTACATTTGTGTTT
Source organism: Steatornis caripensis (assembly GCA_013398225.1). Lineage (NCBI taxonomy): Eukaryota > Metazoa > Chordata > Aves > Caprimulgiformes > Steatornithidae > Steatornis > Steatornis caripensis. The sequence continues at coordinate 158,224 of VZSC01004024.1, forward strand.
CTTTTCTCTGCAGAGTTCTTCTGAGTTTAATACATGAGTTTTGCCCCTAATCTGAGTGTGGTCCACAAAAAGTACTAGAAATTGAGTTTTGATATTCTTTGGACTCAAGTTGATCATGTTGTCAAGGAGCATAAGGTAGGTTACAAGGCAATACAAATAATTCAGAAATAAGGGAAATGCACCATATTAATTCTTAACTTAAACACACTCACTTTAGAGCTAATATGTTTTCTTTCAGTAATTTCTTGCAAAATAAAGACTCATCATTAAGCTTGCATACTTTCAAAAACATAATTACAACAGCAACACAGCTTAAGACTTGCCCCATTTGCAATATTTTGAATGCTGTACTAACTCTTACAAAATACCAACTAACAAGGTTCAGTGGAAAATGGGACAGTGGATGGGTATGTATCACAACAAGCCAAGAAAATTCACAAATCATTTTGGCTAATAGATGCTCTTATAGACCAGAGGACCAATGAGGTCAGAATAACATTCCTGCTTCTAATCACCTGAAATGGTCATTTTTCAGAATATGAAGCAATGTCTAGCTGCTGTATTACTTAGAATAAATCTGGTGCTTGTTTTCTTCAAGGAGCACTTGATTTCTATACTCAATATTTAAAGAAAATAAAACACTAACAGCCACAAGACTTGTAAATTTGCAAGAACTAACAACAGTGTCCATTGTGTTCTGTTGTTGTATCTCATAATGTAAAGTGTAATTTGTTTGAGGAATACTAACTCATCGACATAAAAGGAATGAGTTAAATTGGTGCAACACTATTTAAAGCACTTCCAAGTATGTGTATGTAGCCCTGCCTTCAAGATCAAAAGTTGCAATAATAATTTAAAATCACAACAATCCAAATTCCTTGCCAGTTGTCCTGGTTTTGATGAGGATAGAGAGAATTTTCTTCCTAGTAGCTGGTACAGTGTTGTGCTTTGGATTTAGTATGAAAATAATGTTGATAACACAAGTATATTTTTGTTATTGCTGAGCAATGCTTATACAGCGTCACAGACTTTTCTGCTTCTCACCCCACCAGCTAGTGAGCTGGGGGTTCTTGACAAGTTGGGAGGGGACACAGCTGGGACAGGTGACCACAACTGACCAAAAGGATGTCCTACACCATATGATGTCACGCTCAGCATATGAAGCTGGGGGAAGAAAAAAGAAGGAAGGGATGTTTGGAGTGATAGTGTTTTTCTTCCCAAGTAACTGTTATATGTGATGGAGCCTTGCTTTCCTGGGTATGGCTGAACACCTGCCTGCTGATGGGAAGTAGTGAATGAATTGCTTGTTTCACTTCGCTTGTGGTTGTGGCTTTTGCTTTCCCTCTTAAACTGTTTTTATCTCAACCCACGGGTTTTCTCACTTTCACTCTTCCAATTCTCTCCCCCATGCCACCAGGCGGGAGTGAGCGAGTGGCTGGGTGGTGCTTAGTTGCCATCTGGGGTTAAGCCACAACAGTCCTTTTTGGCACTCAATGTGGGGCTTGAATGGTTTGAGATAACAACAGACTTGATTGGAATGTGCTAGATCAAATTTGTAGCTGTTACTGCTCTTTAGCTGTTAACTGACAGGCTCCTGTGCTTGCTATGGGGCTTGCTTGCCTTACTGCATATTAGTCTTGTGCTCATTACCAGCTGCTTTTTGCTTTTGCTGCTTGCTGTACTGCTTATCATCTTCCTCTGTTGTGCCTGGGAACATTTCGATAACAGCAATGGTCATGTACCTGGGCTGGCAGAAGGCCAGAGCATTGCTGCTTTTTCTGTGCTGCTGTAACAGGCTGGAACTCCATTGTGAACTCAGGTCAAAGGGACTGTGACCTGTGGATGAGTCCATGTGGGAAAAGGGCACCCTGAAGAGTCTGTGGCTGCAGATAAAGCCGTTCCAGAGCAGGTACAACTCAAAGTGGCTATGGTCATGGTTATGTCTGTGCTGCAGCAGGTATACTTCTGAAGGGATTGTGGTCCAAGATGAAGTCCATGCCGGAGAAAGTACATGTTGAAGCATCTGTGGCTGTGCATGAGGTCATGCTGGATCTCCTCAAAGCGTGTGGCCATGGATAAGCCCACGACAGAGCAGGTGTACCCCTGGAGGGACTGCAGCCATGGATAAGGCCATGTTGGGGTAGGTTTACCTCTGAAGGGACTGTGGGTAAGGCCACACTGGAGCAGGTATATCTCCGAAGGCATTGTGGCCCATGGATAAGGCCACACTGGACTAGGTGCACCTCAAAGTGACCGTGGCTGTGGATAAGTCTATACTGCAGCAGGCATACCCCTGGAGAGACTGTGGCTCATAGATAATGCTCCACTTGCAGCAGGTACACCACTAAGGGACAGCAGTCTGTGGATAAATCCAAACCAGAGCAGGGACAAGGGGAGGAGTTCATTGCAGTGTTAAACCGCATGGTCTGGTTGAAAGGGACCCAGGGTGGAGATTGTAATGGAAATATCTCTAAATTGTTGTAGCCTGGGATTTGAGTTGCATGTTACAGGAACTGCTATAGCAGGAACCACCTGAACCAATGGAGGAGAAACCTTACAAGAAACAGTGCAAGTGCAGTAGTGACCCGACCTGAGCTGGCTTTGGTGCCCAGTAACTCCACACAACACACCACCTCTTCTGTCTTGAGTGACCACCATAACAGATGGAGCTTAGTCATGGGACTAAATGAACTCAGTGGAGATTTTCTGGACATTAGTGGACATTTTACAGACATGTTACAGAGATGGTCCATAGGGGAATGATATTTGTATATTATATCAAAGGGTGGGAAGGGAGGTGGTGGTTAATGAGGATATATTAGATAGTGTGGCACCCAAGCATGATGTAAACGGTACGGAATAAGGGTTGGAGAATGTGCTGGTTTTGGCTGAGATAGATAGAATTAATTTTCTTCATAGTAGCTGGTATGGGGTTATGTTTTGGATTTGTGCTGAAAACAGTATTGATAACACAGGGATGTTTTCATTACTGCTGAGCAATGCTTACACAGAGCCAAAACCTTTTCTGCTTCTCACACCACCAGCCAGCAAGCAGGCTGGTGGTGCACAAGAATTTGGGAGGAGACACAGCCAGGACATCTGACCCTAACTGACCAAAGGGATATTCCATACCATATGACATTATGCTCAGCATATAAAGCTGGGGGGAAAAGAAGGAAGGGGGGAACATTTGGAGTGATGGCATTTGTCTTCCCAAGTGTTACACTTGATGGAGCCCTGTTTTCCTGGAGATGGCTGAACACCCACATGTCAATAGGAAGTAGTGAATGGATTCCTTGTTTTGCTTTGTTTGCGCATGCGGCTTTTGCTTTACTTATTAAACTGTCTTTATCTCAACTCATGAGTTTTCTCACTTTTACCCTTCTGATTCTTTCCCCCATCCCACTGGGGGTGAGTGAGCAAGTGGCTGTGTGGTGCTAGTTGCCAGATAGGGTTGAACCACAACATCATAGCAGACTTCAAATGTAAGCCATCTTCTACCCCTTTGAGTTATTTTTACTATTCCATAAATGACCCAACAAGTATTCCTGTCTATTAAATGAAACACATAAATAAAATCAATAGATTTTTACATTATTAATTTAAAACACTTATAAAAAAATTGAGAGACAGTTCTATAAATAACCAGGGCAGAGAGTTCATATTCCTTAACTTATGAATTATAAATCACCATTGTAGAGCTTAGAGGAGCAACACAAAGAGAATGGAGAACACAGCTATCCTTCATTTCAAGATTAAACTACTGAGAAAAACCAAGAGATCAACATCCGTGATTATTTCCAACACATCATTGTAACAATATCATAGTTTGTTGGGTTAGCCCTCATGTTTTGTGAATAACAATGAAGGCTTGACTTGTTGTCTTCAGAAGAGATATTATGAAGTAGTGGTAGTTTGAAGTAGGTGGTAGTTTACATCTTTCATGACTAAACTCTTCAGTGCTGTTTTCACAGAATAGCCATAACATGGGATAAAGTTGTGTGTTAGAAAAGGCTGACTTGAGTTTACTCCCATTATCCTTTCGGGTACCATCTTTAAAGGTGTAGAAAGCAAGAAAGCGGAACTTTTAGCTTGTAATGCTTCTCCCTCTGTCTTCAATGAAAGTTTATAGGCTGAATACTGTGATGCTTGATAGAGATATGAACATAAGAAGCACATTAGGGGTTGGCATCGTTAGAGTGGTTTTGAAGAAAGCTCTTCCATATGGTTTCCTCTTTTACCTTCAGAAAGTACTAAGAGCTCACTGGAAAGTAATTTAATAAAACTTCTGATTAACGTGAGTTATATGGATGTTTTCTTTCCTTTTTTCTCTTCTCCTATTTCTTATACTATAATCCAAAGTGTTAAAATTCAACAATAACTATAAATGTTACAATAAGATATTGTAGCCAAAAGCAGCACAAACTTCAAACAATGGCAATTTACATACTGCATCAGGTAAAAACAACAACAAAAAAATTTCTAAATTAACATCTTTGTCATTCTGGTATGAAGATGGAAGGATCTGAGTCAGCATAAGTCTTTACCTTGCCCTGGGGAATATTAAGGTCAGCACCCCAATGCCCAGTTTCTAAACTCCATATTATATTTGCGGCAGAAAAAAATGGCACTTTATAACCAACAGCATTAATCTTAACTATCAACACTTAAAAGCAATTGTGTTTACTAATGGCACAAGTGTAATGGGACTTTAGGCAGCTATATGACAAGGATCATTAACCCTGTACGATACAATGTTAACATACTACTAACTGGGGGAAAAAAAAGTTAACTATATGATATGAGAAATTAAATAAAACACAGTCTAGCACACTTGATAAAGGTTGTCAGATCAGAAGCCTTCCAGACATCTCAATTATTTCTGGACTATCAGACCATATACAGGGTGAGAAAGTTCAACTCATTCTGCTCTCACTTCAGTGGTAGGCTTTTTTTCTCCTCCAAGAAATTGTCTTTAAAATTTTTTCTTAATAAATAATACGTGTCTCTAAGACTGAAGTTGAAATCAAAATTGTATTTTAGAATAAGCCTGAGCAAACAACTGAAACCACCACACTCAGTTTTCACACATATACAGTTTTATTCAGGAATTGTTCAAATCTCTAAAGTCTATTATGTTAAATGGTTATTTATGATATCTTCAAGTATCAGGTGTATTCAGACTAGTCAGATGCTAATGTCTGAAGGAGCTGTCAGATTTAAGAGTCTACAGAAAGAAACAAACACAAGATCATAGCCTCAGTTTCAGTTTCTTTTGAGATTTATCATGTTTCCAATTATTTTTGGTTCCCACAGATTTCATTTTGCGGAACGACAGGAAAAGTGATAATAAACAGACTGTAATTAAAATGCTGGAAGCACAAAAAATAACAGTTAAATAAAAGGACAAAACCTTCCCCTTATGAAGAGTTTCATACTGTCAGAGGTGGTCTTCAAAGACTTTAAGCCTGAATTCAGGAAAACAGATCTACAAAAGAGACCTACAAAGCTTTTGTCATTTGGTTCCAAATGACTGAAATGACAAGGAACATTTCCTTTGGTCAGCTCAGAGGGAGAGGCAGAGGAATGAAAACAAGCACAATATTCAGAGAAGGAATAGGGAAGAAGTACAGTCGTTGCACAAGGCCCTTGTGGAACTGCCAGTGAAATGCTCTGTACAGTTCTGAGTACACAAGGTGTTCAAGCTGGGGCAGGAGTAGGGAGGAAAAGCCACTGCAGGCAACCTAATGTACGAGAGGAGGATTCATCTCTACCTAGATGGATGGAACCTGCAGATAAGATAAGCCCTGCTGAGATTTTCTTTTCCCTTCAGAAACATTTATGGTATTGTAATAAAAATACAAAATGTTAACATTTGGAAATCACAGACTTTTATTTAGATGGCAAATTGTTTTTAAAAATAAGACTTTTTCTGCATGCTACTTCTTGTATTTTAACCAAAATTTCTCATATGTGATGTAAATTCCTTTTCCATTACTGAAACTTTATTACATAGAAAACCTGACTCTAGTGAGTGCTGTAGCAGAGTGTTCTCTTCAGCACAATCACACATGGAGAGCCTCATGTTTTGCTCAGTGGAATATTGAGTAGAAGGAAACTTTCACATGATAGTAGAAACTTGACCATTAAAAGTATTTTAAAGGCCCTCTCCAACATACACATTAAGCAAAAATAACAGTATTGAGCAGTATAGCCTTTTCCTGAGACAATTTCGAGAAACAAACAGACTTTTAAAATTACTTAAACCAGTTTACATAGAGAACTAAAGAAATTGCAATTCACAGTTTTTAAAAATGTAAGTAAATACACAAGTGTTTTTGAAAGCAAAAGAAGCTTCTCAGTAGCTCCTAGAGTTCAGACCACAGCTGATTCCATGGTTCACAAAGATTGGAGAACCACTTCTGAGCAATGAGATGGGCCTACAGTGAAAAGGAAGGCTATTATACACTGCAACACAACATTTTATTGCAAATTCAAAAGGGATGTCATTTTACTGAGGGGGGAAAAAAAGTCATAGTCCAGGACATAGAAAATATGTGCCCTGATTGTTGAAAACTGAATATTATCATAGTTGAGACAAGAATAAGCATTTCATTATGTAGAAGAAAACAGTAACAAGTATATAAGGGATTACCAAGTATTAAATCCTGTTTTCTTACAGTACAAAATGTTATACATTTTAGAAAAGAATGATAATGATTCACTTAAAAAGAATATAGTTACTTTGATAACCAAAACTGGAAAAGAGTAAAGTCACTTTAACAGAAGACATTTGCTGAGAACTTAAATGGTACTAAATAGAAAACTATAAATTCAAAATTCAAATTGTTAATAAAACAAGCTTCAACATGTAAGACCAGGACACATTTCAGGTGTCTGTGTTTTCTGATGATAACAAGGAGCTAAGAGCACTATGCCCTCACTTTTATAAATGTATTGTCTTTCATCTAAAATCTAGTTAGAATTCACTGTATTTTGCATAACTTCTATTAGATGTAGATCTACAACCTCATTGCTCCAGTTCCTGAGGACTATTATATCCATTTGCTCTCATGCCAACCTTATTCCTTAGCTTAAAACACAACTGTCAAACATGGTATCTCCTCTTCACACCATGCATTTTTTCAGAACAAGTATCTTCTCTCCAGATATTTATGTCAGTAAACTCTTTAAGGCATGAAGAACATTATAGCTCACTTCTCTTACCTTTCTCTTAGCTGGAAAATGCATTCACAAAATCATTTGCTGTGATTGAGCATTAAAACACACATCTCTTAGTCTGGATGCTTAGAAATGAGTAGTTTTTCCTTCCCAACGACAAATAAGTTAAATCAAACAGAATGTCTGCAAAGGAATAAAGGGAAAACACCACACCAAGATGAAAAGCTCAGATGTGAGTAGCTAAGAGAACTATTCCCCAATAACCCTGACATTCACTGTCCTGTTATACATGACTGGAAAAGCAGATACTCAGTTTTACCCACTTCAAAATTTATTGTCCATAATCTGAGAGTCCATTTTTGGGAACTTTCTATAATTGGCTTCTCCTTGAAGGTTGTACAGTTTTCAGGAATTTTACTACCATGCAGAAGAGAATAGGTCAAAAGAAATCTCTGCACAGGAGCTTTTAACCCAGATGGCCATTCAGGGTAGCTCACACATGCACAAGATTGTGTCATTCCCTGCTCTGCCATGTATACTGATCTTTCTGTAGGTCACTTCTCTGACTGTTTGTCCTGGCTCAAACATTATCTCAGTTTATTTTTTGTTTATTTTTTCCCCTAGATATAAGAAAAAGTCAGTGACATCTAGTAACTTGCATTGTATCTCATTGGTGTCTTTATTTTGATAATATGTTGATCGCTCACTTTTTGATCACATTTTAGTCCAGCTTAATAACTTAGAGGCTTTTATTTTATAGCAAAAAAAGGGTCCCAAATCCACCACCACCACCAAAAATCTCACCCTCAACTCCAATCGAACCAAACTAACAAAACCCACCAATTTTACAATTGGTTGGGGAATTTATACTGAGTTTTTTCTTGTTAATTGAGGGTTTGGTCTCCAGAAGTGCTTTGTGTTTCTTGAAATCCGTGTCTTTCTAAGGATGGCAAAACTTTGCATATCTTTTAATTGAAACATAGTTTTTGTATTAAGGAATGAGAAAGCTCCTCTTTCCAAAAGGGGAAATTTTCTTATATACCAGGAAATACAATCATCCAGGCATTTGGCTTCCTTTGTTTTGGAGCTATTTTCTCTCTGGCACTGCATATCTGTACAATAGAGGAAATTTACAAAACATGTGTCCCTTCAAAATCTTGAGTGGCCCTGAGACTGGTATACAGACAATCAAACAGAAGATCATACTCATCTACACAGAGCCACTGCATCAATTAAACTAATTAATGCACCATATTTTCACAGAATTAGTTTTCATTATTATGACTTCCATTTGGAGAGTACTTTGAGAAGCTTAGTTTACTAAAGGCTAATACTTTTTTTTTCCCCCCTGAAAATGCTAAGTAGAAGAGAGACACCAAAGAGAAAGCTAGAACGTCTGCTCTAAGTGGGGCTTACCATCACAGTTACAGAGTGTCAAACGGAAAGAAATTCAGGAACAGCTACTTATTCAGGAAGGTCTTTCTCTATTCCTTTTTATTTTTTCCTCCCTCAAATGCTAAGTTTTTTCCCTACAATGAAAAACAACAGAGAGTAAAAACTAGCAAACAAAACCTACCCAAAAGCTAAATCTACATTGTCCATTAATTTAATTCAATCTTCAAAATCTTGTAACCTACAATAAAGTCGTACCGTTTAAACAAAATTAGATTGGTGTCTAAACACTGAATCATTTATGAGCACATTACATAAATATATTTACATTTTGTGCTACATTTTTTGCATTTGGCCTAAAATGTAGCACTGGAGTTCCACACTTTAAATTATCCTTTCTTGAAATCAAGGCCTTTGGCTAGTTTAAGTTACTTTTACATAAAATAAAAATGAACTCTGTAACCTTTCTAGCTAATTTCTAGATGTAACTTTAATTTTATGGCTTTATTTTATTGCTTTATTTTGAAATAAATGGTAAAAATATTTGTCAGACAATAACATATAAAATTTATACTTATTTTTTCTCAGTATAAACTTTCAATTAAGTACCTTCAGATAGAAATAATTCTGTAAATTGAAATGAATATGTTTTATTCAGAACTACCTAAAGACCTGGATAGAGATATGAATAAAATATGACAGTAGCTATCCACTTATCACTTGTGGCTGAGATCATATGGATTTGAAAGTGGAGTTGAAATTTCTTCTCTTTCAGGTTCTTGGAAAATTATGCCTAGTTTGCACAATAGGATTACTGTAGCTCTTCAGACTTTCCATTTAATATATATTTTTTATAAAGGAAGATCTTAAGTACAAAGAAGTCAACATATCTGTATATAGAACATTGTCTTCTTAAGTTTTCAGACAAATCAACAGATAATTCAGATACACCTAAGATTCTACTAGATTTTTTTGCAACTTGCCATGAATTTCAGTTATTAATTTTCAAGTACCAATGAACATTTTAAAAAAAATAGATGCAAACATCTCACCATAGCCCACTGGTATTAGCTGGATGTATACTGACATTGCAATTGACAGTTGTGTTGTAACATCAATGTGAACAATTTTATGGCTATTGTAATGAAAACAAGGAAGTGGAAATGAAAGTCACATAGACAAAACATAGGCAGAGTTCAGATAGACAAAGATCATAAACAGCAATTGTTCTAAGAGCCTGTGATGGATTCCTGAGCTGGCGAGAGCTCTGAGGTGTTCAGATGTTCAGACCTTCTTCTATAGGGAGCTCCCCATAAGGACCAAGACTTCTAAGTTCTACAAGTACAATTTTGTTAGACTATAAACCAACATAGTAAACTTCAACAAAGAAAATTCAAAGTGACTTAAGGAAGCATAACATGGATAAAAGGGTTCACACTCAACTCACCCATTGCCTCATATGTCTTTGCAACTGAGTCTTGCTTCCAGCCTTGTTTTGAGTCACTCAGTAACTTTCTGAGCTGCAGCAAACTCTACACAGCTTAGAAAAGGAGCTTAGAGAAGCCCTTCCTTCTCTGCTAAAACTGGCGTCCCCCTGCTCCTTTCAGCAGCCTTGCAGTCTTGCTGTTTGAACTGCTGACGACCTTTCCTCTAGCACTTCCCAACATCCCTTGCAGTTTCTTCCATGTATCTTCTGTATTTGAGCAGCATCAGTAGTCACTGAAGGCAAGGAACAATCTCTCTTTCAAGTGGCTGTACTTGATCCAGTCTCTAAGGAATTAATATGATATAATTATGTATAGAGAAGGAAAAGTCCAAGTATCATTTCTCCTGATGGCCGTGTTCCTACTAGGTTGCACTATTTATAGCAAAAAGGCATCAGAAATAACAAATGAGGTAACAAATTGCAGTCAGATACTACCATTAACCAATACCCACGTTTTCCATGAGCACCAAAGGAATTTCATTAACACTGAAGGATGGTATGCTTTTTCATGCATAATCTCACTCACAACCCAACTGACAATCACTTGAGATCAATCTACAACTTCTCCATACATTCCAAACACTCTTGTCAGGTCAGAAATCATGGGTGATCTACTTAAAATCACTTTCCATGCCCCAAAAGACCTTAATGAACTTTTTTATGCCCTATTGATATCAAGGATCATTTGTGCAGTTTCTGCCAGGTCCCTCAGATGACCTCCTTGTCTCCAAGACTCTGAAAACAAAGACACAGCTTTGTGTGATGTGAATGAACCTGCAGTCAGTGCCTTGGGAACAACATGCAAACCCAGACAGGCAATTTTCTCGCCAAATCTCTCTGATCCATTCTGTCACATTCCTAGCAGCCTAAACAAATTTACATCATACCGAAGACAATAAAGAAAAGTAGAAAAATAGTAATTTCCATGTGCAATAGAAGCAGCCTGAAACTGGTGAAAAATAGTCACGATTTTAGCTGTCAAATATGCAGATTATCTGGAGGGAATCCTGTATCTACTTAACATGAAGGTCCAGGACAGGCAGGTGTCTCACTGCCTTTGCAGATCTGGTCACCGATGTGTTTCCTGATGATATTCCTGATCACATGAGCTCCATCCAGATCCGATAGATGTTCATAAGGAATTAAGGGATGGGTCACATTACAAGGTCAGGGTCGGCAGTACAAACACTGCAGTGAATGCTGATATATCTCTCCTGAGAACAACTGACTCCTTGACTTCCTCACTAATGGGCACTTACAATGCTTTAAAGAGACATAAGAGTTAACATTTCCCCACATACAGACAATTCTTTTCTAATGTATTTCCTCTGTCTGCTTGGTCAGCTCTGAGCAGAGGCAGCTGTGTGGAAGCACCTGACACCTTTTCTGAAGCTGGAGGCAGAGGGGAATGTGGTACAAACACATTAGTTATGCAAACTCCTTCCTATCATCATTTTGACCTAGATTCACCAGAGTACTGTGGCTTAACTTTAAACCCGTAAGAAGCCCTACCACATTCAAAATAGGACAAATTTCACAGTTGAAATAGTGATATCTTAGAATCTTTACTGCAGCAGGCAACTGCGAGCATTCTTCCCTGCTGTGATTTGGTTATGGTCAAAACTACTTACCAGCAGCCCCAATAGCCAAGAACGAGATTTTCTACTTATCACAGACACATTTGGTTACCTGCATCTCTTAACCTTTCTAAAAATGAATCACCAGACAATTAATTGATTTATCATTGTTGTCTGGGAAGGAACTTAATTGCTGGAAAGTGGAGAAGATGTCAATAACATTACCTTGGGTCAGACAGTGGCTTGGCATGGGATGTGAGTGGACACATAAATTAATTCATGTGCTTACAGGTAAAACACAAAAGTATCTCATGGAAAAACTGTAAAGTTAAATAGTAAACTTCTGCAAGGATGGGATGCCACAAAGCATGGAGAAGTCCAGAGTTTAGTTCACCTCCACTTTCTTGCCCCATCTTCTTCTTAAACAGATTCTGTTATTTCTTTTGGGAAAATAATCCATCAGAGAAAATTAAATAATAATGTTATGTGCTGAGCACAACTGGTTCCAGCCAGTTCCAACTGACTCACCCCAGGTCATAATTGACTCCCTCTGCCATGAGTGGCGTGCCTCTGAGAACATGCATTTAAGAAAGGGTAAATTATGCTGCACAGCAGTTAAGAGAGAAGAGTGGGAAAAATGTGTGAGAAACAGCCCTGCAGATACCAAGGTAAGAGAAGGAGGGAGAGAGGGTGCTCCAGGCACCAGAGACTCCCCTGCAACCCCTAGAGAGGACCATGGTGAAGCAGATATCCACACTGGGGAGGATCCCACACTGGAGCAGTGGACATGCCCTGAAGGAAGCTGCAGTCTGTGGCAAGGACCCACGCTGGAGCAGGGGAACAGCATGAGGAGGAAGGCGCAGCAGAGAGGAGTTGTTCTGGACTGACCACAACCCCCATTCCCCGTTGAGGGTGGGGGGACAGAGGGAGGTTGAGAAGTCAGGAGTGAAGAAGTGAAGGGAGGGGTGGGAGGAAGATGTTTTAGGTTTTGTCTTTGTTTCTCATATTCTATTCTTAATTGGCAATAATTTAAATTAATCTTCCCCAAGGCTTGTCTGTTTCACCTCCAACAGTAATCAGTAAACAGTCTCCCTGTCTTTATGGCAACCCATGATTTTTTCCATGTTATTTTCTACTCGTCCTGTTGAGTAGGTGGAGCGAGAGAGCAGCAAAGTGGGCATCTGGCAGCCAGACAAGGTCAACCCACCACATCCCAAACCTCCACGACCCCTCAAAAAAAGAAAAAAAAAATTAAGTAAGACTACCACTGTATTTTTCACTCTGCTTGAGTTTTACATATTCTATCAGCCTGGAGTACCTCTATGTATACAAAACAAACAAAAATCCAAATCTTTGGAGTACAGACTGCTTTAATACTCTATAACTATAGAACTTCAAGATTACTGTCACTTTAAAATGCTCATAATTCATAAGTTATTCTTTCAGCACAATTACCTGCAAACCTGCAAAACTTACTTTCTGTTTCCTACTAATGGCTTCTTTGGAGGCTCAGAGAAGCACTAAGGCTGTTTTTGATGGGAGCGTTTGCAGAAAGGAGCAGCTGCAGTAGAATAGAGGAAAGGGCAAAGGAAGATCCTTATCAAGCACATTGCTCTGTAACAAGGAAACCTTCTGTGCTATCACGCTCTTCTAAATTTCAACAATGCAGAGGGCAGCACATGCAACGATGACCAAAGCCTCTACAATACCACAGTTAAAATGCTATACTGTGAGTTCACTGCCTGCTCTGCAAGGAGACCATTCCTAGCACATCCCTGCATCCTCACACCTCGTTATTCACTCATTTGCCTGCAGGTTTCTCAGCCGTGGAACATCATATGCTTTAAAATAGCTCTTGCAGGCAGTCATTCAAATCATATACCTGATTCCGTCTCTGCAATTGGGCCCACAGGCATTTGCCACACTGCCCTTGATAGCAGGGCTGTGTGCTCCATGCTTTGGCTCACGTGGCTTTATGCTAATGAGAAGTGTCACCCAGAGGCTTTTGGTGCTCTGTATAATGCCCAGCACAACCTTCCGAACATGCTCACACAGTAAATAATGTAGCATTTATCTGACAAGATTTTTGCAGAGATCCTGCTTATGAAAGTAGTTGGCACCCTCTGCTGGTGTGTGACTCCTGCTGCTTGAGAGCTCTCTCCCCAAAAGACATATGCAGTGCCGAAAGTATGGTACCAGTTTCTGACATGATGACAAAATCACTTACAAGCCCTGGGAAAAATGCCAGAGATGTTCAAATCTGAAAGCAGGCTCTACTACATTAAACTGCTTAGATTTCAACCCACCACGCTCTCCGGAGTCAAAAACAAACAGGAAAAAGCAACTCCTCTTCTCAGTACCTAGATATTTGGAAAGAAAAAAACAGTCTAATTTTTTACCTTTTATTTGGGTTTAAGATGCTGAAAGTTTACAATAAGACCATAGGCAATTAAAATGAAGTCAAGCAGGAAGATATCAGAACCATGAAATCTGCTTTGTAATTGCTTTATTACCCATGTGTCTCTTCCTACAGGAAATATTATGGTAGAATTAAGATCTGGTTTTAAATTTGTTTGTTTGTTTGTTTGTTTTACGATAGCAAAGTACAATTTCAGTGATAGAGCTAATCCAATTCAAATTTCGGATTGGTTTGATTGACATCTAGGGACAAGGAAGCTGGCTTTACTGGTGTCTACCCAGTCATGCCGAAGATTATGTAAGCTCCCCCAAAGCACTTGTTCGTAGAAAGGGCAACGCACAGAACTGCACACATCACATGCCATGTTATGAAGGGCAAAAAGGCAAGTATTATCAGACCTGGGGCTGCATGTGCCCTTATTCTTTTTGTCAACAGAGTATTATTGCTGACAATATTGAGAATGCCATGGCCATTACTCTGACAGCACATGAACTAGTGGGATAGAGATGACCAATTTTGCAAAATCATGTCATTTACAGATAGCACTTCACATTTGTAAATTACAAGTGGGAGCTGCAGTTTATTTAATGCTGCCTCAACAACCACCTCTGCTCCCTAGTAATAATTGTGGTGATGTATTGAGTTGTTAGCTAAAAAAAAAAAAAGCAGTAATTTCCATGTATACTGGATAGCTTAGAGGTCATGTTCAGTGGAAAGAATTGTCTTAATTACCTTTTCCTCATGAAAAAAAGTATTTCCCCTAGTACTAACCTAGTCACTGTTTCCATAGAAATTCATTAGATCACACTTTGCCTTTCCTCTTAAGAAAGGGAGCAACTGGAGAGATCCTGTGGCAGGGAGATCCACCATGTTTTGGACTCATTTTTCTCATTTCACAAGTAGAGTGGTATTTAGTGCTCTCTTGAGTACTTTCATCACCATGCTGGATGATCACCATTAAGAAGAGAAAAGCCTGCTAACTCAAACCCACAAATAGCAAAACTGAAATAAAGATTTGCAAGGTGACTTGTGCAATGTCATATAGCCTGTCTGCATCAAGTTTCTACTGCTAATTTACTGTCCTGCCAACACAATCAGCTTCCACTAAGTTCTAGAATCTCTTTTGGTAACTAAAGGATTTATACAGAAACACTGAGAGTAATATTTTCCACTTGGTTTTCTTTAACTCCATATCAGAGAAAAAGTATAGGTCAGAAAGTGTCATTGAAAGCCACATAGTCCAATTTCCTATTCAAAGCAGAGCTAACTTCAAAGGTGTTTGGGGACTCTGGTTGATCAAGATTCATCCAACTCAGCAATATATTGCAACATTTGTAAAAGAAATGAAATCTCCATCATTAAAATTCTTCCCTTTAAGAATATTTTGTGAGACTCATATCTGGAAATAAGCTATATTTGAGCATCATTTACCACTTTTTCAGTCCAGGGGAATTCCACAGTTTCTTCTTCCTCTTTTCCAGTGGTGACACCTAATCAGACACAAAATGGTCTGAAACAGAATGTTCCAACAAAGGAGCAGTCACAAGGTTGCACAGAGCCACAAGTCCTGGTGAAGTCTGACGAGATGACAACACTATTTCCATATGGATCAGATACATCTGATAAATGTTTCATGAAGAATTTATAATAGTGAGGAAGAAAGAGTATTCCCTTCTTTACTTGATGGTAGGGTGTGAATCTCCTCATGTTCACTAAACCCTCTCTGTCACCAGCTAAGATTTCAAAATTTTATTTACAAAGATTATATCAGCCCCCAGGTGCTTAGAAGTATAGAATTTAAGGCTGAAATACGTTTAGTCTTGTTACGTTCCACCTCAGAACAAGGAAGAACTGGAAAACAGCCTATTTATTTAGCAAGGTAATGATTCAGCTATTGATTGCAACTGTTTAAGGAAGGTCATACTTCCACCACAATTCTAAAAAAAGCTAATTCCAATTAAAATTACTTCTAAAGAACTAATCAGTCTTTATTTATATATCTATGATGTAACTTTATCTTTGGCAGCATAAAATACTGTCGCAATATTCATTTTATATTTACACCAACATTTTTCAGTCTGGAAAGCTTTCACATGTTCTGTGCTGCTTACTATAGAAGTGGTCTGAAATTGTCTCAGAAAATTAGTTTTCAGGTCTCTTTATGCAGTATGTGGTCTTTAGAGTCAATTAAATTGAAAAGAATTCTGTAAATGTCAGCTAAGACTTGCAATGTAGGTAATACTTTTTGCTAATGTCTGCCGCTTGTCCTTAAGTCTTCTTTTTTTCTTCCCCTAATGAATATGCATGTTTATTTTGCTTCAGATAGTAAGGAAAAATAAATATACTGTTCATTGTGTTTACTTTTACTTTCTATTCTCTTTTATTTCACTTTTTCTTCATGGATGGATATGCTGTTTATTTTGAATGCAGATCTCAGCAGCCATTATCACAGTTATTTAGAAATGAAACTCTGGTCTCTAATGCCAGCTGTTACCTACTGAATTTAGTTTTGAGCACACAAAAGTTAAGGACCAAAAATATAACAATCCACACATATAAGACATACAAGAGAAAATATGAAATCTTTAGATTTGTGAAACTTGTAATTTCTTTTTGCAGAGCTATGAATACGGCAACCTTTCATCCAGCAGAATAAGGGGGAGGTGTCATCATCGTCTGAGCAGTTTTTTGAACTCTCCCAGAGGTTACTGTCCCAGTCTTCAGGGGATACTATCAGTTTCGTGATCTGGACTAGGTGAGGGATTTTGGAGCTTGCATCAACATCATTTTGACATGTTCTCCCAGTTTCTGTGATTTTAACTTAGACTCCTGCAGTTGATTTTGCAGTTGTTCTATCTTTATAAAGAGTGGTCCCTATAAATATTAATTCAGTAGCCTTACACCCCTCTATTTCATCTTGTAAATCTTTCAATTTATCATTGGTTTCCTTTCTTTCTTGATATGCCACTTCTAAACATGTTCCCAATATTTTAAAAATTATACCCTTATCCTTTCCATCCTTAATCAAATCTCTCACATCATTCAACTGCTTCTCTGTTGCATTCCATTCATACCAATTATTACAGACCCATT
The DNA here is from genome assembly GCA_013398225.1 of Steatornis caripensis. Lineage (NCBI taxonomy): Eukaryota > Metazoa > Chordata > Aves > Caprimulgiformes > Steatornithidae > Steatornis > Steatornis caripensis. The sequence continues at coordinate 175,373 of VZSC01004024.1, forward strand.
CTTTTGAAAAACTGGGGTTTGGGTTAATGAGGTGTTTTCGTAAGTAATCAGTGATATCACATGCCACCCTGCCAACCACGCTAATTTGTATCAGGGGAGAGTGGTTAAGGTTTAACTGTTGCTCAAAGAATCACCATCAAAGATATGAGGGAAAAGTGATTTTAATGTAAGTTTGTAAAAAGCACAACTTTACAGAATTCGATGGCAAATTCACTCTATTACCCACTATGTGAAGGGAATGTGAAAGGGAAGTGGGCCATAGTGGTGCTTATCTGCAACTGTCACAGTGATTGGTGAGGAGGCAGCAGGGAGAAGTGATTATACAGTGGTCGGATAGAGAAATTGAGTCAGGATTGGGTTAGAGTGATGTATACAGGGTTTAGGGAACAGGGTATAAGGAGTGCCTTCCAGTTGAGTCACGAGGTTCAGAAAGGATCCCCTTGCTTTCTAAACTCCTTCTCAGAGAGGAGTCTAGGTGAGGCTGGATCCAGTCCTAGTCCCAGACTTGGTCAATGGTTTATCTCTAATAAAAGGGTAAGGAAAGTCTCCCGTCTAATCACAAGGTTCAGTGTGGACCCCCTTGCTTTCTAAACTCCTTCTCAGAGAAGAGTCTAAGTGCGGCTGAATCCACTCCTAGTCCCAGCCTTGGTGAACGGTTTATGACTAAAGGAGTGTAGTGTTGGGATTTCAGTGACCAGTGATTTAACATATGTATATATGGATCTTTGAGATAATAGCAATCAGTAGGAGCAACAAAAGGATATCTTAACACTACTACAGTAAAACATAAAATCAAATTATGTGATTTAGCAATGCTTAGTCAATAATCAATAATTGACAATTATTATAACAGCTTAGGTAATCTAACTTAAAACACGTACACATTCACCCCCACACTCACACAGATATAGAGGTTAACTTGTGATTAAGATATTAAATTTGGTACCCAATAGCCATCTGGAAATCATACAGAGTCAAGTAACAGTGAATTACTCACTATTTCGATCGCTGACAAGCCTTCGTGAAAAACCTGGATGCAGTGACTTACTTACTTTTTTCTTTGCTGAGGTCTGTTAGTGAAGGATCCAAATCACCTTGAGGAGCCTCGCGAAAACTGCTCTGAGAGTCATCCCAGCTCAGAGGGAGATACATGGTCCCAGTCTGAAATGGTCCCAGAGAGCTCAAAGAGTCTCAGTTTAGGACCACTACTTACAGGATTGCAAGATGATTGACTTTGGTCAATGTTAACATTTTGTGGCCGTAATTTTCACTGGGTAGTTAGTCTTGGTATCTCTCAGATGTGGGCTGCGACCCAGGCAGGAGGAGCTTCAGGTATGTTTCCCAGGCAACAGAGGTTCCAGAGATGGTTAGAGAGTGCCTAATCACTCTAACTCACTGTACTTTCTTCAGGAGTTCCAGGTGCAGTTAGGGAGTGCCTAATCATCCCAACTAGCTGTGCTCGTCTGGGGACAGAGAGGTACCATATTTCTTCATGTCTTGGCTCACTGCACCAGCAGGCAGGGTCAGAGAGTGGCAAATTATCCCAGCTATTTGTTCTTTTGTGGTGATGGATGATCTGACATTGCAATGCGGCCTGCGAGTAGGGAGAAGCGGGGTCTACACCACCACACAGATCTAGAACAAAATAATGCTAATGCAAGTATTTGAACACAGGATGTGTATGTCATGTGTGACACTTTGCAGTCTCTTTTCCCTGTGGGTTTCTGGACATGGGGATCATTTGCAATGTTTGGGATTTTATATGCATGTGCTTCTAAGGAATAAAAATGCAAAAGCCATTTCCTGAAAGATCCTCCAGGATTCACCTCCTATTGCAGATGAATAGGCCAGTTCATCTATTCTACCTTCCCACCAAAACCTGCCAAAAAAACTCATTTTAGCTCCATGGCAAGGCACAATAATCCCACACTGGATCAATTTTCCCCCAAATGTTACATGTGGAGAAGAGATTTTGGAAATTGTTAAGAATAGACCTTAGACCTGAGTTAAATTTGAGGCTAGGGCTAAATGTCGGGTTCAGACGACAAGAAGCCAATAATCTACGTTTTGGCTAGGCCAGAAAGAGCTGTTTGGCTTCGTTTATTGTAAGACTGGTACTTAAAGGAAAAGCCTAAAAAAGGTCCGTGTTCAGCAGAGATTACTAAAGCAGATTTTGTTTCAGATTAATTTAGTGTATGTTTGCATGCTTTAAAGGTTACCATTATAGTACTAATGCATACATCAGTAGGGACCTTCTTGCTTTTTTTTGCTCTGGAACTGCTAATGACTCCTGGGTATAATTAAGGCTAGGATTAGAGTTGGGAGCATTGTTCAGGCTAGCAAAGAAATGTAAACTAAGCTAAGGGCTGTGTCTAAAGAGACCGACTAGTTCAGAATTCGTGCTACAACAAGTAAGGGTTGCAAAGCCTGCTCCAGTGGTGGTGTTTGGGGCTACCAAGTGTGGCCAGCTTTGAATAGACCCCCACACTTGTCACCTTTCTCAATTTGTTCTGATTCTGCCAAGGATGGCTCAGTTGCTTGGACTGTCAGAGCCTGGTGAGCCGCAGATTTGGCTGCTGCCTCCAAGAGAAATAAAACAGGCTATTGGGAAAACCTGGTTTGGTTTTGGTTTATTCTGACTAGTTTTCTGGAATTGACACTTGGTAGAGGAAGACTCTTCCAGAGATCTGATAATTTAGAGCTGTAGCTGTTTGTAGGATGGGTAATGGTAGTATAAATTTAATGCAAACATCTGCAGGGCAAGGCAGCTTTGTGTAGGTCTGGCAGGGGCTGCATGGCTGTGATTAAAGCTAGAGGTGAGGTTAGGATTAAGTCAATAGACACCTCTGGGCTCAGGTAAGTTTACTGCATACAGATTACTGAGTCTGAAACCAAGCAATTTTTAGTATTTGTGCAGACAATGTTCTCTCTTCAAATATTTATTTGAAACACTTGCATTTTGACACAAGTGTTTCCCCATGATGACACCATAGGATTTGATGTCAATTTGTGTGAGTTAGATTTAAAATTTATCTTGGTAAACAGGAGAATTGAAGATTATTGCAAGGAGGAGGCGTTGTAAGGCTGGAGAAAGCTCCTGGTCAGACCAAGTACAGAGCTTTATAGATTCATCTATTGATACAGAATTTCTAAGGAGAGAGGTGTGAAAAGCACAACAACCCACAAGTTTACCTATTGCCTCTCTATGAATATATTTTTCACTAGTAAATTTCATGATGAAGAAAATTATCTTTAAAGGACAATGACATTTAAAAATGGAAACATATTCTGTATGTTAAGCTTCTCTGTATTTATAAAGACATGATGGTTGAAGAGTTCACTTTTCCCTATGTTAGACAAAACTATTTCCTGAGGTTTGTATTTGCTGATACTGAAATTAAAAAGGAGGTGAAAAGGCACTTACAAGACACTTATACAGTGTTTATATGAAAACATATTACAGGGATTACTATGGATGAGAAAATCCATGAAAATGTTAGAAATACCGTTTTTGAACAGGAGTTGCTCAATGAGGAAGAAAACTAATTTTTAATTTCCACACATGTTTTTGGTATACTGACAGAGTGAGATATTTTTGACTTTTACTACTGAGAGAGAGGAAAGGAGAAGTTAGTTTCTTTGTTTTATTTCAGGCTTCCTCCTCTGTCTTTTTATGTGGCTAGGATAGAGTAGGATAACAGCCAGATAACACTGAAAGTTTTTAAGTAGAAGATTGTCTATAGAAAAGTGATTAAAAATATATTCTGAAGCCTTTTGGAATGAAAAATCTTTTAAACACTTCCTCAAATGAGTTACAAAAACCGTTCACTTTTCAAACCAGTCTAGTAGGCACGAAATCAGTAGTGTGCTACAGCAATTAATCTGAAGGCAAAAAATCAGAAGAGGATTATAGCGTAACTATGCAGTTTTATGGATATCTTTGAATATTTTCTGACTGAGGTTGACACTTTCACTTCAAGCTGTAATATAACCCTACAATCCAGCCTAATTAAGGAACAGCCAGACATTCCCAGGGGCAAAAGGGTGACCAGAACAAGAGTCACACTTTTCTTTTGCTGCTGACATAAGTACTTTACAATAATTTGTTTGCTAATTTCTGACCCTTTGCTCTTGTTGATGCTTGAGCACGGAGGAGGAGACCTCACACTCACCCTTGTTCCTTTGCTGATTAATAGGAGAAGCAGCAGCAGCCAACCATGTGGGTTTTCTTCTCTTGTACAACCTAATACCATAAACACATTGAAGACTGTCCATACACTTACTTCTCTTACAATGTGAGAGTTCAGTATATTTTATGCAATTCTATAACTCCATGGGATTTTTATAAAGGTCGTAGACTGCTAGTCTTTGCTCATTTCTATTCTCTCTGTTGTACCCAGGAACCATATTATTTCAATATTTCACCTCCACATATCACTGCAATTTTGGTGAGCTGTCTGTTGATGCTAGCAGAATAGCAGTTGCTTAGCAAGGCAGCTATTCCAAATGCACTGAGTTTCCGGAACTGTCTGTACCTGGTTTATATGTGAATCTGATGTGCATGTTTGAAATTGATCTTTGCCTGCTAATGAACAGGAGGAACTTAATTTTCAGTTGTCACTTGACTTCCACCTCCATCATAGTTTCAGGAAGAAGACAGAGGAGCGGCGTGGTTTCTTTTCAACTGTTTGCTTTTCTTTTTAAGAAAATCATCAGAACAAGTTCTTTCATAGCTTCCTAACTTGTATCAAAAATCCTATTCAATGAAGTTGAAGTTTTAATGTAATAAAAAATCAAGCAGTATATTCTGATTGAATAGTCTTTTGAAATAAATAAAAAGTATATTTCTCTCACTACTAACCAAGCATTTTTGAAGTGATATAGAAGAGTATAAAAGAGGAGAAAGGAATGTTTATAATTAATTATTTGGGGTTGAGACCTTTGAACCAAAGAAACAATTAGGTAATAACTATAATCAACTATTGTCCAGGTGCAAAAATTCATGTCCTTTCTTCATTCGTGTGTATTACAAGCAGACTAGAATATCAAAAGGAATATTTCTTTTGGAGCGTATCTCATGTTACCTCAGATTTCCCTGAAAGGAATGTTTTGTTCGGAATTGATGTTAAACAAGTTCCCTTTCATTGCCATTAGGTGTCTCTGTTATCCTTTGTAAAATACCAAGTGCTTCATGAATTTTTCAGTGCTTCCTGAACTGTCTGTTTATTCCTTTCTCTTATGCTTTTATTTGGAAGGGAGAACATGTATATTAGTTGCTTTAAAGATAATAGAACGCATCTCTCTCTACATCTTTGAAGTATACACAGGCAACTAACTAGAAAAAATTTTACGGTGTTGCATCCCACCACAGAGAAAGGAGTTTCTTAGTACTGTTTTGTTAGATTACAAATAAAATTCAAAGCATCAAGAAAAAAGCATATGAAAAAGTATTTTTCCAGCAATTTCCTACGTGTCTTTCCTCGGCATACCTCTTTCTCAAGTGGAGCAAAACAGGGAGATAAGGTCTTACAACAATGAGATATCCATTGTCTCTTGAATCTCTATGTCCCCACTGCTTCTATACTGTCACTTAATTATCCACAGGTTCTTCTAATCAAAATGCACAAACTTTTTTTTTCTCTATATTGCAGCTTTCCAAAGTTTCAAAGTTTTTCTAGAATTCAAACCATTCAGGTAACTATGCCGGGTGCCTCTGTACCAGTATGGTGTCAGATAAAAAGAGTTGTAAAAATAAATGTAAAACAGAGAGGGCTGTAAGTTGACATCTCTCAGTAACTCCTGTTACTTTACATGAAGAGATTAATCAAAGTTGCACAATCAAACCAGAAACCTTAGAAAACAGTCCTGACACAGGTAGCAATGAGAGACCAATTTTTTTCATAATAATCTGTATGATCTGGATAGCAAGGAAAATTCATCTGCCAGATTAGCCAAAGACACATGATCTGCCTAAATATTAGATACTTCCTAAGGAAACATCAGCAGCCCATGGTACTTTCTAAGGAGTGATAGACAGTGTGACAGCAATTCTAGCTGTGGGCTGGTGTAGACTCTACTAAGCTGACATAAATACTTCCAGAACTTAGCTGGCTGGTGTAAGAGAAGGGTTAGTCATGTTCTGTTTCACATACTGTTATTTTGGTCCCCCTTTTTTGGTAAGGCTAGCACAGATCTAGGGACTGAGCTAGAATCTGTCTGACTGTGTGACACAAACAAAACTGGTACCTAAATCCTCATTGCAAAGCCTTTTTCCTTTGTGGATTCTGGTAACATTAAAACCAGCTTTATTTTCATAAGTCACCCAAGCTTGCAAGCAGTTGGAAAACCCATTTTAAAGAAGAGATTATTTCATCCAAGAATCATTGAAAAAGAATAAATGTGGAATCCACAAAGCGTATTTTACGAAACTGCTTTTCAGAGCAGAAAAACATTTTAATGTCAACCAAGTGCATGCTTTACGTTGAAGAAAATACAGCTTAGTGTACCATCTGTTACTTTTAATAGCAAATGAATAACATGAGTTGTGGTTAATACTGTTGATGTAAAATATAAGAGGGATGTTATAAAACTGCTCACTGACAGATATAAACATGTTTTGAAATATGAATGAGCTCAAGCAATTCAATATGCAACTTTTATCAGCCAGCTGTTCTCAAAAGATAAGGCAACACCAGAGTTTCAACAAACTCTGTGCCAGGCAAATGCAAGCTTATTTTGCTGGCCCACAAGATGATGGGAGAGGCATTTCATATCTAAAGCACACATAGGCTGACATATTCATTCCATTAAAAACCTCCAATCTTAGGGGAAATAATTATGTCTTGTACAGAATTGTCACATTTTCACAACCTGACAGGTGCTATGAAAATGTCATCATGAGTGTATATATATCTTTAGAATAGGCACTTGTAACAAATTAAAGATTTTTTCACAGAGGTGTCCAGAAAAATCCAAATAGCACTTCTTCATTTTTCACTTGACATATGATGCTGCAATGAGATTAGTTATGACATAAGTCTTAGTCCTCTAAATGCTCATGTACTCAGACATGGCACATGGATAACAACAGCCCAGCCAATATATATTACAGCTCCCTTTGACAAGCTCAATATTGAATTACAAAGGAATGGATCTGTAGTATTTCTCCCTCATTTTAAAATTCAACATTATAGATTCTCTGTATAATATGCATTTTCAAATCTTTAGATGATCAAGGCTGTGATTTAAGAAGTTTGTTTAGTCTATTGTCATTAATAATCGTCTTATTTCCCTTCTGCTAGATAGTATTTCATTGCTTTTATTCTCTGTGAAACATTCTTTCTCATCCTGAATGGTTCAAGAAAACAGACAAAAGTGGGTTTTGACAGAAAACAAGTTGTTGAAATCTTTTTAATATTGTCTAATAGTATTTGGCCTTTTGAGTGAGGAACATTTGCTAGTTTTGTTGATCCATCTAGAACACAAGCTAAATGCTTTTTCTCTTCACTAATTTGAAATAATTAAACATAGAAAAGAGCGCTTACTGGAGCCCATTGTTTTTCAAAGGCCCTTCAGATTTCATTGAGAACATGCCAGATATGAATCATCACAGGCTTAAATCCACTGTTCTGTTGTGTTTCTCACACATGATGAATTATATTCTAGTAACCTAGAGATATTCTGACTTCTGGCCCAGTTACTTGTCAGAGCCTATAATGAACATTGGTCAATAATAGATGAAACTGCCTGTTCAAGTCAATTTAGATCAAAATTACTATGAAAATTGTCAGAAAGAAATGGTAACGAAATCTCACAGAACCTTATCCATCTAAAGTATGTGTAGTCTAACATGGTCCCTTGATTCCCTTTATAACATTTGTCTTGGTTTGTCTGTTGTTGTTTTCTGAAACTTCTTTGAAAGTGTGGGTGTAAATTATAAATTGGTTCAATGGTGGTAGTAGTAGATTTACATATGGCACTTGAATTTACTAATCTGAGAATAGATGTTAGGAAGCTTATGAGAGTCTAAGTGCATGTAAAACTATCTAATTTCATCTACTTTACACATCCCCTGCTTTTGGCCTGCTGAATCTAAACTGTAAATTTACACATGTGAAGATGTTTATCTCGAGATAAATGTTCTTGAAACTTCAGTTTTGCCTATTTCAGTTTTTCTATTGTCTATTTGATAAGTGTGCTTTGTCCTGCTTTGCCTTATTTCCATAAAGCTCTGAACTCCCTCAGCATTGATCAAATCGATATTTCCTTGAAAGGATTCCGGGGACCCCTATAATGTCTTTGATATGTCTGTCACTAATGAAATTGTTTCTTTTCAGATGACAAGGGCTAACTTGAAATCCTCAATGGAAGGCATAACAAGACAAATAATAAAATGTTTTTTAAAAATGTAGCTCAGTATTGCATGTTATAGTTCCATATTCATGGACAGGCAGTCATGGAGACAACAGCTTCAAACAACAATAGGGAAGTGCATTGGTGCACAAATGTCTCATCATAAATCCTGCCATGAGTAGTGACAGCGACCATACTCTACGAACTCCTTGCAGTTTTTGATTACTGTAGCATGACCACACCATATAACAAGGAAAGCAAACAACTAACATTTAAGGAAACCAACCAGTCCAGAAATCTATTAATATTACCTGGATTCCATGTTCGTTTAAATTCAGGTATGTGGAGTTATAGTTCGGCTGCTCCGTGCTAGACCGAGGCGGCAGGTGGGTTCCCGGCGTCAGGGAAACCCGAGGCAGAGGACAGAGGCCCGCCAGGAGCCGGCAGCTCTCGCGAACGAGGCTGACGCGGTGCTGACGAGGCTTCGGCGTTGCCAGAGCAACCGCGGGAGATTTAGAGGGCCCCAGGGAGTGCTAGCAACCAGGAGCGTGGCGACCAGGATGGGCAAACAGGGCGTGGTGCGTCATTCAGGGCGTGGCACGGCAGTTTGCGCGGGAGTTCGCACGGGGAGGCCTCTGCAGCTCATTGGCGGGTCGACAGCTCAGGGAAGCGCCTCTACTCTCTGACAAAATGGCGGGCACTCGTCTCAGAGCCAAGGCTGCTGCTTCTGCAGAGAAAGCCCCTGTGATGGCTGATACCTCCACCCAGACTGAGCTGGCACTCACGGAGGCTTCAGTACAGGTGGCGTCTTGCAGAGAGTGCCCAGACCCCTCTCCTGAGGAGAAGGTAAGTACCTGCACTCAGTGCGCCCAGGTTGATGACCTGGTACGCCAGGTGGCCGAGCTGCAGGAAA
>VZSC01004024.1:196772-244812 GCA_013398225.1 Steatornis caripensis
CCTACTTTGACTATAAAGTTTCCTATAAACTTTGCATTAACTGGCAAGATTAATGTATTCAACTTGTAATGGGAAATGAAATTTGGATTAGACATAAAAGCAAGAATTCTTGAGGAGTTCCACTATATCATTTTATTTTCAAAACAGATTTTTCAAGCAGTTCCTTGTCCATTTAAGTCCTGTTGCCATCAGCAAGGAACTCTACCTGTATGGAATTATTGTAGAGGATGGAACCACCTCAGAAACATCAACAACCTGCCCGATACTATTTGTTCAGTAGAATTGATTAGTTTTATCAAGGATTATGCTAATTAAATACTACAGATAACTCTCTTCAGAGGTGCCAGATAGAATATAAATTTCAGAGACATTTTGTTTCTCTCTATGCATCTCATTTTGTCTAGGAAAGGAGGACAGAACTCTGTTAAAAAAAAAAATCACAATTTTTGGCTGAATTTTCTACAAAGTACCAGAAAGTAATTGCTTCAGGCTGTTAGCCAGAAATGGAAGATAGGAACACCCCCACGTGGAAGGAGGAAAAGGAGAAGAAGATATCAGGAGTGTCTGGGCTTGAGATGTCTCTGAACATCTGGCAGAAATCTCTCAGGCTCCCTCTTCTTCCATTTGCAAACCACTTGTTTAGAGCTGTGGAAATTGCAATTGCAAATGTCCAAGTCCTCTCACTCTTACGATAAGGATTGGTGGAAGTCCAAAGGCTTTCTCAGCCACCTCACTCTTGAACATCTAGCCTTGATTGCAAATTTTTTGTTGGTTCTGATCACAAGATTTTAAGATTCTCAGTTTGTATCAACTGAGGAGANACTCTTACAATAAGGATTGGTGGAAGTCCAAAGGCTTTCTCAGCCACCTCACTCTTGAACATCTAGCCTTGATTGCAAATTTTTTGTTGGTTCTGATCACAAGATTTTAAGATTCTCAGTTTGTATCAACTGAGGAGAGAGGCAGAAGCAAATCATGTACTCGAATGTATGCATGCATATTTGAGTTTTCATATTTACTCTTTTCATAATCAGTGGAGAGACAGAGGTTCTTTTGGGGGATAGTTCATCAGAACAACTTTAAACAACTGCATGAGCATGATAAGATTTCTGCTACAAAAGTGCTATCTGTAAAGGAAATCTTTACCAAATAGAGACCAATAGGGGCAGTCCTGCAGAAGTCTTAAGTCAGACATTACGCAGCTGATCAAGACTATGAAGCCAAAAGCCTTGAAGCCATTGCTCTGTCTGTGCTCTCAGGCGTTCTGGATTTCAGACATTTACATAAGTTGAAAGAGGACTGTTTTCTTGGAAAGTACATAGGTTCAAGAGGTAGGGGAGGATTCAATTTTTTTCTACTTGCTCTTCAATCTAGGAAAATTCTTTAAATTCATTCAGGAAAAATAACAACAGAAAAACAGGTACTTTGTAAACCACCCACTATTTGTTCTTTTTAAGGAAGTTCTTTAGGTTCCTTCAATTTTGTAGCATATTTAGAACCATTTTATAGAAATAGAAATTTTGAAAATGGTTACTCATTACTACCAGTTTATATTACAGTCATTGTGACAGAAAGTAGAATCTCTAGTGATATCATCGGTTTTTATTTCTGAATGTCAAGGATTCACATAGTAGAGTTTTGGGAGTTTTAAACTTAAATTCTCCCCTTTCCCTTGGGAACTAAGAAAGACTCAGAAATTTACCAAAGACTCCTAATTTACCAATTTAATATAGGAACATAAATACCCGTTTCTAGATCGAGTATTCTGAATGTGACCAGCAACATACAGACTTCAAGGGTTTTCTTTACTTTTAAGATAAGAGTGAATACTTTGCATGAGCAGTGAGCCATACATATAGCCATACTTATAAGCAAAGTATGAGTATACTATTGTCTTCAGCATCTTCTAATGTCTCAGGAAAGGATGCCACTTGCTTACAGCAGACTTTCTCTGGGAGTCTATTCATTTTAGGAAGTAAAGGCCTGATCCAAACCCCACTAAAGTCAATGGAAAAAACCTCCCATTGACTACAATGGGCTCTGGATCATGCTTTAAATCCAGTCTCTTCATTAATGCAGGACTAATAATAAGATGCCTTTCCAGTAGTCTGGAGTACCTAAGGTCCCAGCAATTTCAGCTGAACAATTTCACTTTAGATTGCTGTTCACTGGAATTTGAAAGATGAAGTCGAGGTCTTTTTCAGTGACAATAAAACCTTAAGTCAGGGCATTTTCAGTTCCTAGTTTTATTCAATCCCACCAGTTCAGTCAAAATCCTTAAAGATCCTAATGAAAAAACAGCAAGAACAAGTGAATCCAAAGAAATATATGTCATTCAGTGCACACTTCAGAAACACAATGTAGACTCAGATTTGATCAATGAACCAATACACGTTGATGCTTTTGGAGAGATCAGCACAGAGACTGACAACACAGGACAAATTAAAATATTATAGCATGGTTAACTACATAAGATTTTGGTTGTATTTCTTTTTAAACTAACAGACAAGATGAGATACAGGGTTTCTCAACCTGTTTTCTCAGTTTACACAACAGTCAGCTCATAAATAATAAAAAGTGGCAAAAAGATATTAACATTACAAATAATAATAACACCCTTAAGGTCTCCAAACTTGCAGGTGTGAATTGTGAGTGTTATATTAGTACAAACTTTGACAGACAGACAGTAAATTAATAAAATTGCTATAATGTTATTAAATCAGATATAAAAATGTATCTGTATTATGTTCAGTTTTGTATAAAATAAAAATCTGAAACAAATGTAATTTGTGCTTTTATTGTTTAAAATATGTATTTCTGATAACGCGACAGACAGATCAGCCATTCCAAAAGATCTCTAGCTGTACCTATTACTCACATGTAATTAAATTGCCATTAACATTACTTATTATTTAACCTTGGTTATTCATGCTGACAAGAATGGCTCAAAAGTTGAACTATTTTCTTTTTGCAATTGGTTATTAATTGTTCCACTAAAAAATATACTCCAAGCTGCCATGTACTTTATAATAAAGACCTTTCTAAAATTATGTTCTAGTACTTAGAAAAACCCAACAATGTAAATTTACCATAATTTCAGTGGTATTTACTATGAACAGGTCAGCACATTCACTGATGTATATATTCTTGCAGACATATCAACATCCTCCCTTTAAGCCAGCGAAATAGATCAACTTAAGCTAAGTTTTGAGCTGAAGAAGCACTGGTTTTGCCTGCACTTTTACTTCAGCTATTTTACCAAAGCCATTTCTGCAATACTGTTTGACCACTCAGAATCAGCTTTAAGCAACTCAAAAACTTGTGGATAACATTGATACTAATTAATTTTAGAGATAAAGGAAGTAGATCTTAAAATATGACAGTTTTGCAGAAGAATAGATTTATTTTGCATATGCATAAGGACAAACTTGCTAATCCAAGGACTCTCCCAAAATATGGAAAAACCTCAGGTTTGGATCCATAGTATAAATCATCTCAGACTCATGTATTTCTCTCCAAAATATCTGAATATTATAATAAAGTGGTGTGGTTTGGATCTCTTTCTTTTCCTTGTTGAATTAGGAAAAAAAGTTCACATGCTTATTTTACTGTAAAATAAACTTGTGTCATTTTACAAATCTTACCAGTTTCTGGCAAAGGAAAATCTGCCTTGTTCTAGAGCATAACTTCAATCACATCTAAAACTCATATAGTCATGAGTGACATTAAAGAACACCTGATTTGAGATAAAAGTCTGTGACATTTTTTTCTTTTTATCTAACAAGTTCTGGCCAGATACACTACTTCAGCTTAGAATCTAGTATTTAGTAACACAAAAGCTAACTTAATTGCAACCCTGTTGATCGAATGAAGTACAAGGCCTGTTTTCAGTTTGACTCAACTGAACTCAACTCAGTCTTTTTCCATCCCTTGATTCCCATAAATTGATATCTAGTCAGTATTGTTTCATTCAAACTTTAGTCTCTTAAACTTGATGGAGAAAATGAAAACCTCTCAACACTTGGATCAGGTGAAAAAAGAAGAAAATTCATGCAGTTTATATGTTATTTGCTGAAGCCAACATACAAGAAATAAAGTTTCACATCAAAGCTCCTTGAGCAAGGTTTAATAACTGCTTACTCAAAGTATACATAGTTTGGCTACTAAAATTATTCTGGGTCATTGGATTATAAATAACCTCTGGATCTGTAGCTCCCATTTCATTTACCTAAATAAATGTTAAATTCCTGTCCCTAGAGTCTTACTGTGACACTGGCCAAAATTCAAACCCTGGAAGTTGTCCAGGATGTACAGTGCACAGCAAATGTTCCCCACTGGTTTTCAGAGAGAAGAAAAAAATATCAGTCAAGATAAAATGCTTTGCTGGAGATGATTTCACAGCACAGCGTTGTATTGAAAAATTGTTTCTTGCCCTTACTACTTCTACAGCAAGCAACATAAAGTGTGCTGGAGGGTGCTTAAAGACCCTCATCAGAAGGAAAAATTAATGCCATGATGACATCCAATACATTGTTTAAGCTAGTTTTAAAGTCAACAATTAGTCAAGGGTATTAAATTGATAAACAAGGCCATAATGAATTCACAAGACAGTTTTGTCATCAGAAAGCCTTGTAAGCTGTCAACAGTTTAATTCTTATAAGGAGTGAGAATTGCTATCATGCATCTAACACCCTAGATTTTGTAATTTAGGGTTTTATAATTCAAAAGTTGCTAGACTTAATTACATTGCACACTGTTAGAAATAACTTCTTACTGACCTGGCTAGTCAGTAGATTGGATGGGATTTTACTTTCTCATCTTCTAACACCCTACAGTTATTAAATCCAAGTAAAAATTTAATTTTTCATTGATTTTAGATGCCCTGCAAAGGTTTTCAATTATGACGTTGCATATACCAATATGTTGAGTGTCCCTGCACAGAAGAGAGAGAACTAATATCTTTTTAGACATGCACGTAAGGCCTAAGTCAGTAACGGTTGTGCAAAATCTTCACTTAGATCAAAGTTATGATTTCCAAATATGTACTTGAAAGGAAGGCAACATATATTCATTCAAGTATTAGCCAGGCAGTACTACTGGTACATAAACTGCAACCCAACAAGTACATGGTGACTAGAACAAATCTAAATGAATATCAAGCCAAATCATGCTCTTTTTCTTTTCCTTCTTCTCTCCAGCACTGAAGAAAATATCTTCCTTCCTCATGGAAGAATATACTAGGATTCAATTACTTTTTTAGACATGTTGCTTTGCCTACATCTTTTTCTTCGTGCTCTTATCTGAATTTGTAGTCCCTAGCATCAGGTTCTTTACACTTGTATTGTCAGCCATAGCAATCGATGCTATGAATTGGATCAAATGGCTCTAGTTTAGTTGCCACTGATGTAAAATAATAAGCACTGATCTGACAGGTTTAAAAAGAAGAATGAATGGATAAGAATACTATGAGGCTTCAGAAATGAAGCCAACTATCAGTAATATTAATCTTGTTTTCACAATGGAGGTTCTGTGAAATAGAAAAGAACTTTGTTTTCTCTGGAGAGTGTTTATGAAAACCAGGATTTTTATTAATAAAATGTACTCTTTTTTTTTTAGTTAAAACAGGAGAGAGAGTGCATGATTCCTTTCATATCCCTTATTCATCATTTCCCAATTCATCCTCAGGCAAGCATATTTAGTAGATTAGGCCTCCACTAGAGAAAAAAACCACGTTCATATTTTTTATCTCTGAAGAAACCATCAAAACTGAAGCATATCCAGGAAAGTTTTAAAATAAAACAGCCCCTCTTTACCTACACACAAAGGAACTCTTAATTAAAACTTAATGAAAGACAGAAGAAAAAGAAATAACACAACATCAAGGGACAAGTAGACAAGAAGGAAGCGTTCACTCTGAGATATTTATTATTTTAATTGGTTCTTTGGAAGAAATAAGAAACTGAGTGTTATGAGTCTGATTCTAACCTTATTAAAGTCAGTGGCAAAAAGCCTGGTGAGTTCAAGGGGGCCAAAATGAAACTCTAATGGAATTAGGAAATGTGTTCAGATAAAACATGTTACATTCTGCCCTTCATCTTCCCATTCTAGCAGAAAGAAATAAGGAATGTTTATTGAAATCTGTCACAGAGGCGGGTAATTAAGTTTGTTTTGACCTGGATCAAAAGAAATAAGTACTCATAATGAAAGTAACTTTGACTAGGAATTCATCAAAATTACAGTGCTGGACACTGAGGTTTCTAACAGAAACTGACTGACCTACTGAAGTGTCTAAAACCTGTCCTGTGCTAAAACCTGATGTCTAAACACCTTGCCGATAAGGTAGCTTTATTTAAACACAATAAATGTTGAACAATTATCTGAAAAAAAATATGCAGAATTAGTTGAGGGAAACAGGCACATTCACTTGTGCTTACAGTCCCCACTGCCAGTAAGTTCACATAAGCAGGAGCTGCCCAAATAAATCTCCACTTCATTTTGCGGGCTGCAAGATGACTTATCAGTTGTTACTGGTGAAAAAGCAGCAATAATAGACCAGGGAAAGACCTCCATTTCCCTTTGCCAACACCACCACCTCAGGGTCTCATTCCTCCAGCTGGTACTGGTCACTGCCACCTCTTTGACCTTGATCATCTGTGAGAGTGATTGAGCTAGGATGAAAAGAGAGTTGGCTATCTAAGGTATAAGTTGGGGAGAAGCCCCTCTTCTGCAAGGATTTTCTTCCACCCCTCAGAAGCAGGAGCTTCCAAATTCTACTGGAATAGCAGAACTGAAGCATGGAAAGACAGATGTGATATCATAGCCTCTCTTCAACTGGAAGGTTTCAGATAGTGTTACCTGAAGCTGTGAGTTCAAGTAACTTAATGGAAATAATGAATTATTCTAAAACTAATCACCTGCAAGTGCAACACTCTCGCTATTCTTGCATAGTTCTCTGTTAAATTACTCTCATGAGAGCTATTCCTTTTATGTTTAAAGACAACCATTTACCAAAACAAGAGGGAAAGTGAAAGGAGAAGAGTGAGGAAGAATTTAACTCCTTGGCCCTGTGGTTAGAGGCCATTTTCTTTCATGAGGGAGACTAAGCTTGAAAACTCCCAGATCCGTTTCAATTTGATTTAATGAAAACTAATACAGGTGAACAATCACCTAGTAATAAATCAGAAGAACATCAGACAGCTTGAATCTATCCCTCATATTCTTTTTGGTGGCTACAAAAGAAGTACTTTTACAGAAGAGAAACTTTATTTATAGTGCTTTGGTTTCTGATTTACCATAGGGTTAAGAAGTCTAACAAACTTCTAGAGGTTTTTCAGACAAGGCTGTTTCCTTCCATACTCTCCCTGCAGTGATACAGGCTTGGGGAAATGCAGGTACCCACCATTCCCCTTGGCTTCTGTTGTATTTATCCCAGTAACAGTCCAACGAAGATCTTCTTGAAGCAAGATTCAGTTTTGAGACATTACATACCTTTGACCAGAAGATTTTAACATTCATTAAGAGTAATTGAAAGACATAAAAATTAATATCAAAACACGAATAAAGTTAATGTCAAGTTTCTTTAGTCATGATCTGATAGAACAGATATTTTCTAAGTATAATGACATTTTAGCTACATCTTTTTTTGCCCCAGAATAAAACAGTATAAGCACCTTCAGAAAGTGAACTGATAGATCTTTTTAATTTATGTTCATCATCATAGCAATTGAAATACATTTTGTAATGCCAAGTATGAAATGTTCTGGAAATAGGTGAAATCCTTCCTTTGTATTTCTCTGGCCAACTTCTTTGTGCAGTATCAGTCCAAATACTTGCAGCATTACCTTGGGCAGCTTTGTAGTTTTCAGCAATAACTGATGACTACTTATTGCTATCTGGGGAGATATAAAGTCTTGTCTTCATAACAGATTATCCACATACCTGGGAGATGTGCACATTCAGTGATGGAAAGCATGCCGTATTGAAAATTGATTGCATATGTCAGCATATGCCCCACATTTTTACAAATTAGTCTGTGTTAATCTCCACTACATGCATTACTGGGGGCAGGGGAGAGATTCATGATTTTTGTTCAAACTTGAGCTTCCTGCAAGTTTTTAATGTAGAACATATTTCCTGTTGAAAACAGCAAAGGCAAAATGCTGTAATATTCTCATATTATGTTTATTGGACTGATTAATTTTATGAAATGTCAATAAAAAGCTTGGAGGAGGCTTGCATAAGCATCAGCATTACATGTTATGATGCTGTATCCTGTATCAGCATAGAATTCTCCCTAACCAATACAGCATTCAAGCAGTAGATGTAGAGATAAGCATTACTATTATAATGAAAGACAAAAAATGGGTTATGCTTTTGTTCTCCCTTTCTCCTTCACAATGCTTATTATCATTTTAGATATCAGCATATGAAAAAGGACAAATTTAAGCTCTTCAGAAATAGCTCTGCACTGCCTCTTCACTAAAAGGTCCTTCTCCAGGGTTCTGTGGATTGGGTCCTCGAATGTGACCTTATACTACATGCTTTCATTTCGCCTTCAAATATTGCACTATGATTACTGGCTAGATGCCATAGCTATGCAATGTTTTGCTAGGCTCAACAGGAGTTCCATAGCATAGTTCCTGTTTCTAAATGATCTATAAAGTACATAGAGCAGAGGAAGGTGTTGAAATTGTCAGCTTTCAAAAGTATTTAGTAATGTAGAGAGTTGATAATTCTTAGAACTAGATGAAGCAAACATAACTAAAATGTTAGCAGATAATGCCAGATCCATGTCTAAAAACAAACCCCGTAAACTCATTAGAGGATTTGTAAATTGTGCAAAAGGAAGAGATGTGGCTCCATGCCATGGTATGTAGTACATTAATTTTACGCACAAGTGTACAATGACTTATTTACTTACCATTGCTGGAGTTTTGGATGTTTTTTTTCTTAGCAGCCTCCTTTGCTTTCCACTTTATCTTGTATGTATGTACTTTGAAACTAAGGACAATATGAACTGTTTTCACATGGCAAAAATACAACTATGGCATAAACCTAGCTAGCTGGAACTTTAGTTCTTTTTCTCCCCTAAAGTAGTATTCATGAGGCTATAGTACTCAAGTTGCTCTTCACATTGAGACAAATACGTTAGCAATCCTTAGATGCAAAGATTTTCTTCTTTCTTCCAACCTAGCTGATGTTCATCACTGACAAAATACAGCTCCAAACTGGGTAAGTTCCTGGGAGGCTTGGAGAGCTTTAAAACGTCAATAAATTTTGGAGGGGGGGAGGAAATAGAAAATTTTAGATCTTCAGAGATTCATGCTTAAGCTAAATGTCATTCGAGCTGTGGTGTTTAACAAGATATACTTCAGATCGATAGATGTTTATCAGTGAACATGCCTCAAGAATGATAAAGAAAATCCAGAGTGATAGAATGTATTTTAAATTAAATTAACTACCTTGTTATTTCTACTTTGACTGCTAAAATACAGAGACAGATACAGACAATATAGATATATAGTTAAGGCTTAACTAGACCAATTTCTTCATCACCCACTAACTTCTGTTACTACCATCATAGCTGGAGGTGGTATTTGCAGTGTTAACAAAAATGACAACAGGTCTGTCATGAAGAGCATTGCATCTGAATAATCAGCCCATTTAGTGCCATCAGCAACAGAATCCACCCTCACAGACTGGATGACAAGATCCTGATTCAGGAACTAGACAAGAGCTTCAGTAAGAAAAAATTTTCCTAGTGACTTCACTGGGTATTACCCCCTCGGTATGCAGCAGCTTGAAAACATATGCCTTATCAGGCATAAGGAAAGCAAAGGGAGATGTTAAGATTTCCAGTATTTCAGAGTAGTATTTAGTAGGTTCAGAATCACACACCATACTTCTAAGCACTTTCACTACCGTGATCTACTTCTGTTACTTCTTAAAGCTTGCATTTTATATGTCCTATTTATACATTTTTTTCATCATGATGCACAGATTCTACAGAAAGGAGCCTGTGTAAAGTCTGAGACAGAAGACCCACTCATTTTCTCAAACCATTGAAAAAAATACTAAATGTTCCCTTTCTTTTATCCTTATACTCAAGACAGATGTGTGTTTAAAACTTTATGCTATATAAAGCTTATGCCCTTGTTGAGATTTCCATAAAAGTTTATGCCTGTTGAGATTTCTGTCTTTCGATCTAAGCCAGTTGAATAATAAACTTAGAGAACTAAAATAAGCTAGAGCTTCCAGGGTACTTTCTTATTTTTATACATTTTGGATTTAATCATTTTCCAGCAGCACATTAAGTAATTCAGCTAAACTCTAATGACATCTGACAGCCCTTTTTAAAAAAGCTGTATATTATATGTTATCACAGCAAATATTTTTTCCTTTTGAGTCCTCTCCAACATAAGCTGCTGAATTGCAAAAGAGATGTTAATCCAATAAATATATAGAGAGTACAAAGTTTGCTTCACAAAAGGAGAAGGAGGAGTAAACCTAAGAAGTCTAGCTGAATTTAGAAGAAGAATCACAGACCTGAAAACCTCAGAATATGTAATAATAATGTCACAATGTCTTTGCTCCTTTCTCCTGTGAACTGAAAGTTTTCCATATTACTATCACTCTCTTTCTTAATCACCAATGTGATGGTGATATTAACAAATAGAGATGCCATGGTCATATTTTTTGTCATAATTTTATGTTTAAGTTATTAATAGCTAACTAACATTCAATATTTGCTTAGATTGGTGTGGAATTTCCATCAACACATAAAAGTTATCAAGATCCTTTATGTCACTAAAGTTACTTTCAAATGACAGCACAAGTCTCTGGGCATGGATCTTTGCCATGCAACTTAGATAACAGTTGAAGAAATTTTTCCTGCAGGCGAAGTTGTAATGTACTGTTTCATTACTAAAGAGGTGCCAGAAACACTCAGAATATCAAACAAAACTACCCCATGGCTGTTTTCTACACCAAAACAGTTGGAATAGAATTAAGAATTTCTTCCATTTAGCAAGGAAAACTCAAAATGCAGGGACTTGGATCTGAAAAAAAGAAGACAATAACTCTTTCTGGCCAGCAAAATCAGTTGTATTTAAAATGTCTGTCCCAAAATAAAGGATATCAGCTCCTTGTTACAGATTTTTAAATGTTAGATTTATAGTTTTAAAAAGGTATACAAATATAAAACCATTAGTATGCTTCAGCTGAACTCCATTTTATGATAATATGAAATTTGTTACAAAAATGGGGATTAGGACTGGATATGTATAGTAACCAAGAGTTCAGCTGTTAGTCTTGTAACTGTTAAAAATATTATTGCTGCATTGATTATTGGGAAGATATGCTTACTTTACATTTCTGGTATTCTCTTTCATTGTTCTAATTCCTTTTCTAACTTACATGGGTCAGTTAAGTATAGAGCATTAAGTTTGCTTTGAATCACTGATTCATCAAACAAAGGCAAAGAGCAGCTCACCTATATTGTCACCAATCTTGAAA
This sequence comes from Steatornis caripensis, assembly GCA_013398225.1. NCBI lineage: Eukaryota > Metazoa > Chordata > Aves > Caprimulgiformes > Steatornithidae > Steatornis > Steatornis caripensis. The sequence goes on from VZSC01004024.1 coordinate 208,287, forward strand.
ACTCCTCTAGCACTAAGCAAGAAATGAGGAATTAAGTTCTCCTTCCCTAATGTAAATTGTATTCTGTGCTTCACTAAAGATCGTGAATGCCATGCACTTTCAACAAACCAATCTTTCCTAATAAAAATTTTCACTGAACTCAGAAGCAGCAGGACCTAGAGGGATGATATGAATAGAGCATTAATCAGACTCTGCAGTTTTATTAGCAAAACCTCAGATGGAAGGTGTCTTCATTTACTGATGCAGCTGATTCAGTTGAATGGTTCAGTTAACGATGTACACTTCCCTAAGATCTGTGCAAAAAACCCCATTTTCTTTTCTTAATTTTCTTTTTTTTCAAAAGCTGCAAAAAGTGTCATGGATGCCTTTCACATCCAACTAAATTAAATGCCAAGTAATCACTTTCCAATGAAGCCACCATTTAAAAAATAGCTGAGTGTTTACTATGTCTCTCACTGGAGCTGAAGAGAACAGACTGAAGAATGGCAAGCTTAAAAGATATTACATATTATAGGCATCTAGATATCTATCTTGGATATTGCAGAGCTGTCCACAAGACTGCCCCTATAGGTCCGGTAAGCCTTGTCTGCCTACTTTTCTGCAAGCTGCTGTTAAGTTTGTCCAGAAGCATGAACAGAATAGGTACTCACAGTTGTGGTATCCTGCTCCCTGGGAGAAAGAAGGATTGCACTTCAGTCTTCCCTTATCTGAGAATGAAGAGATGCAATGCTGCCGCATGGTGTTGGTCAGGTCTGTTTCTTTGGCAATGAAATCTGAGCAGTCTTGTTCCTTCCATTTTTTATCATGGATTGTTTAGATTGTCTCTCCTAGTTATTGTTTGTTGCTTGAAGGGGATGGCAGCTTCCCTTTTTTCCTATAGTGACTTTGTTGTGAGATTGCAGATCAGCATGACTCCTTTTCCTGGGAAAGAAAATGGAGAGAAGCAGCAACTCCTGCTTCTCCTGGTAGCAGATGTTCTTACCTTGCTGAAGATAGCTCTGCCAAACCACTGGCAGGTGTTTACCAGGCTATGCAGCAATAAAGCGTTCTAACAGGCCTGCGAAAGAGGCTAGAATGGTGATTTATGTTGTGTGGAGGGACATACTTATACAAATACAGCACAGGAGGAAACATAGAGGTGCTTGAAACAAAACTTGATTTGACAATGCTGCAGGTATCACTGGGAGAAGAAAAGGGATGGAGGTGAGTTTCTCTTTGTGACACATTGAGGTGTGACTATAGCAGGAGCAGGCATGTCAACCCACAGGCAGAAGTCCAGCCAACACTGATGTACAGTCATTAAAATACAAATCTAGTATCCCTAATAAGCCCATACTCCAGTCCATCCCAATACATCTTCATAGCTTTTGTTGTCTTGCATAAAGTAAATATAATTAAGATATGCTGCAATCACATGTTTCCATTTTGCTGTTAGTAGGCAAGGTAAGGTTAAGATGGCTCCGAAGTGACAGAAGGGAAAGAGCCAGCTGGGTGCAAGGGTAGCACAAGGTCAGTGAGCTGATAGGACTTCAGCATTTTCAATGAATTTGGAGGAGAGAAGGGAACAGAACTAAACTCACTGAAGACAGAAATGAAAGGCAGCAGTGATAAAGATGTAAAATAATCATCAAAGAGTAGAGAGAGATGATGCTAAGGTAATGATGAGGAAAAGCAGCGGAGCCACAAGTCCAGGACTTCACATGAAATGTTGAGTCAGGAGGGAGGGGATAAGAGACTTCCATATCAGACACAGACATCTTGTTTGAAAGAGTTTTGAATGGTGCAGTCTTCATCCTTTGTATCACCTAGCCCTTCAGCTGTGCTCCCTCAGCTGGAATATCTTTGTGATAGCACGCAGGGTGCACATAAAGTAGAAGACAAGAAAACACAAAAGGCCAACTTACTGTTTGCAGGACAGTGTTCTATAAAGCACAGGTATTACAGCTATCTTCTGGAGTTGGACATGGACAGTACATTTTTAGTTGGTGGCTAAGGAACTTAGTTGTCCTAAATGTGTCTGTAAATTTGTGAATGGATATGAGCAACAATACTTCATACTCTTCTTCTGATTATCATTCCTTTCTCTGTTTCTTTTCTTTGTCTGCCTTTTTTATTTTGGAGTTCGCAATTTATTTTGAGCAGGAAACCTTTCTACTTTCTCCTATTCCCTCCCATTGGTTACATCATTGTTGGGTTCAAGAGAATTTCTCCAGAATAAAAATGTAGAAAAATAGAAGGATAAGGTACTAAGATTTCTCAGAGCCCTTTTTTCTTTTTCCTTCAAGCTGTTTTTAGAATTAGGATGATAGAAAATTTTTACACTGGGATGGTTTACAAAATGGACTTGCTGAGATTTTTAAATGATGCTGCAGATAAGACTTCACAAACTGAAAAGACTGTATTTCCTGGAGTAGAGAAAAATTGTTGGGAGCAGTTTTCCACACTGTCATCTAAAAAGAAAAGTATATACATAACGCTACACCCATGGGAGAAATAAAAAGAAGCAAAACTATGAAGAATATGGCAATGCACTATGATAACAAAACCTCCCCTTTAAAAAATATGTAAGAAATAAACATACTGTCAACATGGCTATACATCACACACATTGCGCCCATTAAACCAAAATGGTCTAGTAACTACCATTCTTAGTTTTAGCTTAAGGCAAATATGAGGTAAAATACATAAAGCTAACACTACCAGCTCGGCTAATCCGCAGTAATTTACTGAGATGTTACACAGAATACATGTAGCTGTGTTAATTTAACAAGCTAAACCTTCTTTCCACAAAATGCAAAAAGTGTAATAGAATAGATTAAATTTCACTTATAGTATATGGTCAAATAACAGTTTTGAGTATTCTCTTAATAGCTATTGAACTTGAATGATCTTGAAGGTGCTTGAACTAGCTTGTCTGTTTGAACTAGCTTGTTTGAACTGCTTTCTGATTTTAAAAAAGTGTCTTCACAGTAATAAAAAATACTCATAGGAAAGGCAAACTGTTCACTTTCAGCAACAACCCCATTGATTTTAATATTTTGAGTTTTATAGATCACATTAAGATATCCTACTATTGTGTGATACCAAACAAAAGTTGTCTTTACTGTTTGCAGTATGGAGGACTAGGCTATTACTTACACTGACTATATACAGAATATAATTACCTAAAGCTAAGTATTTTAGTTATAATATTTTAATTGGCTTTGAATTTATTGTTATTTTTTAATAGATAATTCCATAATTTGACCTTGTTCCCTCCTGCATATACACATTTTGTCACTTACAATGTTGTGTTTTTGTTTAAGGGGATACCTAGCTATTAGACGATATGCTTCTAAAGGAGTTTCCAAGATCAAGTAAGCATGACCGTTCTCTCTTTCCTTGACCTGCTCTATTTACGCAGGTTTTTATGTTTCTTACTCATTTTCCCTGATGCAATTAGGTTTTTTTTAAGAAAGCAAGGATGTGCATACAACAAAATTATTAATACTCATGTCTTCTCCAGTTATGTTCTCTCAGTCAACACTTCTCTGGAAAAATCACAAAATGGATTTCCGTGTGTGCTTGTCTAAGAGGCACTAGTCCAACTCTATGTTTCAGTGTGATTTAGGCACTTGAATATATAGCAACTTTGAAATCCAAGGCTTCAGTATTTTTCTAGGTGACCAGTATAATTCATTCAAGGCTAAATTCACATATTTATATTTCTCCTTATATATTTATTTATACACTATCTCAAATAACAAATTTTTATAAATATACATCAATGTGTGTGCATGTATATGCATTTGTTTCAGCAAGCCTTTCATTCTTCCTTGATAATGGATGCATGGATGCATCAATTTTAAGCATGGATGTGGCAAATATCTTAACATAATGTACTTAAGAAAGGATCATGAGATAGGACTTGGAAAGACTAAGGAAATAAACAGTACATGAACTTGGAAAGAGATACTGATCTGAAAATGAACTATTAGTGCATGTTAAAAATGCATGTAACTGAGACATAATTCAAGGACTCAATGATTGCGAAGGACGGAGGACTGTTTTATGCAGCTAATATGTGAAAATAAACAAATTAATCAAGCTACAATCAAATGATGTAAAATACATTGCACATATAGTGTACATAAAAGGAGGCAATATACCTGAAATCCTTCTTCTCATGTCATTCCTAAATCACATTTGTAGAAATTGTTTTATAGAAATCAGATTTCTTGTATTTTTGTGTAAATTATGTACTATCTATTTGAATAGCTGTTACAGATCACCTTACTTTTTATGTCAGTCTTTCTGGTTTTCTCTTTTCCCATCTATTTATACTTTGGGAAGATCCATGGAATTCTTCCTCCTTTTTCAATAAAACTAGCAAAATCTTTATAGAGAAAAACCTAACAACCATGAATGAATGACACAATCTGTTTAAGAAGGAACTGGGATTTGTTTTGAAACAGAATCTGGAAATAACACTTTAAATAGATAATGAAACTATGATTTTATGCATGGTCATTGAGTTCTTAAATGAAAGGGTTTTCCACTTTACATAATTGTAGCTTTTCAGCCTACAATAATTCCTTAATAACTTAACTTCTCAAGTTTTATTTGGGTCTTGGTTACTAATGTTTATAGCTTGAATTATGAATATCATTTTTTCTTGCACAAGGAAGTGGTTTATATTTGTATCTCTAAATTTGAAGCCCAGTCATAACATTTGTCTAACTGATAAAAATCTACTATGCTACACCGAAGCAAACTTCCTAATACTTGCCATGGAAATAAGTTAGTTAAGAATATTGAATTAAACACAAAGGTTATCACAAGCCTTTTCATAGAAATTAAGTGATCAACTTTATGTATTATAAATTCACTTAAATCTTCAGAAATTAATGTATTTTGCTTTTCAATAAGTGTGGGATGAGAGACAGCTGATTCTCTGATGTGTCTGGGTTTCAAGTTCCTAGAAGCTACATTTTGAGCTTAATCTCCTGAATTACACAAGATTTGTAAATTTGGTAAAAGAAAACATTGCCATTAAACTCAAGGTAAGAAATTATTATACATTGTTTTATGTATCTTTATATAAAAAGTTACAAGTAGCAAGCATATGACACAGAAATGGAACAGTAACAGCAGTTATTGTGAATGCATGCTTTTTACAATGTGTCTAATAAAAGGATATTTGCCAACTCAAATATTCAGTAACACACATGCAGATTATTTTCTCGATGTCAAATTCAGTCATATTGCTAGATGCTTATCCAACAAACTTTTCTATTGAAGTGATTATGAATGGCTAAATACCTGATTTCAGTAAATTGTTCCTGAAATTGGGAATTTAACTTGCAACAAAAAGAAGAGAGAAAAAGAAAGAGAGAAATGACTGATAAGCATAATAACCAAAGTCTTATTGCCTTCTAGTAATTTTACTCAACACTGTTTGCTGAATTTTGTCATGATATGAGAATAGCTGGTCAGAGAGTCCATAAAACCTCTAGCTGGTGTGTCCAAGGACGATAGTTTCACATTTCATTGTAGCATGTTCAAAATCACCCAGGAGCGCACTATTCTCAAGCAGTCTATATAATGAAAACAACGCACATATAACAAAAGTTCAATGTAAATCTTCTTCCACATACCACATAACAAACAAGTAAATAACATACATAAAACATATCAATGGAAATAAAACTAAGGGGTTTGTTTTGGTTTGGTTTTGTTTTGTTTTGTTTTTAAATGGATAGTCTCATTTAGGAGATAATTTGTTCTTCAAGTTTGCAGCAAATCTCCAAATGTAACTAAAAACTAAGCAGCACTTGGTGACCAGCAACCAAATTAGAAAAGAAACAGATTATTGCGCAATGGGACTATCTTGCTAAGGAAGTAAGATATGTCTATACTTCTTAGGTTTGTATAAAGGCAATGAAATGAAATTAGAAACATGTCCACTTTCTCTTTAAACAGCTGAAATAATTCACTATACATTTTTCCCTTCAGATTTTGCATGACTGCATGAATAGTTGCCTGAAAGGAAAACAAAGTTGAAATATGTTCTCTCTACAGGCAAAAGTTTACCTTAACTATCTAGAAGCAATAAAAGCACTAATGGATTCTTTCCTAGTAAAATTGCTGTGTACATATATATACATATAAACATGTATATACACATATGTATGTTTATATATATACACATATATATAAATTGACAGACTAGCAGATATCTATAACTTCATTATAAACACATGATATTATATTTATTGAGATTAAGTGTTGACAACAAATTATACAAAATGAAAAGCCTAGGAAAAGACTCAGAAAGGAAGTTTGATTCGCAAACGTTAACGATAGTGCTACAGAATCTATAAATTTATCTGCACTACTACATACCCTTCCCCCAACACATCAGAAGGTTGAATGAATAAAATGAACTGAAAACAGATAGTTCCACATCTTTCTGTCTTGGGTTAGATTGCCAAATTTTACATAGTATTTCACATGCTTGGACTAAACTTTATTTTCATAAATAAATTAAAAAAAGAAACCCCAGAGCCATCCAAATCATCTGTCTTTATAAGGTGTTTGGAATTAAGATTATATTTAGCTAGGAGGTGATAATAATTAATAAGAAATTAATAGATTTTACTTAGTTTACTATGCTAAAGTGATCCTCTGTCTTTCAGCTTTCCCAGTAGTCAAACCTGGCTCTCTCCATATAAGGTGACACATAACATGCATTTTAGTAATATAACATGTAAAATTGAAAGCAACATATGGTTCAATTGTTATATAGATATGTTTACTTACCTCAAGTTTGTCTCTTAGACCCTAGTGGTGTTGTACTCAGACTCATGTTTGCTTAGAGACCCAATGAGGCAGAACCTGGAATGTTATGGCTATTTCATTCAAAATAATAATGTTTGCATAGAAAAAAAAGAAATTTGTGCATATAGATACTTAATAAACAGTACATCTTGATAATCTGATCAATACTCATGAGTAGTTTGCATTGGCATGCAACTAGATTAAAATAATCAAATAATTATTTTTTAGAAACAGAAAAGCCTTAATGTGCAAAGAAAATATAGAGGGCATGTGAACAGTCACAAGAAGTGCATAAATAATGCATGCAAGAGAAAACATAAAAATATATTAAAAGAGTCTGGGGTTTTTTTTCAAATAAATGGTTCATAAATATTTTTTCTTTTCTTTTTCTTTTACTTGTAAACTTTTAATTATTCATATTTACAGTCATTCAAAGTGCAATATACAGCAGAAATAGCTCTTTTATTAAAAACATCATGCTTGACTTTATGTTTTCATTGATTAGGAATGTTCCTTTTAGCTACATACTTATAGGTAAATATGTGACTATTGTCTATTCACTATGCTGTCTCATGTTCTAATTGAGATTGTTAATATGATAAGCCAAGATACTGATTAGTAATGAAACGGATACAGTAAAGTTTTGCAAATACTGTCATTCATTACATAAAAGATAATGTTTCATGAGAAAAGGGGTTTCTGTACCCCAGGATTGTGTTTCTCTTTGTTGTGCCATGCATCAAAATGGATACATGTATTTTTTATTTATTAATGTATTGATTTAGAGATGTTATACCAACACTGGATGATACTCAAGGCCACCTCAGTTACAAGGAAACCACATGTATGTAGCTCTTTCAAAACCTAGATTCACACAAAATCTTCTTCAGTTTTTAAAAATTGTACCTGTTCTCTGTTGACCTGTGTGTGTATGTAAGTGGGTCTGTGTAAAAGAGTAAAAGAAAAAGAAAGATATAAAGTAGAAAGGTAAAACTGAGGTACAGGATCCTTCAGGAAACAGGAACAGAGATGGAGAAAGAGAGACAGAAGGAGAGAAATAATATAATGATATGTGTTATCAGGAAATAAAAATGTAGACAATAAATAAATAAAGAAGAAAGAAAACGTCTTTACTGAATAAAAAGTAAATATGTTTGGGCAATCAAGTCCTTAAACAATAGTCTTCATCAAAAATCTATTGATACTGACCGCTGAACAGCTTTATCATGTCTGGACAGCCTGTGACTTGTGGTTGGCACCTCTTCAATTTCGTCTATCTCGCACGCATCTGCAGCATCTTGTGAGTAGCTATGCTTCATGACAAGGATGTTTCTCCTGTTCATGGGCTGAATGAGTGGTTTTACAGGCTGGGGTTGTATTTCTGTCAAGACAGAAGCATCTCTTGTGCTGAGGTTACTACGGCTGCCCTTAATGCTAGATCCTTGTGATCCACAGTGATGGTCATGAATGCATTTGGAAGATGATCTCCGCAGTTTATGATAATTTTCAAAGTCATCTGCAACATCAGCCAGGTCAGCTGTAGTCCCTGTCCCTCTGAGGGTGCATAATTCATAATGAGGAGGTTCAAACACCTCCTGGAACACTGTTTGATCAAAGTCTGTTTTCCTTTGGACAAATTTTTTACGAGGCTGCTTGATCTGTACTATAACAGAGATGACAATAAGGATGATCACAATGCAAGAAGACACACCAATTATAGTCCCACTGGTATTGGTAAGTTGGTCCAATAGGTTAGCTTTTCTTTTTTCTGTGTGATAGGAGAGAAAAAAAAGCACAGTGTTAATAGCATTCAAGAATAAAAACAACTGTGATGGGTTCACAGCTTACTGCAAAGCTGAGCCTAGTCTATGTTTGAGTTCACTTAATCAATCTCACTGACAGAAAGAAAACAGAAATCAGGTATTCGTGAAAGCCAAATAAACAACAAACAGATCCTCTGTGTGTCTGTTCACTCAGAAAGTGATTTATTGAGGGTGTATTACAAGCTTAATTAGATGAAAGAATTATTTACATTTGTTATAAAAAGCAACCACCATAACAAGCAGATGGCTTTAGTGTCACCTCTGAACTTCATTTGCCCACTAAAGCCCCTAAGACTGTTACAGATGTTCTCTTCATTATTCTCTGTCTCTTCAAGTAAGTATATGCAACTAGGACATTAGGGACCACTGAAAGAGCAAGACTTCACAGGTTTTAAAAAGAAATTATTCTTTGCACTGGGAACTTCAGTGAAGTCCTAACATTTATGAGCTAACTGGGACTGTTGACAGTATTCAATGAAAAAGCTAAATCAGGAGAAAATAGAAAAGCTTCTCAAATTGAGGTTTCAGAAAGGAAAAAAAACCTGTGCAAGTTATCTCTTTTGTTCCTGAACTATTAATTACCACAACTTTTCTAAACACCCATAAAACCCCAAAAGCTAAGCCTACCTACTGTTCTTTACTCAGGGGCTTCTAGGAAGTTAGCCAGGAAAATCAGCATAGTAAATTAAAAAAAAACCAGAAAATATGCAGTAAAATAATAAAAAGAAAATCAGTTTCACCCTACTGTTGTGTATATTTCTCTGCGTTCCTTTCAAATGGCTGCAGACACATGAGATGGTGACTGAGCCTTGTAGAAATCCAAGCTGAAAGCATTCAAGTCAGTCTCTCACAGGCATGGCAAGGCTTGACAACTATGCTTACCCAGTTTAGTGTAATTTTTCCTGGCAACTTAAAATGTATCAAAGGACTTAATAACTAGCCTTTGAAATGAAAGTTATTGGTACCAAAACAATAACATCCNCCGTGTCTGAGCCTTGTAGAAATCCAAGCTGAAAGCATTCACGTCAGTCTCTCACAGGCATGGCAAGGCTTGACAACTATGCTTACCCAGTTTAGTGTAATTTTTCCTGGCAACTTAAAATGTATCAAAGGACTTAATAACTAGCCTTTGAAATGAAAGTTATTGGTACCAAAACAATAACATCCATCTCTTAATGATCTCCTAGATACCAAAAATGAACTTTTCATCACTCCCCATTGCCTACTCTTGTAGAATCACCTGGGCTTTCTCTAACTGACTGACACAGACTCTGGGGAAGTAGGAAAGTTAGAAAAAGCAAGACAGCACCAAACAATCTTTTTGCTGGAATCAGCAACCTTCCTTTTTCTAGTCAGAAAAACAATACAGGAAAAAATGCACGAGACGCCATAAAAAGATACTTGGCAAATGAGAGATGAAAATTATTCTGGAAATTAAAGAGTGGGGAAGGTTTTCTGTTTTCCTCTGCGCTGAAGGAGTAGAGAACAAATATTTATTTCCCAAATATATGTTTAGTTTCTTTGGAGAATATTATTCCATGCCACAGTTCTGCTGTGTTCTTTTGAAGTATGTTTTTCATTTGTGTTTTACCCTGTTGCACTGCTTGTCAGGATTTTGCAGGCTTCAGCAGACTTACGGGCTGACTGCTAATCCACCTCATTCTGAATTTTTTCTTGATTAGTTCCTAAATTTGGCATATCCCATGTTCCCAGGAACAAATCTGCAGTAGCAGGGGTGGAGCGGGAGGGAAGCAAATTGCCTCCCTAGCCTGAAATGTAAGTTAGTTAAGCTGTTTTCCCTAAAGACGAAACAGATGATGATATTTTTTTTCGCAGAAAACCAATATTTAGAAACCACTGTCAGCACCTAGTTAGGAACATCAGTCCCTATGCCTTATTTCCTGTGCTTGTTTCTTGTTCTTCAATTTCCCTTGGCTATAGGTAGATTTGGTTGCTTTTCTTACAGTGTTCATTTCACTTCACCTTGTTCCACCTGGGTTGTTATGGGCATGACATGCAGCTAAAAAACGCAGCTGCTACCCATATGTTACTCTACTACAAAGGTAACTATGACAAAGGAACCAAAATACGAATTTAATTAGATTTTAGATTGTACAGGAAACAGCGCCCAAGTTATCAGAAAACCTGCCAGAAGGACATAACCAGCAAGAAGGACATAACCAACACAAAGCAACACCAAGCAAAAAAAAATTGCAAACACTGAAAGTAAAATCCATCAGTGTTTTTACTTCTCTCCATTTTCTCTATTGCTTGATGTATGCTCTCTCTGAATTACTCTTCCTGAGCTTTGAACCATCTGGCACATACTTAACCATAAAGTAAGGATAATATGCTGCATCTCGAGCAGTCTAAGTGACTTGACATTTAGAATTCTACACATTACCTTTGCAGTGGTTTTCATCCCAAGGATACACACAATTCTGGAGCCCATTGCAGACCAATGTATTATTAATACACATATTACTGTGGCAAAAGAATGTGTTGGCTTCACAAGGGGCTAAAAACAAGAGAGAAAAAGCTGGTATTAAGTAGTAAATCATTCAGCCCTCTGCAACAAACACATGTAGGAGTGATCATGTAATCTGTAGTAGGAGAAAGCTATGCAACACAGATTCCTTGAGCATATTTAATATTTGAAATGCAGCACTGACAGCACTCAAGTCACACACTGTTTTTTATTCTGTGGCAAGAGATTTTCAGTTCTGTCTAAGACAGATGGACTTTCCCATAGTCTGATTCATGGCTGTAGTGGGTTGGCCCCCAAGCATTGGTGGAGGGTCATTGATGTGTCATTAACAGTTTTAGCCACGGATCCAAAACACAGCCACCTATTATGAGCTGCTATGAAAAAAATTAACTGTATCCTAGGCAGATCCAATGTATGGAAATAATTTGTTTTAAAGTTTGTCGCTGAAACTCCAGTTTTGTAAGAAAACTTGGGTGACTCAAAGAAGATACGTACTTTAGTGCCCATATCAATGGTGCTTCAACATTTATCCACAGAGAAAATAAAATTATTTTTAAAACCTTTTTGTTCATAAGAAAAGCTGCAGTAAAAAGTATGTCTTTGTTTACAAGTTTGAAGATCAGAAAAAGCAAGTCTTCAGTGTCTCTGAAGCCCATGGTCTAGGAGAATCATGCAGATTAAAGCTGCAGGATGAAGGCTTTACTGAAGGCCGTATTCTATTACTGTGAAGAAGCAGCTTGGAGACCATCCGAAGGAACTGTATTAACTGCTAAACTGTGCTACACTCAAGTGTTCGGAGATGCTTAGATGTTGGGGTTGTAAAGATACTATTCCAAAATTATATAACATAGTAAAGATAAATTACTCCACATATATCTTTTATTAAAATCAAACCAGGAGATCTTCCTCCATTCATAAAATGGCCTACAAACTTTATCAGTGTTAAATCAGTAAAAATGAACTCTTTGTCTATTTTTGTAGCTCAAAGAACCCAAAAGCATTATTACAATTAAGTGAAAGTTAAAAAATAACCTAAGACCTTTAACTAATCAGAAAGGAGTTATGATGCTCATATTATTGATACTTAGAATTTGATACTTCGTGGCAATTTTTCTCCTCTGCAACTCTAAAAGCAGTTCCTACGACAACATATATGCATAGCACAGAGACTGGTTCAGAGCAGGGAACTGCTTCAGTGGTTTGCTAACTAAGGACAATACAAAGGATTTATACTGCAGAACTTAATGACTCCATATATCATGTCAAGAAATCCACTTTTCAGTAAGTGCTTAATTTCAGATATTGATAACTGACTATAGTGGCTTCTTCAGAGCTGTTATAGTCTGTTAAACAAATAGTAAATGCCATCAAAATTTGTACACACCCCCTAATACACAATCATCTACCCTGATATAACAGTATATGCACACTGTATCTATTAGCCAGTGCAGAAGACAGAGCAGTCAGACTGATTCTGCCCACTGTTCAGTTTTTGGATAAATCTGGTATACCATCTCCTAAGCTGCAGTGACTCTTGTCAGGTGTTAAGTTTGGTACAGGAAAGATTTTACTTTAAACTGGACAGAAAGAGCAGAACAGCATACGTGCACATTAAGAAGGGCTAGAGTGCTTCGGGACAGTCCTCATCTATCTGTTGCTGTAACTTGGGGACAGTGAGGACTGAGTCTGGAGGGTACTGTGTCACATCACACAAGGGACCCACTAGAGTCATTATAATCCTTTCACACTGTAGCTGAAATCTCTGTTTCTAAGCAAGGTGAGGATCTTTTGGAACTGGTTCTTTCCAACACAGAGAAAGAATTTCACTGCCTTCTCTAAACAAAAAGTGAAAGAGAGAGACAGAGAATTTATGAAAGGGAACCTAAGAAGACCTAAGTAGCCATGCACTCAAAATACATGGTAATAAGTAGGAAGTGCACAAGAAAGGAAGACCCAAATGACAAATGGAGAAACCACAAGGAGCAACAGAGGAACAAGATTAAAAAAAAAACAAACCTGCAGAATTAGGAAAGTTTATGCTAATAAAGCCACAAAGGAGAAAAAACCCCCCGGCAAAATACCAAAAAGCATTCTGAGTGGCACAAAAGACCTTAGAAGTGAAGTGGCAAGGACAGAGTGCTGTGTCTGAGCAGGCAAAACGTCTTAGATGTCTATGACTTGCTCTTGCTACTCTAAAATCAGTCTGGTTTAATCCTGAATGCAACAGTAAAGAAAGGATTAATAGCGGAAAAAGAACTCCCAAAAGAACAGAGAACAATTTAAGAGAAAGAAGGACACTTGTGAGAGGCAGAAATAAAGGAATGTGGAGGTATAGTGGTGGTAAGTAGACAAGGAGGATCTAGAGGAAGGTAGTAAAGGAAGTGAAAGGAAGAGGAAGAAAGAGAGACCTGCACAGCAAAACATGACACTTAAGGCAATCTACACTGAAAGGAATGGCAAGAGATTTTATATAAAATGAAAAATATTAGGAAGCGTTTCATAAATAAGAGAGAAAAAATAAGAACAATACGAAAGACTTTTTTGCAGATTTGAGAAGGGATAATTATGCAAAGTCATGGAAGGGAGATCTGGAAATGAAAACTAGAAATGCTGGTGTGCAGTAAACTGCCACAAGCCAGCAATGTGGTCTTGTGTCAAAGAAGGCCACTTCTGTCCTGAGCTCTGTTAGAAAGAGAATCGTTGGCAGGTGAAGAGATGTGATCCTCTACACCCTCTACTCAGCATCTGTTCCGTGGCACAAGAGACACATGGACATATGGGAGTGAGTCCAGCAAAAGGCCACAAAGATCATTAAAAGCTTGGATCATCTGACATAAGAGGAGAGGTTGAGACAACTGGGACTGTTCAGCTTGCAGAAGAGAAGGTTCATGGGGGATCTCATCAATATGCACAAATACCTAATGGGAGTGAGTAAAGAAGACAGAGCCAGGCTATTCCCAGTGGTGCCCAGTGACAGGACAAGAAGCAATGAGCACTAAATGAAATACAGAAAATTCCCCTTAAATGCAAGAACAAACTTTTACTTTGAGGTTGGTCAAACACTGTGGAGGAGCTGTTTTCCCAGAGAGGGTATGGAGTTTCCGTCATTGAAGATATTGAAAATCCAACTGGACACAGCCCTGAGAGACCTGCTGTAGCTGACTCTGCTTTGAGAAGGATTGGATTAGACCATATCCCAGAGTCCTTTCCAACCTCAGTCCTTCCGTGACTCTTTGAAAAGATGGCTTCATAATTACATTAAAAGTAACAGCTGGGAACACACAGTTATGTTATTTCCGTTGTGTCCCAAAGCTGCATTGAGTCAAGCTCTGCTAAAGTACTGGCTTAGAAATAAGTGAGATAAATAATGTATTCAGTCCAATGAATTATTATAATGATTATAACAGAAGCGAGCAAATTAGAGCTATACGTATAACTCAATCTGTTGTGTTTTAATAAGTCTTTGATAAATTGTTGGATTTTTACAGCATGGAAACCTTACAATTTAAATTGAATTACCAATTAAAGAAAAAAATTATTATTCAAGGTCCATTTTCCAGCTTGGATTTGAGTCAATAACTATTTTTATGTAAAACTATAGTTTACATAAAATAATATATACAAAATGAAAAACTTCAAATATTTTCATTCTACATTTTTTTAATGATAGTATTTTCTTTTAAAAAATATGTGTGGTATATGCAGTGATACCTTGTATCTTAATATCAAATAGATTTTATAGTTATTGGATTAACTATAATGTAATGCTGTCTGCTTTGCAACAATTATTTATACTGAACACAAGATGGTGCACTTATCCTAGAAGATCTATAAGCAAGTGTGTTAACAGGGGTGTACGTGATATCCTACACTCTTTTCCACCTTTAGGAAATCTATACTTAAAAAACCCCCTATGACAATAACCCTATTTCTGTTATCTATCATGTAAATATACTTTGTTTCTAGTACAAGTTAGGAGATTGTATTAGTTAGAAGATCATATTTCCAGAAGGTTACCATCACAGTTTTCAAAAATGCCTGAGTTTATTATTTGAAGGTTTCTGCTTTCAGAATTTATAAAAATTGAGCCAATGGAGTTGCCTGCATTATCTTACTATTGGAAGGTTTTGGGAATGCACGTGGAGACAATAATCTACACTTTTTCATTTATTAATGCAAAATGATCATAAATTCTTTTAATCCTGAATAGCCTTAAGGCAGAGAAACATAAAGAGCACTAATAGTTCTTCCATGTGCCATGTTTACAAAGTAACATGAAACAAAAGCAGTCATATTTTATATTTTTTTAAAAAAATATTGCTTTTGCTGAGGCAATAAAACAAATAATCACAAGTAATATAATGACATTTATACTATAAACTAAGAATATTTATAAAACACTATAAAGTAAATATTCTGTATGTTATTAATAATTATTATACTTTTGAGATGTTATGGCATTAATAACAAAATACATTATCTCTGCATTGAGCATCTCCTTATTGGGCATTACAGGATGCTTTGGGTATAAAATGCAAATGTGGACCAGTCAAAAAGTTTTTACATGATGAAGCTGACTTGTTATGGGCTTGGTGTGGAGCCTGGCTGTTCCATTTCAGTGCAGTGCTTTCCCCAGTGTATTTACACTGTTTCTCAGCACCATGCAGAGTTAGCATAACTGTTTGCTTCTAGGGTGTGAACTAGCTCTGAGCAAGCTAGGCTGGGTGTCTATGTCGTTCTTCATTGAACCGTGTGAATTTACCCTTTGTGCCTGTTTCAAGACCGGGGTTTCAGTCTGGGACTCCCTAATCTTGGATGAATGCCCTACACTACTTGCTATTTTTGGGCTTCTCTCTCTTCCCCCCATCCCTTCTTGTGACAACTTTTTTGTGAGGTCTTGCTTTCTCCTGAGGGTGAATGGGAAAATTCTGAAATCTTAATAATGGTTAGATGTGAGAAATGACTCACACCTACTCCTCACATCCTCAAGATAGCTCATTGCATCATGCTTTGCACATGAATTCTTTCAGTACAGACCATTTTGATTTTTCCCACTGTTCCTTACTGATAAATAGAGCTTTTTTTTTTTTCCTGCACAAGAGAAAGAACAATTAAATTCTTCAGATATTCCTTGAATCATCCTTGAAAGAGAAGAAGTTTTCTCTCAGCCTCTCCAAGGAACAGCTCATCAGTCATGCTGAGAGACGGTTCCACTTACTTCATTAAAATTATAAAATTATTAAGATGGTTTTAGTACTGTACACTGCAAGTGTATTACCTGAAGTAAAATTACTTATCTTTTCATTTGTCACTAATGAAAAAAAATCTTATTAAAATACAGCTATTAGAAACTTGAAAATGAAATGTGCTTAATACTGAATTTTCTTTCTCAGCCACCTTCAGACAGCTGTCTTCAAGATAAATGTAACCTTTACAGAGATTTAATACCAGATACACATGGATAATCTAGTCTTTAAAAAACACTTTTATGTGGTTTCATAGTTTTTGTCTGGAATACGAACTCACCAGAGAGTGCCAGCTCAGGGGCATGTGCTCAGACCTCCAGCCTGCATTCAGTTTATACACTCTAGGCACCACAAACAGTTAATTTTGTTCATGGGATGCCTAGCCAGTAAGGGTTTCTCACTAGACATAGCTGCAAACAGCTCAGAGGGACAGAAAACCACAAATAAGTGTTCACCAGTAAGGAGGCAATCCCAAAGTTTTCTTTTTTTATATAGTAGTGTGGAAGCAGGGGGCAAAAACAGCAAAGCTGCAATCTATTTACACTCCTAAGTCCTTGAAAAGGGAAACTCTTCACCTGTGTTGCACTTATGACTTCGTTGCTCCCTTTCTCAGTAGTTCCCTTTGCATTACCACAACAAACACAGTCATTAATACAGCATTTCCCCATTTTTAGAGAATTGCCCATGCTGTGGTGATCATCTTCAGGGATTCTGGTTGTAAACAAGGACTTGAGTGCTGTTACTCAATAAGGCCCTGCACTAGTCTTCAACCCATGGCCCTAGATTTCTATCCAAATACAGATTTTGTTAACGAAAAAGAAAATAAGAATGATAGAACTTGTGCTCGTTTAAGAAAGCCATGTGAGACAGGGCTTTACAAACAGACTTAGAGCTCAAAGGGGCAACAACAGAAGAGAAGGAATGATATTTTTCTGGTCTGGGGTTTTTGATGCAGGGTTACGGACGGAGAAAGAAGCAGCGCTACCAAATAGCAGAGTCAGGGGCGAGAGAACGAACATCTTGCCTGCTGTGTACACAGAGGGATTTTCTCTTATCTCAGATGCCGTGCCTGGTTCTATGAATCTACTTTTATGGCAAAGCCTAGCTCTGTCTGCTCAGAAGCAGCTCTTTGAAGCAGCTGTAGGTGTAGCGTGTCTGTCATTAATCAGGCTGGAGAGCGCTCTCACAGTTACGGAAAATGAAACGAACAGTTAGTCAGTGGGTGAAAAAACAAAGACTCATTTTTCAAGTCTTCTTACCAGATGAACAGACACCTTTTGATGACACCAGCTTTCTTGTTTTCCCTTTTCTGATTCTTAAATTAATTTAGTGGATATTTGAAAACTATTGTAGACAGTGATTACCATAAACAAAAGATATTATTAAATATATATGCTTGGAAGATATATTAAAGATTAAAAACATATGGAAATAAGCAGACAATACCCANTATTTTAGTCCGAACATAATTGTCTTAAAACAGATACGGTAAAAAATACGTATTTGCAGTATGCTTTGATACAAATATTCATCTCTAAAGATACAATTTTTGACAGTCCTGTGGAGTTCTAGCTACAAGATTTTGTTCAGATGCAAAGACAGCAACTTACAACAGTGATGGCAATTAAATAAATTATATTCTTCACTTAAATAAATTATCAGCTCTTAAAAATTAATCAATTATTAAGTGTTAATTAGAGCTCTGCTACTATTTAGACAATGTGAGAATCATCACGGATTTTCTGGAATAGGAAATTTAACAACTTCTTGCATTGTATGCTTTTCCTTCAGACATATTTATAGCACTGCTGCTCTGCAAAGCATCACTGCTGGAGGTTTGGAAACTTGTAAGACCACCTTTTTGATGTCAACAAAAAAGACATATATTTCAAATGTAATCAGAGTACACTGGTCAAACAGTATGAAAATAATCATATAACAAATCTCTTTAAGATTTCTCTGCTCTACACGAATGTCAAGTCCCCAGGAAACGGCTCTATAACAAGAACTATCACTAAACAGGCTTACATAGAAATAAAACACTCCTCAAGCTAAGTAGCCTGTTTCCACAAAATAATACTTCCAGTTCACAGACCCTTGTGTAAAGGAAGACTCACAATCTCAACAACTTAACTCCACACTAAGGAGAGGAACTTGGGGAGCTGCAGATCACACCACCTCCTGGCCATTCCCACAGCAACAGTAAATACAGGAATTTTACTTTGTCACTCTTTCCCATGCACATAACCACAACATAAATGTCATCTTCTGTTTTGTTTCTTTCTCGGCTCTAGATGAACAAAATAGCTTTTTTGCTCTTTGTCCCCAAGTAGAGATACAGGTGTCTGTTCCCTGACGCACATCTCCCTGAATGAGGTCTGACATTCCTTCTCTTCCATGCAGATGATATAAGTATTCCCACATGCTGCTGAAAGATGTTGCAGTTTACATGCTATGAGCTGTGTCTCGAGGCACACACACCAGACATCTGCTCTAGCTGACTTGTGACAGCCAGCACTGGTCTGCACCATAGGGCAGCAGCATTATGGACAACTGACACGGCACAGAAAGTACAATCAGCATTACCTTTAAATCTTTAAAGTCAACTTCCAGCATTAAAAACACAGATGCAGTTTCTTCTAATATTTACGAGCAGGCTGTGTATACATATCTCAAAGCACAAATTAGCCCTCAATAGATTTTCAGCTTCTAGCATGCAATGACCATTCAGCATAAATTTACAGAAAATATATCATGTTCATATTTTAACTTCCCAGTCAGAACACCATGCAGTATAAATTATCATCTGTTTATGAAACAGAGTAGCATGCCAGGTAAACATATTAGGAACACTGTAAGAGAAAAAAGCACATTTTTCCTTATTTTCCTTTAAAATATGAAAGCCTTGCAAACACACACTTATTCAAACCTTCATTTCAAGTTAGTCATCACAGTGCTTCACTCTCCAGTTCTTTATATGCTGTGAACCTCCAGTGTCTATGCAGTTGTTTCTAAGGTAACAGATCAGGATGCCTTGTGAAAAAAATGAATCAGATCTTGAATATTCAAGACATCTCCAGTTGCAGAAATGAGAAAAGGGCAGTATCATCTCAACTGAGGGTTCTCAATATCTTTCAGACCCTGGCCTGATTTACAGACAAGAAAAATATAATTCACCCTAAGGCTGCAGTGTGAGAGTAGAGAGGCGTATGCAGTTTCAGGCATGTAGACTGTCAGAAATTTTTAATCATCAGAGCCATAATTAAGGAATTACAGAGGCTGTTCTCAACAGAGTCTCATTGCCTCATTGCAGGGTACACACACAGAGAATGCAGATGAGGAATGTGCTTGGTAGGATTGTGCCTTCATTCCAACCACTGACAGCCACACAGAAATCTTCCTGTCAGACATGAGATGCACAAATCAAAAAATACATTAAAAATGAACATGAATCGGCATGTGAAAATAAATGCGTATTCCCCTACTCAAGGGACCAACTACTCATTATTTCCATCAAAGAAAACAAATTGATATCTTTCACAGATGATTACCTGAGTCAATCATCCCAATCATGGGATTATTGGGTTTTGTTGAGGGTTTTTTCTGGTTTGATTGGTTGGTTGTTTTTTTAAACTAGCTAGAACTGCCTTTTGTTTCTCTCAAAGGCTGTTTTGCTTATTGTCGGAGTTCAGAAACCGTATAAACATACGAATGCAGGCAAGGCACATAGAGAGAATATTAACCAAAGTATCTTGTAAAGCTTTTGGAAAAATTCTGTTACTACAAAAAAAAATTATTTGCTTAACAATATATGACGTACATGTTTATTGATATATGCATTCTGAAATATGCACAAACACACCCACCATCTGTGGTAAAATAATAATAAGATATTTTTCAAATGCACATCATAATGACATCTAAAAAATCAGTCATAGAAAAGGATCAGGCTTGATAAAAACATTCAGAGCTGTATTATTTTCCACATTGTGTAAGGGAAAAATGAGACAGAGAGACCTGGTAGCTTGGGAATCAGATAAAAGTTGTGGTCATATGACTGGACACGTCATGACTATTCATATCTGTCTTCCTGTCTCTGAATCTTGTGTTCTACCCACTGCATTATAAATTATTGTACACTATAAATGTTTGGAATAAAGCCTGTTCTGAATATTTATATAGCTTGTTTGGGAATATTCTTCACTGACTACTCTGCATGAAGAAAACATTAACAGTTTTGGGGACATGTATAATTTAACAAACTGAAAGGCGGACGCAATGATTAGAGTCTTACGTTCTTGGAAAGATGTGAAGAGCATCTGGAATCGGCTGCTTCGACTGCCTTCATCTGCCCACATGCGGATTACACCGAGACCTGTCCGCAGCATTACATCATTAGCAACAGTGCTGCAAAACTTCGCTTTCAAATCCTCCACTGAGCTGCTTCCATCATAGACAGCTACAAAATTCCTTTTGCATTCGTTGGAATTCTGCATCTCATAGTCCAAGAATCGCAAATAGATCTATGAAACAAACAAACAACAAAGGCAACATGTACAGACATTTGAGAGTGACTAAACAAACATTAAACACCTTTACCTTGTGGGAGAAATACTACACGCCACGACCATCAAAATAATTTTTCTGGAGCTGGTGATCCATCATCCACTTCCCTGGAAGGGCATTAATACCTAAACAGAGCACTGTCTATACTTCCTGGTATTTTGTCTTGCTTCAAAGTAGAATCCAGCAGAAGATCTAGATGGTTTTGTTCTTTGCACTAAGGTCCTAATTTCCAAATATATACCCGTCTTTGAGAAGTATGTACAGCAGTCCTTCAAGTTGAAGGACTGACAAGCTAGAAATTTCTTCTTTCGCTGGCTGGCACAATATTGCTTTATTAGTTGCCTCACATGGAAAATAATAAGGGAAATAATTGCTGCTCCCTCCCCAGAGTCAATATGTGTCATCTCGGTGATATGTCTCAGCTACACTGATTGAGGAAGTGAGAATCTGGGAGCCAGGCAGAACTCAATCATTAATCTTTTAATGTTTCCTCAAGCAATTTGGCCACCAATTCAGCTTTTCTAAACAAAGCCTTAAGGTATATATCTTCATAACGTAACAGGGTTGAAATCAAGTGTATTTTGTGGAAACTGCTAGAAACCTAGAAAGATTTTTAGGAAATATCTCTTGCATACAAGCCAAGTTCTCTCATAAATGTAATAGATGTCCTGCCCTTTACAAAGAACTCCTTAAATCTATTCAAAAAGAAGCAGGGGTGAGGAGAATATGCTATTACTTGATATTCAACTCTATATGGACTTTAATAGGGAAAACCACTCATTTTAAAAGCAATTGCTAATTTAAGTAACATCAAATACTCCAGTAACAGAGAAGATAAACAATGTTTTCAATAGACACAAGATACATAATCAAACCACCAAGCGTACCCAGGAAACTTCAGAATAATGATACAGAAAGGTGAAGTAGGCAGAAATAACATAAAAAGTCAGTAAACATATCCAGCATCCAGGTGTATGCATCTTCGCTTGAAAAAATAACCAAAAAGAAACCTCACTGTATTAGACATCAGATATACTTCTTTGTAGTCTTATTAACTTCAGGTAGTTTATTACATGCACAGAATAATTGCTTAAAAAGATTCTCTGGATTTGCATAAACTACACAAACACGACATATCTAGTAACAACAGGACTCACCACTTAATATATTAAAGCTCTTATGGTTTGAGAATTAGGTGCTATTAAGCAGTCTGCCACTGTATAACAATAGCTCAGATTTTTAAGTGAGCCTTTTCAGGTAGTGTATTATGGTACATTTTCATTCTTTGTTATGCTTTGCAACTGGTCTCTCTGAAAAGAATATTTGTGAAACAATTTTTACTAGCATATAAAATTTGGTATACTAAGTTTCATTTTGCTTGACTAACCTTTTTCTCCTATGTTATTTCTTATGGTAATCCTTACTTATTTTCCAAAATTCCCACCCCCAGAACTCAGAGGAATATATTTCAATTAAATTGCAGTTAAGTTAATTCTGCTTTCATCATGTATCCTGGTTTTTAAATACCGTAAGGAAGCTGCTTGTATTGATCTCTACAAAATGAAACAGTTAACAACAATACACAAAGTAATATTCAGATGGCAGTATCTTATATCAAGGAATACTTTTAATGGTGTTTTTTGTTTCATTTAACAACAAAGGGGCAACAAAGATGATGAGAGGACTGGAGCATCTCTCTTATGAGGAAAGGCTGAGAGACCTGGTCTGTTTAGCTTGGAAAACAGAAGACTGAGAGGAGATCTGATCAATGCTTAGTAATATCTAAAGGGAGGGGGTCAAGAGGATGGGGCCAAACTCTTTTCAGTGGTGCCCAGCGACAGGACAAGGGGCAACGGGCACAAACTGGAACACAGGAAGTTCCACCTGAACATGAGGAAGAATTTCTTTACTGTAAGGTTGACAGAGCGCAGGAACAGGCTGCCCAGGGAGGCTGTGGAGTGTCCTTCTCTGGAGATACTCTAAACCAGCCTGGATGCATTCCTGTGCAACCTGCTCTAGGCTAACCTGCTTTAGCAGGGCGGGTGGACTAGATGGTCACTTCCAACCCCTACCATTCTGTGATTCTGTGATTCTGTGATTTACTGGTTGATCCACACCTGCAGTGGAATCAAAAATTACTGGAGATCAGTCACCTGGCGTTACTCAAATTTTCTCACAGTATCCACCACATTTTGTAAATGTGTTGTCTTGAAATGTCTTGCCATTTCCTACCCTACTGGAGGACATGCAGCTTCCATTCCTGTTAAAACACGTCACGTACTTCCTTGGCAAAGTCATATTTAAAGGCTTTTTTTGAATTCTGAAGAAATTATTGAGTGCAGGAAATGCATTTCTGAAGTTCCTCTGCACTGGCTACATCCTTTTACAAGTCTCTCTCATTCTCTACTGTCTTCCTTCCCAGGTGCTTTGACACCTGACCCCTTTATTCCTCCTTATGCTCCAAATTCTTATTCTTGGTGTTCTCCAGCTTTTTAAAGCACTTCTGTCTTGCTGATGCCTGACTACCTTAACCCCCCAGGTGTTCCTAGTCTTCAGTGTGGCTCCTGCTCTTTCCTGTTTACGTAGCACTGGTCACTGCCATGGCCACCAGGCAGATGGCCGACCTTTGCTGCCAGCTGCTTCCTAGAAACTGTTACATCTCTTGTAGGAGGTGTATAAAAACATGCAGAAATTAACTGGTATCAAGCAAAAATGATCAGCAAAAGTCCAGTGAGAGGTGCAGACAAGAATTTTGGACCAATGACTCAAACACGGCCATGTAGAACTGGGGTGGGTAACGTGAGACAGGCTCCTCGCTCCCATGGTTTGATAAGATCCTCTTGTATTAGTATCTGTTGTGGTCCAGCTGACACAGGCACGGCATTGTCCTGACAGAGCAGAATTATGTGTGAGGGAGTGACATACAGGAAGAGGCAGATATCTTTGATACCCACACCCAGCAACCGGCCATAGCTGGGACACACTGGAGAGCTTCTTCTGTGTCCTAGAGACCAGTTGCTCATGCTCAAACAAGAGCATAACAGGCACTTGAAACCATGGCACACCGCCTCTCCTGTGAAGCTGCTGAGATAGTCCATAGTCCATCTCTGCAAGTTTCACTTAGAATGGGGAGCTAAATGTGCTTTTCTTTCCTCCACTAAGGGAAGCTGTCGGCTTCTGATNGTGGAGTGTCCTTCTCTGGAGATACTCTAAACCAGCCTGGATGCATTCCTGTGCAACCTGCTCTAGGCTAACCTGCTTTAGCAGGGCGGGTGGACTAGATGGTCACTTCCAACCCCTACCATTCTGTGATTCTGTGATTCTGTGATTTACTGGTTGATCCACACCTGCAGTGGAATCAAAAATTACTGGAGATCAGTCACCTGGCGTTACTCAAATTTTCTCACAGTATCCACCACATTTTGTAAATGTGTTGTCTTGAAATGTCTTGCCATTTCCTACCCTACTGGAGGACATGCAGCTTCCATTCCTGTTAAAACACGTCACGTACTTCCTTGGCAAAGTCATATTTAAAGGCTTTTTTTGAATTCTGAAGAAATTATTGAGTGCAGGAAATGCATTTCTGAAGTTCCTCTGCACTGGCTACATCCTTTTACAAGTCTCTCTCATTCTCTACTGTCTTCCTTCCCAGGTGCTTTGACACCTGACCCCTTTATTCCTCCTTATGCTCCAAATTCTTATTCTTGGTGTTCTCCAGCTTTTTAAAGCACTTCTGTCTTGCTGATGCCTGACTACCTTAACCCCCCAGGTGTTCCTAGTCTTCAGTGTGGCTCCTGCTCTTTCCTGTTTACGTAGCACTGGTCACTGCCATGGCCACCAGGCAGATGGCCGACCTTTGCTGCCAGCTGCTTCCTAGAAACTGTTACATCTCTTGTAGGAGGTGTATAAAAACATGCAGAAATTAACTGGTATCAAGCAAAAATGATCAGCAAAAGTCCAGTGAGAGGTGCAGACAAGAATTTTGGACCAATGACTCAAACACGGCCATGTAGAACTGGGGTGGGTAACGTGAGACAGGCTCCTCGCTCCCATGGTTTGATAAGATCCTCTTGTATTAGTATCTGTTGTGGTCCAGCTGACACAGGCACGGCATTGTCCTGACAGAGCAGAATTATGTGTGAGGGAGTGACATACAGGAAGAGGCAGATATCTTTGATACCCACACCCAGCAACCGGCCATAGCTGGGACACACTGGAGAGCTTCTTCTGTGTCCTAGAGACCAGTTGCTCATGCTCAAACAAGAGCATAACAGGCACTTGAAACCATGGCACACCGCCTCTCCTGTGAAGCTGCTGAGATAGTCCATAGTCCATCTCTGCAAGTTTCACTTAGAATGGGGAGCTAAATGTGCTTTTCTTTCCTCCACTAAGGGAAGCTGTCGGCTTCTGATGGGCACTTCAGCGCTTGCCAGCTTTGTCATAGGTAATGCAACAAAAACCTTCCGCAGCTGACTATATGTAATATTATATACATGTGACTCTTTTCCAGGAAGCAAAGCATGTCAGATAAATGTGCCGTAAGAAAGCACAGAAGGCTTGCAACATATTATTGTCATGAACATTTTTTATGCCAGATATGCCTGCCAGATGTATACCATATATATGTTCTAATATACCATGTATAGATATGATAGGCCATAGAGAGATGATGATGCAATGTACATATATCATATTTTAGTCTTACTACATTCTTCAGGAAAGCTCTTACTCCGGAAAAAAAAAAAACTTCTTTATTTTTATCCTGCTGTCTCATATATATACATTTGTATGTACATATGTGTGTATGTGTACATATATATATGCACACATATATCTTTTATAGGGTATGCCATTTCAGCATTGAGATGTAATTTATACCAGTTTTCATTCTTACAAGAAATGTGTGCTAATCCTCACTGTGGTTATAAAACACCAGCTCTCACAGCAATTTCCAGCATTCATCAATTATTCCTGATCCGTTCAAACAGATTGTTCATACAACAGTACAGCCAAGGTCTTATTTCTATGGGCTTATCATTTGACATTCTCTAGTTTCTGGTGGTATGCTAGCCTTATAAAACAGTAAAATATTTCTTAGAGTAACAGTTATAAATGCTGAGAAGGAATCAGAAGAACAATAACTTAGCATTTCACTTCGAGTCTTTCAGTGAAGAAGCCAACACTTTTTCAGTTATTCCCAAGCCTGAATTCTGCATCAGTCATACCAGTTCAATTCTCTGTGTGATAAATTCAGATAAGATCATAACATATATAGATTTGATAGCTACTGGAACCACCGGAAATAAATATTTTGCTTTAAAATCTATGTCCACCCTTCAGAAGAAAGACGGCACCTTCTCCATTGGCATGAAGTTTCATAGATTAGAGAAAATAAATTCCTGATATTCTGAGGGGAGTTGGAGTTTCTTTCTCATAGCCTCTTTGGAGATGACTATTCCCAGAACTTTATATAAAGTAATGACAACTTGATCCATAGCTCACTGAAATCAGTGGGTATCTTTCCATTTACTTAAGTTTATTTGGATCAGATCTATGGATTAAGACTGCAGTGCATTTTTAAAAACTGGAAACTGATTACACAAACTGACAACTTGATATTGGATCAGATTTTATTTTAAAGAGCTGGAATAATTTAATTGCATCTGCAAGACTCTGCCAATTTTTATGGTTTTATTACTATATGTTTGCCATTGTTACTGTCACTGGCTTTAAGACCCACACTGGCAGAAGAAAATGACTAATAAATTGAGTTCCCCAGGGAAAGAATAAATATGTCAAACTGTTATCTAATGCAAAATGTTCCTGATGCATAGTTTTCTGAAATCAGTAGCAATATTCTCATTACTTTCACTGGTATGTGGATCTCACAAGAAATTAAGCAGAAAGTGAGAGAAAAATTATCAATATTTCTGGTTGTTCTATTTAGTGAGATCTTAGTCATTACTTCTACCAGCAATGGATAAGAAACTTTGCTGCCTCAAAAGAAAACAAATGAACAAAAAGGAGGTCACAAACTCAAACGTCATCATCTGCCTTCATTAAGCCTTTTTTCATTGATGACAATGGTAGCTTTTAGAATGATAACATTACCATAGGTACTGACACATTACATTAGCATAATTGAGACATTCTTGTTGAAGACAGTATCTTATTTGAAAGAAGCAGCATAACTGACATACCTTCTTCGTTCATATTTTTGTTGTAAAGTTTTAATAAGACACTTTCCTCAAATCATCAGTTCCACATTACTTGGAAGAACAGGCTGCTAGTGCACAGGTATTAGCTTTCACTGAGCTTTGAGATGTCACTGCAAATGTTGATGCCATTAGCAACAAAACTGATAAAGCTTCTACTGCAACTGTGGCATATATAATTTACACTCAGTCATATTATATCTTAAATAATTGTCTTGCTACATTTAAGATTTGTGTTGTCTTCACAGTAAATGAAAAACAAAATGCATGTAAGTTTTACTATTTTTTAATTTAAATTTGAAAACAACAGAAATCTCTCACTGCATATATCAGGGAAAAAAGGAAGAATAGTTGTAAACTATGAATAATATATCACTTCAGTAAAATGGTCAGATTATGATCTCTTCATAGTGAAACACTTTTGATGAGTCCTGCTTTTTAATCAATCACTGAAGGTTAGGGCTGACAACATGATCGATCAGGTGAGTCAGGAAAAGCTTCTAACCATATCCCAGCATATCAGACTTAATATATGTGCACAGACATTCAGTCCTTAATAATGCATCAATACAAAACAAAACAAACCAACCAAACAAAAAGCCATCGTTCAGCTGCCAAAAGTAATTTAGACATAAGACAAAAATCTTCTCTTCATCCTAGCCTAACGTCCAGATTTTGCATATTCAGCTTCTAGGTTCAGTCAATTGTCTTGTAAGCACAGGACTGGGTTAAATGATCCCATGTCCTTCCCTGTTGCTCAACGATCAGTTACAGTGTTTGTTTTGCTCTGCATCTTGTTCAGGTCTACGTGATTAACGAAGGAGTTTCAAGATGATACCTCAGTGTTTAGGCCTGGGAAGCCCAGGGCTTTTTTAAAGCAGATTGTGCAACACTAATTAACCTCCTTCAAGGAAAAAAGATGGTAAGTATACCAGCTTAAAAAGCGTATTACTAACAAAGCTGTATTTGTCTTCTAAAGTAGCCTGTCCTGTTTCTTGGATCCTAAACTTTTTTTCTTAAAATCAACACTACTTCATCCCGAGATGTTAACAGTACATGTCCTGTTGTTTTTTTGCTTGCTTGGGCTTTCTTCACATTTTGGGGGCTGTTGTTGCCAGTTTTGGACCATACTGCGTAACCAGAGAACTCTGTATCTCGTATTTTCCTCTGCTGGGGTTTGGAGCATACTGTCTCTCAAAGGTGACAACCTTATATGGTACTTCTTTTAAAACCCTGTGATTCACAGCCAGTCTCAGACATAAAAATAAAATTTTCCTGGACAAGTGAAACTCTTCAGATTTCTTTGCTTTGTCCTATTTGTTTCTTCAGATTTCTACAACTTGCCAATAAATGACATTTATTCTAACTGTCAAGTCATCGTCATTTTTCTCTTGTACAGTGGCAAAATGGTCGCAAAAGACAACCTTTACAGCTCGTTGGTGCTGTTCTGCTTTTTAACACTGAAAACTGTAGATCATACCCTGATTCTGCTGTTCTTTTTGGTAGATGTTTTATTACTTTCATCAGAAGCTTTTTTTTATTGCATTTCCTAACCATTTGGATTAAGGATGTTGAGGTTGGTTATATTTCTATACTTGAACAGAATAGATTCACGCTAACTTAAAAGTGGTTTTTTTGGTCACTGCTACTGTGGCATGTGCATTACCACAAATTCTAGAAGAGATTCTACATACATGATTCCACACATGTGCTTGCCTTGAATCTTTATTTAACAAAACTATTTCAAAGAAATGTTTTAATAGTTTAACATAGGTAAACAATATTTTCTACTTGTTTAAACATAATTTGTTCACCTTGTTTCATGGATGCCATATAAATGCTTTGGGTTTTTTTCATTCATAATATTGTTTGTATTATCTGTATGTTAGCAAGCCTCAGAGCTTCTTCAGAGATGGAGCTCATCTGAAGCCTGTAAATGTGTCTCTGGCCATTAGGTTTTTCAGTCTCTAAATTTCAGCTTCCTCTAACATTTCAGGAATCACCATTCAGATGCCTCCTACTAAATTTTAGTGTACTACCTAAAGCTTTGCTTCTACATCTGATTAGAAGCCTATTAGGGATATGCTAGTCTGCCAGTATTGACAGATTAAACTGGTTTACTTACAGGCCTTATCCAAGAGCATAAGTTTCCACTTCAAATGTAAGAACAGAAAACATTTTGGTTTAGTCAGATTGGTTCATAAAGACTTGTAGCTTTGCAATTTGCTTCACCGTGTGTTTCTCCCTGTCTAGGAAATGTGTGCGCAACAGCCTATTCTCTCTCCAGACTACATTCAATTTGAAAGTCAAGCACCTGGAACTGAAAGCATCATCTCTCTCACCAGGCACGTTGAGACAAGGTCCATCATGAAAACTGTGATATGTGATTTAGAGCCCCTACCATGCACCAGTACCTATCCTTTGTAAATATGCAAGTGTCTTGGTCCCACTTGGGCTTTTGACCCATGCCCAGCCTTGAGCCTCACTGCTCTAGCCTCGCCTCACCGAGCTGCTGCCCCAGCTTGAGCTATGGCTGGCCTCATTGCCATCGGTGAGCCCAGCCACCACTGCACCCCAGCTGCTATGACCGGACCTGACCAACTCTCCTCGTCAGCCAAATCTTGGCCTTGTGGCCACCCTTACCCTGGGTCCCTTCCATATGCTGTGCATGCCTCCTCCCACTGTTGCCCAATGGTTCTGCTTGAAACAAACATCACTGCTCATAGACACCTCAAGTTTAAGGATACTGCAATAATACATCAAAAGTAGACACTCGTTAATTAAACCTTTCAGTTTCTTAAGCTCTTAATTAAGTCTTGCATCCTATAATCTGTAAGAATATCTTCTTTGCCCAGTAGTGTGCTCAGGTGGGGCGTCGCTTTGCCTAACTAGCTTGCAGCTTCATTTTCTTTCTTTGCCCAGTCTAAATGTACTTCTTGCTCTTTCCTCCTGAATAGATAACTTCCACTGGACGGGATTCAAACTAATGTTTCTCTATCTGCAGTTTGGATGCTCTTTCCTGAGCTGACCAGAGCTTCTGATTATAAGCAGTGCTTAATGTTTTTTTTCCCAGCATCAGAACATGAACTTTGTAAAGCTTTTATTACTTTTACCATCAAATTCTGATGTCTTTTTTTCCCCTACAAAACCTATCAAGGAACAAGCACAATACAATGGTACCTTGCTGGGAAAGTTGCCTACCAGAGGTAGAGCTACCTAAGTACAAACACGGTTTCTATCTTCCTGGGGGACCCTGTCAAACACTGCTGACACATCCAAAATAGAAAAAAGCTTGTCGTCAATATTATTCTCTAACATTTTACCCTTAACAGAAAATGAGAAAATATGATTGTTCTTTTCCTTTTCTTATTTTCTATTCATAAATATTTTTTGCTTATCCACTGCTGTAGCTAACGATTTATCTGAAATTTTTCAAATCCCAGTGCAATAAGCTTATACACTTCCTCCTTTGGGTTTTGTTCTACAGTGAAGAATTTTGGGATTGGGTGGTTCCTCCAGCTCTATACTGTCTTGAGCAGTTTGGCACATCATTTGGTCAGCAGCTCTCTTCTTCATTTTCCATTCTTGATCTCTACTGATTGAAGTTTCCTTCTACACAAAGTGCAGAACCCCCAGTATTTCTGAACTCTAGATTCACAGCCATCTTAGATAGAACCAACTTTGAATAAAGATTACAAGAAACACACACTTTCAAACTAGTCACCGTCAAATATAAGGTTCCAGGTTTGCATATAGGTTGAAGTTGTGTTTAAATTACCTCCTGCAGTCTTCTGCACTTCCAGAAGTTTCAGTACTGCATGCATTTTCAGCATGTTACTTTTGGTTCTGTAGAGAAATCAGTGATGGCTCTATTTTAAGTGTGTGCAATAAATTTGCTCTTCTCTGTCCTTTTCCAGCTTGCTGAGGATAACAGCAACGTTACACCTAGACTGTCAGTTTGAAGCTCTCGTTAGAGATCTCAGGTTCATACTCCCTGACTTATCTCATTGCTCATATGTTGAGCTCAGACTTGGCTTGAATCTAGAATTGCAAACCAAGGAAAGCACTTGCATCTTGCTTCTGCAGACAGTTTAGATTGAATGAGCTTAAGCCAAATGAAATTGCAAGCAGCTCACATTCTGGCACAGTTTAATTAAGAAACTAAAGATCTAAAGATCCAACTCAAACTTTGTCTGAGAAACTGGCCTTTTAGGCACAGTTCCCAGTAACAAACTGTGCAGCCCAGAGTATAGGAACATGTGGATATAAAGACATCTGCTGGGTTCTTACTGTTCTTAGCAGGAGAGTCTGTTTTCATAGGTGCAAGCTGCCATAAATTAGAATGATATCAGTGAATTACTGTACTGAATATGTCATTAGTTCAAGGCTAGATAGGCAAAAAGGAAGCTGCCTGTAAAATATGGATAATAGAATACAGTTCAATAGAATCAGGCTCATAAACAGTCTTACCATAAATTTATTTCATACAAGGGTTTTAAAATTTTTATCCACTAATTTCTTCCTTAATATCTGAAAATTATTCAGCCTTTCCCATTATGGTGATACCATAACCATATGTGTGTGTGTGTGTGTGTGTGTGTGTGTATAGATACACATATATATTTGTGTGTGTATGTGTGTGTATATATATATGTGAAAACCACATTAAGTAGGTTCAAGTGCTAAATTTGAGTTACCCCTCTAAGATGAATCTAGATTTGAAAGCTGGGGTTTTTTTCCTAGCTTGTTGAAAAAACTTCCAACTTCACATGGTAGGAAATACCATTTTATATGCTTTTATATTGCCTTATAGTAACAGCAGGATTTGTGAAGAGATGACCCAACCCATGCCTCTGCCTAAAGGTAGGATAAGTAATGTTTCTCTCATTTTTCATAGGTTTTTACCTAACCAGCACTTTAAGATTGCTAGCAATGCTGGTTGAACAAACTTCCTTAACTAATCATTCATAATCCCCTCCCTGCTGTTCAAGATATTCTTCCCTAATATCTAACCCTAATCTTTCAGAGTGTAGGACCATGGCTTATCCTATAGGCATGGACAAAAGAGCATTTCTTTTTTGTTGTAAAAGCCTTTTATTGTCTGGTATCATGCTCCTTCACAAAATCTTCTAGATGACATTAAACAACTTCCAGTCTTTCGTCAGGTTTTCTTGAACTCTGTCATTGTTCTCCCTTCCAGATGCTCTTTAGCTAGTCTACACTTTTTGAAATTCAACTCAACTAAATGCAGGTAGAGAGGTTAGTAAAGAACTAAATATCTTTGCCAGTCTATTAACAGTGCTAGCGTGGCATTCTTCTGTTAAAAACTATGGTTGTGGTTATGGTTATGTAACTACACAATTTGTATTTTTACATCAAGACTGAAATGTGGATAAATCCTACAGGTAAGTAAATAGGAGATTTCTAGCA
Organism: Steatornis caripensis; assembly: GCA_013398225.1. NCBI lineage: Eukaryota > Metazoa > Chordata > Aves > Caprimulgiformes > Steatornithidae > Steatornis > Steatornis caripensis. The sequence goes on from VZSC01004024.1 coordinate 240,874, forward strand.
GGACTTTGAATCATAGAGAACTTTAGAGTTAGATTAAGTAAGAATATCACAACAACATTATCTGACCATAAGCATAAACTGAAATTAAGATTATAGGACAATCTTATTAGTTTATTCAGTTGTGCAGATTCCAATAAGCATAATTTTAATTACGTGTTTACCTGATTTATTTCTACTAACATAAGAATATAACATATGCAATAATCATTCATCAGTCCAGTCATTTCACATCTATAGCTACTTATTGTAACAAAGTGGGAAGCTCATCTACTTAATTGAAAACCTCTATGAATATTGAATTTATCCAAAAGTTAAAAAAAAAAAGAGATTAAAATATATTCTGGAAATAATGTATCTATTGTCTTTAGGAGCCAACTATTCAACTCCTCTCTTAAACTTAGAAAAAATAGATAGAAATAGAAAATAGAAATAGAAAAAATGCTGATACTACTGACTTTTTACCTTCTGGAAACCCTTCCTCCTATTTGTTTTATACCAAACTCTGGAACAGTTAGATATATTCAGTACAGTCAGCTCTGAGATTACACAAATAAACTTTATCTGTTTAAAGATGGCAGAGATTAGTGGATATATAAATTTTACCTTGTGAAACCTTTCATGTGCAATAAAAGATAGAAAAAAGATAATGTGGAGTTGTCTTTAGCACAGTGAATGAAAGTAAGTGGGAAGCACAAAGTTATTCCAGTTGCAAAGAGGAGAAACTGTAGTGCAACCAGCAACAACTAATCCATATAATAACCGATAAGCCATGGATAAGAGAGGAACTCAAGCAGAATCCAAGAAAAAGAATTGTTAAATTCATTGCAGTCGTTTCCTGTTTATTTCAAAGTCATGGCTTGCTGGCTGTGGTGGGAGAGAAATTAGAACAAAAGAGAATTATCTCTTTTGGTCTGTGGCTCTAAACCAAAGGAACTAAAGGTCTCATACAGAGAAATGTGAGTTTACCTTGACTCCATTTTCACAATTCCCAGATGAGAAACAATGATCACCTTTGGGAGCCAGCAGTGTTCCCTTAGTAGTCTCTATATTAGGTATTTGAAATATATTGAAAATTAAAGTGATAAGCCTACCTCCCGCTTAAGAAAATACATTCCTTCTTTAAAAATATGAGAAAAATTAAAGGTAAATTTAAGAAAATTACTTACGGCACAAAAAGCACATTAATGCTGCCTACATAATTACTTATAGAGAAAGAAGGTTATTTTGGCTGAGGTGACAAATCACCCTTCCACGGCAGAAGGAAAAAAATAGTTTACAACTTTAAGCTCTAAAGTTATTAAACAAGATCTGACTGTACTAAGAAATGCATAACATATTAAAAAAGTCAATTTCTTAAATTAAATGGCAAATCAGTGGATGAAAGACTGACCTTGGATCGGGGTGGTGCTCGGATGTACCATTTACAGTCTACTGCTTCAGTTTCAGAAGCTTTTCCTTCTTTGACAATTTGTACAGATTCCACAATTCCTTCAGGTCCTCCCATCTCAAACTCACAAACTGAATAACAAAATACCAGAAAAAATGAAACCTGAACAGCAAACAAAAATATTTTCTACAGCAGAGTGCAAAGGTCTCCAAATTAAAAAAAAAAGAAACCTAACATACCAACCTGGCAATGGTTTCAAAACACCAAGGTCCTTAAAATCCGGATCTTAAAAATTGAAAGAGAAAATATTAGTTTTGTTCAATATCTTGGCTATAATGTCAGTGTGCTAAAATTTGACAATTCACTTCAGTGATGTAATTATACATGTATTTCTTTGAAATAAGAAATGTTTCAAAACTATGGCAACACACTAATTATTAATGCAGAAATTATTAATACTGTCATACCAAGTTCTTTTTCATCTGTTATGAAATCCTAATTTTCTCTGTCCCTCTCTTTCAGAAGAGTGAATTCAAAAATATTTCTGCATACTCTAGCAAGCAAGATCATCACACAGTTAACCACATGATATACGTCAGTCTAATGAAAGAGGATATATTTACAGATCCATTCAGAATCCTTTTGCCTATTTTGCATTTTGCAGTATGATTATAACGCTCAACTTAACTAGAGAAATCTAAACCTCATTCTGTGTTTATGAATATTCTGCCATCCCTACTGACAAAGAGGAGACACTTTCTTTGTCAGAAGCATCCATTTGGCCTTCCCAGAACAAACACCACAAGGATTTGTGCTAACAAAGTAATGAGTCTAATACATGTGGTCTAACGAGTCTAATACATGTGGTATTTTTGATCAGATAAACCTAATGACATTTACTAACTGAGATGCTTTGTATCATGCTTTTGTAGTCAGGTATAACACATAGATGAGATGGGTTTGGTCTTAGACCTATGCATTAACAGACAGCTATCCACAGATAAATAATCATTATTTCACAAAATTTGGCCCAGTTTGAAGTTACTATCCAAAGCCAGAAATGTGAAAAAGGCTAAGGTATTTCAAGAGAAGATGATCTCTTCAGAACAGATTGGTCTTCTCTGGGAGATTTTTATCACTTGCACTGCTTTTCTACCTAAAATTAATGTTCTGCACTGTTTTTCTTATTTTCAGGAGAAAAATAAAGCAAGAAAGATATCCACTGGCCTTTACTTTTTTTCGGGCAAGTTGATAGGATCTGATCTTCTGAAATCAATAATAAGCATTTATATACAAGCACTCTACATTAAGCTTTTCCTGAGCCACATACACACTGACCAAGACTCAGAAGGTTTGCACAAGAGGAAAACTGATACAGAGTCTGAGATATGCAGTCTACTCATGGAACTGACCTTATTGTTTCAGGATTGGGTCAATGTAGAAAAAGCCATAAATAAAACAATGAAGAGGAAGTTTGGAAGTATGAAATGTATCAAATGAAAAAATAAACAACTCCCCACCAAAACTGCTGCTCCCCTCCAGCCTTAGCCGAGTCATGATAGTAAGAATCATAACCAAATAATATTCTGAAAAAGTCGAGTGCTGTATAAGCACGATCAGCCATTTAAAACTGAACAGTGAGAATGTATTAGCATCAAAATTTGGAGTTGCAAAATCACTTTTTTAAAATGTTCCTGTATAACCAGACTGCTGTTGTTCTTCCCAGTTATCTTTTACAGTTGCATAACATAAATCGTGAATAAATACTCATGAACTTAGAGACTAAATATAATTGAGTAGGCAATTAGCATTAATTTTTAAACAGTTTTATAGATAAGTAGATAGATATGATAACCAAGAACACTAAATGTAATTAAAAATTTCAGTTAATGTACTCAGATGTTGATATCCTGTGCAGAAAGCAAGATACTTCAAGGAAAACTACTTTGTCTACTGGTTCATATTAACATCCAGACTATATCTAGTGTAACCATTACATTTCTTCCTTTTGCTGAGTTTGCAAGTATCACTCTCTTCTACTGAAAACACTCAACCACATTAGCAAAGAACAGAGGAGGAAAGAAGGATAAAAAGGTCTTGATAGGATTTCTCCCCATGAAGGAGTTTTCCTATAAAGGAGTGCTAGTAGCAAGAATCCAGGCTGAAGTGTAATCTAGACCATACGATTCGTCCCACAAAACAATTCTAAAAGGATGTTCTCATAACTGCTTCCTCCAAGCTCAGGATCAATGCATCCCGATGAGGAAGAAGTCGAGCAAAGGAGGCAGGAGACCTCCATGGATGAACAAGGAGATTGCAAAAAAACTCAAATGGAAGAAGGAAGTTTACAGAATGTGGAAAAAAGGACTGGCTACTTGGGAGGAATATAAGGCTATTGTCAGAACATGCAGGGATGCAACACAGAAGGCTAAGGCCCGACTGGAATGAAATCTGGCAAGGGAGGTTAAAGACAACAAGAAAGGCTTCTATAGGTACATTGGGAGGAAAAGGAAGACTAGGGAAAATGTGGGCCCGCTGCTGAACGAGGCGGG